>OY856411.1:1379071249-1379411249 GCA_963693085.1 Alisma plantago-aquatica | reverse complement strand
TCTTTTTATTATATAACTTAAAACTCTGTGATATGTGCCGAATTGATGAATATATATGTAAATTCTAGGAATATTTTTATAAAATATATGACAGAACGGATAAAGAAAATGTTACCAACAAGAGTTTATTAAATTTATTTTATACCAAGGTACCCGACCCATGGGGATTTAAAGCGATGCAATTATATCCCCAATACATCGGACAAAGAGCAGATACATTAGGAGGACGAATAGAATTTTTAAGAATGAAATTAGAAGAATGGTGTGCAGAAGCCACACTAAGTAGAAAAACAAATAAAGTAGTGAAACAAGGACTTTGTTGTTCCCAATTAACTCATCCAATAACCATAGGATGTGAACCAATGAGGTACAATAGATGAAACAAATATAAATTCAAGAAAAGGAAAAGGTTTGGATTTAAACCTAAACCGAAACAAAAATATTACAGAAGAAAGAAAAATTATAATAAAAAGAAACCAAAAGAATGTAAATGTTTTATATGTCAAGAAATAGGACATTATGCTAATGAATGTCCAAAAAGAGGATCTAAGAAGATTAATCAAAAGCAATTCGAGGAAATTATAGAAGAAGAACTTTCTGAGATCGAAAATATTCAAAAATTTGTCCAAACAACTGATGATGAGCAATCCGATGGATCAATCTATTATTTCTTAGACACAGAATCAGACTGAAGAAGAAATAATAGAAGAATATCAGGAAGAAGCAGGAAATTTCTTGCAAGAAGTATTAATAGATAGAAAATTATTTAATAGGATAAGAAACACCGAATTAAGATTAGAAAATTCTGATGGATTGAAAACATCAATTTTTGAGAAAATTACCCAAAGAAAACATATTTTTTATTATGGAATAACTAATAGAGAAATGCCTATGCAAATAGAATATACTAGAAATAGAATAAATATACCTTCACTACGAAAGGAGGACTTAATGAGGAAAATGGAAAAAATAAAAGATAGATCTAAAATAGGATGGATTCACATAGGAGCCATTCAAATGATGATCAAAGCAACTTTTAGAGAAGGAATAGATTCACCTATAAATATTGTATTAATGGATAATAGGATTAATGATAGAAGAGATGCTACGTTAGGAATATTACAAGGAAATCTTAGTCATCAGAAACTAATATTTAATATTTATCCAAAGATAAGCGTAAATATTAGAGATAATAATATAAACAGAACCTTAAGTTTAATACATGATTTTCAAAGAACGGAATTTATGAAAAAAACGATCTATTCCTTATTCGATAACATATATAATAAGCTATGCTCTTAGTAATACACATCACTCTGAAAAATTTGAAGATAAAGATATTATCATGCTTCCTAATATATTTAAAGACATAGGAAAAATTACTAAGCCAGATATAATATCTGAAATAGATATACCAGAAAACATAAACATAGATGTTTCAGAGAAACCCCTAGTAACAGATAATAAAATCCCAAGAAGATTATGATATGAGGGAGATCAATTACAATTAACAAATGGAGATAGAATAGAAGAAGCTAGAGCAAGCACAGATAGATATAACGGAAGATTACGACCAATATTAAGAAATTTGCCAAGAACGACAAGTTTAAGAATTTTAGCAGACAATAGAAATGCTAGAAATAATAAATTATACGGAAAATATTTCAATGGACAAGAATGGAATATGTATACAATATTCTGTGGAGCATTTTTTAATCCAAAGGGCATTACCGTCCATTCATAATGTCCTTGTGGAGTGCTAAATGCCATTAATGGTATACTTTTTTCATCTAATCGTATTTGGTAAAATCCTGATTTATAGTCAAATTTTGAATAAATATTTTTTCCTCTTGTCATATTTATTAAGGTTTCTTTATGTGGGACCCACCTCGCTTCCTCTTATCTTCAATCGCCAGCCGATCTTCTCTTAACAATTTCTAAGAGAAGTACTCCTTAGACTTCGACGTTCCGGATCTCAGACTCCTCATCATCCTATAGCCTTCATGCCCCCGTGTCCTTATGCACTTCTTTGCTTAGTCGGACTTCTGGATGATGGCCTCCGGGATGGAATAAGGGAGAGATATCTCTTGACTGATGAAGATATAAGAACTGGGGGTGTAACGGGTTACACACTATCTTTCCTATTCTATGATAGTAATATTTTTTCTAAGTAAGGTATCATTCCTTGTTGAATAAATGAAGCTCCTGCCCCTGAATCTATTAATATTGTAGTCATATTCCATTCTTGTCCATTGAAATATTTTCCGTATAATTTATAATTTCTAGCATTTCTATTGTCTGCTAAAATTCTTAAACTTGTCGTTCTTGGCAAATTTCTTAATATTGGTCGTAATCTTCCGTTATATCTATCTGTGCTTGCTCCAGCTTCTTCTATTCTATCTCCATTTATTAATTGTAATTGATTTCCCTCATATCGTAATCTTCTTAGGATTTTATTATCTATTACTAGGGGTTTCTCTGAAACATCTATGTTTATGTTTTATGGTATATCTATTTCAGATATTATATCTGGCTTAGTAATTTTTCCTATGTCTTTAAATATATTAGGAAGCATTATAATATCTTTATCTTCAAATTTTTCAGAGTGATGTGTATTACTAAGAGCATAGCTTATTATATATGTTATCGAATAAGGAATAGATCCTTTTTTCATAAATTCTGTTCTTTGAAAATCCTGTATTAAACTTAAGGTTCTGTTTATATTATTATCTCTAATATTTACGCTTATCTTTGGATAAATATTAAATATTAGTTTCTGATGACTAAGATTTCCTTGTAATATTCCTAATGTAGCATCTCTTCTATCATTAATCCTATTATCCATTAATATGATATTTATAGGTGAATCTATTCCTTCTCTAAAAGTTGCTTTGATCATCATTTGAATGGTTCCTATGTGAATCCATCCTATTTTAGATCTATCTTTTATTTTTTCCATTTTCCTCATTAAGTCCTCCTTTCGTAGTAAAGGTATATTTATTCTATTTCTAGTATATTCTATTTGCATAGGCATTTCTCTATTAGTTATTCCATAATAAAAAATATGTTTTCTTTGGGTAATTTTCTCAAAAATTGATGTTTTAAATCCATCGGAATTTTCTAATCTTAATTCGGTGTTTCTTATCCTATTAAATAATTTTCTATCTATTAATACTTCTTGCAAGAAATTTCCTGCTTCTTCCTGATATTCTTCTATTATTTCTTCTCCAGTCTGATTCTGTGTCTGAGAAATAATAGATTGATCCATCGGATTGCTCATCATCAGTTGTTTGGACAAATTTTTGAATATTTTCGATTTCAGAAAGTTCTTCTTCTATAATTTCCTCGAATTGCTTTTGATTAATCTTCTTCGATCCTCTTTTTGGACATTCATTAGCATAATGTCCTATTTCTTGACATATAAAACATTTACATTCTTTTGGTTTCTTTTTATTATAATTTTTCTTTCTTCTGTAATATTTTTGTTTCGGTTTAGGTTTAAATCCAAACCTTTTCCTTTTCTTGAATTTATATTTGTTTCTTCTATTGTACCTCATTTGTTCACATCCTATGGTTATTGGATGAGTTAATTGGGAACAACAAAGTCCTTGTTTTACTACTTTATTTGTTTTTCTTCTTAGTGTGGCTTCTGCACACCATTCTTCTAATTTCATTCTTAAAAATTCTATTCGTCCTCCTAATGTATCTGCTCTTTGTCTGATGTATTGGGGATATAATTGCATCGCTTTAAATCCCCATGGGTCGGGTACCTTGGTATAAAATAAATTTAATAAACTCTTGTTGGTAACATTTTCTTTATCCATTCTGTCATATATTTTATACAAATATTCCTGGAATTTACATATATATTCATCAATTCGGCACATATCACAGAGTTATAAGTTATATAATAAAAAGATAAATCTTTGTTTTTCTTTTTCTTTTTATGTGTCTTTATTTACATTCCACGTTTCTCCTAAAAATTCTCTTCTTAATTCGTTTTCATAGTTGTTTACTACTTGAGCTAATGTGGTTGTTGTTCCTTTTACTGCTTCTTTATCGTTGTCAGTTAATCCTTTCCACCAATCTGCTACGATTCCTTGGAAGGTTAAATGACGAAATCTTGATGTTGTTTCAATATCATAACTTTGTGATGTAACTGATAAATAAGTGGCTTTTGCCCATCTTGTTATGGCTTCATCTATATTTCTTACACAATTTAAATTTAAATAAATTCCGTTAGCACTAATATATTCTTGATTCATATAATCAACTAGGGTTTCTATAGCAATATTACTTGGTCTTCTATCAGATGCCCAATTTATTCCTTCGTATCTATTTCTATCAGTAGGTTTTCTTCTAAAGCTAGGATCTGACCAGTATCTCGCCCCTGGTTGTTCTGGTGTTTCATTTCTACTGCCTTGTCCGCTAGGGACAGTTGTAGGAATAGGCATGGTTACTTGGCTTCCAGAACTTTCTCCCTGTAGTGGTTTCATGTTTACCGTTCTAACTTTTTCCGTTAATCTTACTATTTCTTGACTTAGACTGTCTAATTCTTCTGCTTCGGCTTCTAAGTATCTATTTTCTAATTGTTCGATTTTAAAGTCCTCTGTTTCTTCTATCTGAAGAGGACATAAACTTATTTCGTTTCCACTTGTTTGGAATAGGTTTATTTTTTATAAACATTCGTTATTTTGTTTTTCATACAAATATTCCATTGTTCTTTGTAATTCCACTATCATTTCTTGGATCTTCTGAAAGTTCTTTGAATGGTTTTCATGAACCTGTACTTGTAGTTTCTTATACATATTATTCAATATTAACTTCAAATTCCAGATCTAAAGCTTCGTATATGTTATTATCTTCTAAATCGTTAAATTCATTCTTCAAAATTTTATCTTTGAGTTTTGAATCGTTACATGGCTCTGATACCACTTCGTTGGTGCAGAAATTTTTGATTCTGTTATCATGCTTTGAAAACATACTCGAACTGCCCTTATGGGTGTTGTATGCTTTCTCAGCTTTATCATTTTGTCTATAATTATTACATTTTTTAGACCGGATTCTTAATACATTTACTACGAGGTTTTCGTATAATTAAATTCATAGTGTAAGAAACTAGCATCCAGAAAGAAGACGATAACACTCTGAGTATCATAGATAGCAAGATAATCTGTATACCTGTGTTGCCCACCTCGCTTCCTCTTATCTTCAATCGCCAACCGATCTTCTCTTAACGATTTCTAAGAGAAGTACTCCTTAGACTTCGACGTTCCGGATCTCAGACTCCTCATCATCCTATAGCCTTCATGTCCCCGTGTCCTTATGCACTTCTTTGCTTAGTCGGACTTGTGGACGATGGCCTCCGGGATGGAATAAGGGAGAGATATCTCTCGACTGATGAAGATAGAAGAACTGGGGGTGTAACGGGTTACACACTATCTTTCCTATTCTATGATAGGACAAGGATTATGATCTTCAAGCTGGAGCTTGTTTCCTACACTTGTGGAATTAGCACGCAAGAATCATCTCAAGAACTTGAAATGGAATCTGGAATAGAATTAGGAAATCGAGCCGATTAGGAAATCGAGCCTCTGCTCTTTTATTGCAGGACCTAATTTACATACATAGCTACCCTTTGGGACTCACTCCAACTACGAGTGCCCCTACTACTATCCCTCGAGAGTTTATATAGAGACTCCCTCGGTTACATTACATTGATGCTTCTCTTTTTCTTTACATGGTTGTCGAACACTTGTCCGGTGGCGAGCGTTCTTCTTTTTGAAATCTTTCTCCAACGTACATCTGTCCGGTGGAGGGTTCTTTGTCGTTCTTTGCTTCTTGCAAGTGTCTTCTTACGTCATTGATGACGTGTCTTCTTCTAGAATGCTTTTTATCGGCTTGTGCTGCTGTGGCTGTCTCTTTCCATCTTATCTTGACATGCGGGACATATTTTTCCCTCATGCCTTCTGAGTTGGCAAAATATCTGCTGACATCTGTTGCTTGATTTAATTTGTCCGGTTTCTATTCTTCTTAGAAACCTTTCTAAATTAATTTTTGTAGAGGTATTAGTTCTTCTTGTATTGGATAGAATGATTGTGCTATCTGAAGCCTTATGAAGCCAACTTCGGTTTTCATTAATTAATTTTTCTAGTACTTGGCAAAGGATTTTTAATCCTAATGCCCTTCTTGTTTCAACAAATTCTTTATTGACCTTGTTCTCTTCAAATTCTTTTCTGTAATCTACGTCAATCTCTTTGACATATTCTGGGGAAGATACTCCAATTTGAATGCAGTGTATTGGACTAAATTTCTTTAATTTTTCCCAGTCCTCTGATGCTGAGAAAATCTTGATATAAATGTCACTAGTAGGTTTTACTAGTGGACTATTATTTTTGAATTCTCTGACTGATCTGGCAATATCTTGGGGCAGTCCTTGTATTTCCCCAAGATCTTGGCTTAGATATATTAAATCCGCTGCTCCGATTCTGAAACAATCTCTGATGATTCTTGGATCTGCCCCTTTATCAAAGTTAACTCTGGGATATATTCCCGTATGATCTGGAACACACGTTTCTGTTGTTTTGAGATTGTAAACAATCTCTAATAAGGTTCTATATTCATTTTCATTTTTTGTTAAGAACTCTGGAAGGCTCAATTGCAGGTCATATTCCTGCTCGTTCTGAGATACCCGGAATTTAAATATCCTTTCGGGCATCAATTTGATATTATCCGCTGTATTGCGGTGTTTTTTCTCCGAAGAGATTGTATTTTCCGCAGTTAAGCGGGAGCTATTTTCTGAAGAAATAGCAGTTTGAAAACTGCTTCTTGCCACTTGGCTATTATCTTTCTCCATAGAGATAGTATTTTCAGTTGTGAAGCTGGTCTTAGCAGTTTTAAAGCTGCTTTCTTTTGCCATCATGCTTGTATTTTCAGTGTTTTTTCCGACAGAATCAGAAATTTGGAGCGATATATCTATTGGCCTTTTACCTGTCATTTTATCCGTCCTTTCTTCTCCTTTTTGTTGGATCTCCCTTCTGAAGTGGTTTAAATCCGCAATTATTCCTGCAATGTCTTGTTTACTTTCCTCTATATTATCAATAATTTTATCTTGCTTCTGGATCATCTATACTAATTCTACGTAATTTTCTTGTAACAAATTACAATTTCTCTGCAGTCGAGCTTCTAATTCTGCAAGTTTTTTGTCAACCTGCTCCATTGTATTCTCTTGATAAGAAATATGCAAGAACGTTAGTTTCTCCTTTAATAATTTCTATATCAAAAATATATTATGCGAAGAATGTTTGCCATCTACTTAGTCTTTTATATTCTGGTGTAGATGGTAGATTATTTTTAATAAATGCTTTTACTTGGGTATTGTCTACTCGTACTAGGAATTTTTGGGGTAATAAAAATAGGAAAATGTTTTAATTCCCTTTTTTAATGCTAATAATTCTTTTTCGTTTGAGTGATATCTTTTCTCTGTATCTGTAAATGTTCCGGACGTATATCTACATACGTTTTCCTTTTGTTCATCTTTCTTTTTTAAGACTGCTCCCCAAAATTCTTCTGAGGCATCAGTTTCTATTATTAAGTCATCGTTTTCTAAGGGTAGATCTAATCTTGGCAAATTTTTGCATTTTTCTTTTATAAATCTAACATGATTTATAAGTTCCTCCGTCATGAGAAAAATAGCATTTTTCTTTAATAATTTTTGTAAGGGATTCCTTAATTTTGCCAAGTTTTCTATGAATTGTTCAGTGTAATTTAAACATCCCAAAAATCTTTGTAATTGTTTTTTGTCTTCTATTTTATCTGGAAACTTAACAATTTTTTCTACAATATGTTCCTGTAATTCTATTCCACTTGAGTCTAATTTTAGTCCTAAGAATTCTATTTTAGATTTACAATTTTTTGTTTTCTTCTTAGATAATACTATTCCTGTCTTTTGACAAAGAAGGGAAAATATTTGTAAATGTTTATAATGTTCTTCCTCATTTTTACTGGCTATTAAAATGTCATCAACATATACTAGACAAAAAGAGTTATATGGTTCAAATACCTTATCCATTCTTCTTTGATATATTTGTGGAGCATTTTTTAATCCAAAGGGCATTACCGTCCATTCATAATGTCCTTGTGGAGTGCTAAATGTCGTTAATGGTATACTTTTTTCATCTAATCGTATTTGGTAAAATCCTGATTTACAGTCAAATTTTGAATAAATATTTTTTCCTCTTGTCATATTTATTAAGGTTTCTTTATGTGGAAGAAAATATCCATCAAACTTGGTATATTGATTTGCTTATAATTTACTACCATTCTAGCTTTTCATGTTAAATGACAAAATCTTGATGTTGTTTCAATATAATAACTTTGTGATGTAACTAATAAATAAGTGGCTTTTTCCCATCTTGTTATGGCTTCATCTATATTTCTTACACAATTTAAATTTAAATAAATTCCGTAAGCACTAATATATTCTTGATTCATATAATCAACCGGGATTTCTATAGCAATATTACTTGGTCTTCTATCAGATGCCCAATTTATTCCTTTGTATCTATTTCTATCAGTAGGTTTTCTTCTAAAGCTAGGATCTGACCAGTATCTCGCCCCTGGTTGTTCTGGTGTTTCATTTCTACTGCCTTGTCCGCTAGGGACAGTTGTAGGAATAGGCATGGTTACTTGGCTTCCAGAACTTTCTCCCTGTAGTGGTTTCATGTTTACCGTTCTAACTTTTTGCGTTAATCTTACTATTTCTTGACTTAGACTGTCTAATTCTTCTGTTTCGGCTTCTAAGTATCTATTTTCTAATTGTTCGATTTTAAAGTCGTCTGTTTCTTCTATCTGAAGAGGACATAAACTTATTTCGTTTCCACTTGTTTGGAATAGGTTTATTTTTGATAAACATTTGTTATTTTGTTTTTCATACAAATATTCCATTGTTCTTTGTAATTCCACTATCATTTCTTGGATCTTATGAAAGTTCTTCGAATGGTTTTCATGAACCTGTACTTCTAGTTTCTTATACATATTTTTCAATATTAACTTCAAATTCTAGATCTAAATCTTCGTATATGTTATTATCTTCTAAATCGTTAAATTCATTCTTCAAAATTTTATCTTTGAGTTTGAATCGTTACATGGCTCTGATACCACTTCGTTGGTGCAGAAATTTTTGATTCTGTTATCATGCTTTAAAAACATACTCGAACTGCCCTTATGGGTGTTGTATGCTTTCTCAGCTTTATCATTTTGTCTATAATTATTACATTTTTTAGACCGGAATCTTAATGCATTCTTCTTTGTACTACGAGGTTTTCGCATAATTAAATTCATAGTGTAAGAAACTAGCATCCAGAAAGAAGACGATAACACTCTGAGTATCATAGATAGCAAGATAATATGTATACCTGTGTTGCCCACCTCGCTTCCTCTTATCTTCAATCGCCAGCCGATCTTCTCTTAACGATTTCTAAGAGAAGTACTCCTTAGACTTCGACGTTCCGGATCTCAGACTCCTCATCATCCTATAGCCTTCATGTCCCCGTGTCCTTATGCACTTCTTTGCTTAGTCGAACTTCTGGACGATGGCCTCCGGGATGGAATAAGCGAGAGATATCTCTCGACTGATGAAGATAGAAGAACTGGGGGTGTAACGGGTTACACACTATCTTTCCTATTCTATGATAGTACAAGGATTATGATCTTCAAGCTGGAGCTTGTTTCCTACACTTGTGGAATTAGCACGCAAGAATCATCTCAAGAACTTGAAATGGAATCTGGAATAGAATTAGGAAATCGAGCTGATTAGGAAATCGAGCCTCTGCTCTTTTATTGCCAGACCTAATTTACATACATAGCTACCCTTTGGGACTCACTCCAACTACGAGTGCCCCTACTACTATCCCTCGAGAGTTTATATAGAGACTCTCTCGGTTACATTGCATTGATGCTTCTCTTTTTCTTTACATGGTTGTCGAACACTTGTCTGGTGGCGAGCGTTCTTCTTTTTGAAATCTTTCTCCAACGTACATCTGTCCGGTGGAGGGTTCTTTGTCGTTATTTGCTTCTTGCAAGTGTCTTCTTACTTCATTGATGACGTGTCTTCTTCTAGAATGCTTTTTATCGGCTTGTGCTGTTGTGGCTGTCTCTTTCCATCTTATCTTGACATGTGGGACATATTTTTCCCTCATGCCTTCTGAGTTGGCAAAATATCTGCTGACATCTGTTGCTTGATTTAATTTGTCTGGTTTCTATTCTTCGTAGAAACCTTTCTAAATTAATTTTTGTAGAGGTATTAGTTCTTCTTGTATTGGATAGAATGATTGTGCTATCCGAAGCCTTATGAAGCCAACTTCGGTTTTCATTAATTAATTTTTCTAGTACTTGGCAAAGGATTTTTAATCCTAATGCCCTTCTTGTTTCAACAAATTCCTTATTGACCTTGTTCACTTCAAATTCTTTTCTGTAATCTGCATCAATCTCTTTGACATATTCTGGGGAAGATACTCCAATTTGAATGCAGTGTATTGGACTAAATTTCTTTAATTTTTCCCAGTCCTCTGATGCTGAGAAAATCTTGATATAAATGTCACTAGTAGGTTTTACTAGTGGACTATTATTTTTGAATTCTCTGACTGATCTGGCAATATCTTGGGGCAGTCCTTGTATTTCCCCAAGATCTTGGCTTAGATATATTAAATTCGCTGCACCGATTCTGAAACAATCTCTGATGATTCTTGGATCAGCCCCTTTATCAAAGTTAATTCTGGGATATATTCCAGTATGATCTGGAACACACAATTCTGTTGTTTTGAGATTGTAAACAATCTCTAATAAGGTTCTATATTCATTTTCATTTTTTGTTAAGAACTTTTGCAAGGCTCAATGGCAGGTCATATTCCTGCTCGTTCTGAGATACCCGAAATTTGAATATCCTTTCGGGCATCAATTTGATATTATCCGCTGTATTGCGGTGTTTTTTCTCCGAAGAGATTGTATTTTCCGCAGTTAAGCGGGAGCTATTTTCTGAAGAAATAGCAGTTTGAAAATTGCTTCTTGCCACTTGGCTATTATCTTTCTCCATAGAGATAGTATTTTCAGTTGTGAAGCTGGTCTTAGTAGTTTTAAAGCTGCTTTCTTTTGCCATCATGCTTGTATTTTCAGTGTTTTTTCTGACAGAATCAGAAATTTGGAGCGATATATCTATTGGCCTTTTACCTGTCATTTTATCCGTCCTTTCTGCTCCTTTTTGTTGGATCTCCTTCTGAAGTGGTTTAAATCTGCAATTATTCCTGCAATGTCTTGTTTACTTTCCTCTATATTATCAATAATTTTATCTTGCTTATGGATCATCTCTACTAATTCTACGTAATTTTCTTGTAACAAATTACAATTTCTCTGCAGTCGAGCTTCTAATTCTGCAAGTTTTTTGTCAACCTGCTCCATTGTATTTTCTTGATAAGAAATCTGCAAGAACGTTAGTTTCTCCTTTAATAATTTCTATATCAAAAATATATTCTGCAAAGAATGTTTGCCATCTACTTAGTCTTTTATATTCTAGTGTAGATGGTAGATTATTTTTAATAAATGCTTTTACTTGGGTATTGTCTACTCGTACTAGGAATTTTTGGGGTAATAAAAAATAGGAAAATTTTTTAATTCCCTTTTTTAATGCTAATAATTCTTTTTGTTTGAGTGATATCTTTTCTCTGAATCTGTAAATGTTTCGGACGTATATCTACATACTTTTTCCTTTTGTTCATGTTTCTTTTTTAAGACTGCTCCCCAAAATTCTTCTGAGGCATCAGTTTCTATTATTAAGTCGTCGTTTTCTAAGGGTAGATCTAATCTTGGCAAATTTTTGCATTTTTCTTTTATAAATCTAACATGATTTATAAGTTCCTCCGTCATGAGAAAATATCATTTTTCTTTAATAATTTTTGTAAGGGATTCCTTAATTTTGCCAAGTTTTCTATGAATTGTTCAGCGTAATTTAAACATCCCAAAAATCTTTGTAATTGTTTTTTGTCTTCTATTTTATCTGGAAACTTAACAATTTTTTCTACAATATGTTCCTGTAATTCTATTCCACTTGAGTCTAATTTTAGTCCTAAGAATTCTATTTTAGATTTACAAATTTCTGTTTTCTTCTTAGATAATACTATTCCTGTCTTTTGACAAAGAAGGGAAAATATTTGTAAATGTTTATAATGTTCTTCCTCATTTTTACTGGCTATTAAAATGTCATCAACATATACTAGACAAAAAGAGTTATATGGTTCAAATACCTTATCCATTCTTCTTTGATATATCTGTGGAGCATTTTTTAATCCAAAGGGCATTACCGTCCATTCATAATGTCCTTGTGGAGTGCTAAATGTCGTTAATGGTATACTTTTTTCATCTAATCGTATTTGGTAAAATCCTGATTTACAGTCAAATTTTGAATAAATATTTTTTCCTCTTGTCATATTTATTAAGGTTTCTTTATGTGGAAGAAAATATCCATCAAACTTGGTATATTGATTTAGTTGCTTATAATTTACTACCATTCTAGCTTTTCCTCTTTTTATTTCTGCATGGTTTCTTACCATGAATGCTGGACTAGAATGTGGGCTTTTTGATTTTTGAATTAATTGTGATGTTTCTAATTCTTGTAATTGGGTACGGAATTCCTCAATATCAACAGGATTATATCTCATGGGTTTTACCCTGATTATTTTATTTTCATCAATTAGTTCGATTGTAGCCCATTCTTGACTGATATTCCAAAGGGCTAATGGATTATCACTATAGTTATTTTCAAATAATGCCTCAATATCTTGTATATTGAGTTGTGCAATGATTCTCCCTGTTATTGGTTGTTTTTTATTTGTAATATAATCACCACGTTTGCTGTGAAAATTAAATTTGTTTCTTTTATATGCTTTTTGTATTCTTTTTACTGTAATCCAATGGTCACAGGGTGTTAATAACTGAATATAATTTTGATGTTGTATATATAATTTAAATTTTTGTGTGAAGTTATTTCCTAATAATATATCTTGTTGTGCATATTCAGGGGTATAAAATGGTGGACATGAAATTATATAATTTCCTAAAATGATTTTAGGTTTTTTAACTCCATGAGTTAATTCATGTCTTTTTCCCGTAAAATCTTTTCCATATAACATAGGTAGTGTTGTGATATATTTTTCAGGAAAACATTGTATTCGCACGATGCAAGTTCCTGCACCTGTGTCTATAAATGCATGAAAATATTCTGTTTTATATTCCTCATATATAATTCATGCTACTATGTAGACACTATATATACTAGTCATTGTCTTTTTTCCAAAAATATTCTTGGTTATTATATGTAAAACATAGTCCTTCCCTTTGTAGTGAAAATGGTTCCATTTGTTGTAATGCACTCATTCCTAGTATAATTTCTATGTCGTCATTACGACTATCTGATTGTACATATAGCATAATATCAATTTTTATATCTTGTATTTCAATTGGAACAATGGCCTGATGTGTGATTTCATATTCTTCTCCATCAAAATTCGTATATGCATAAGGTGATCCTATGGGTATTTTTTCTAAGTAAGGTATCATTCCTTGTTGAATAAATGAAGCTCCTGCCCCTGAATCTATTAATATTGTAGTCATATTCCATTCTTTTCCATTGAAATATTTTCCGTATAATTTATAATTTCTAGCATTTCTATTGTCTGCTAAAATTCTTAAACTTGTCGTTCTTGGCAAATTTCTTAATATTGGTCGTAATCTTCTGTTATATCTATCTGTGCTTGCTCTAGCTTCTTCTATTCTATCTCCATTTGTTAATTGTAATTGATTTCCCTCATATCGTAATCTTCTTGGGATTTTATTATCTGTTACTAGGGGTTTCTCTGAAACATCTATGTTTATGTTTTCTGGTATATCTATTTCAGATATTATATCTGGCTTAGTAATTTTTCCGATGTCTTTAAATATATTAGGAAGCATTATAATATCTTTATCTTCAAATTTTTCAGAGTGATGTGTATTACTAAGAGCATAGCTTATTATATATGTTATCGAATAAGAAATAGATCCTTTTTTCATAAATTCTGTTCTTTGAAAATCCTGTATTAAACTTAAGGTTCTGTTTATATTATTATCTCTAATATTTACGCTTATCTTTGGATAAATATTAAATATTAGTTTTTGATGACTAAGATTTCCTTGTAATATTCCTAACGTAGCATCTCTTCTATCATTAATCCTATTATCCATTAATACAATATTTATAGGTGAATCTATTCCTTCTCTAAAAGTTGCTTTGATCATCATTTGAATGGCTCCTATGTGAATCCATCCTATTTTAGATCTATCTTTTATTTTTTCCATTTTCCTCATTAAGTCCTCCTTTCGTAGTAAAGGTATATTTATTCTATTTCTAGTATATTCTATTTGCATAGGCATTTCTCTATTAGTTATTCCATAATAAAAAATATGTTTTCTTTGGGTAATTTTCTCAAAAATTGATGTTTTAAATCCATCAGAATTTTCTAATCTTAATTCGGTGTTGCTTATCCTATTAAATAATTTTCTATCTATTAATACTTCTTGCAAGAAATTTCCTGCTTCTTCCTGATATTCTTCTATTATTTCTTCTTCAGTCTGATTCTGTGTCTGAGAAATAATAGATTGATCCATCGGATTGCTCATCATCAGTTGTTTGGACAAATTTTTGAATATTTTCGATCTCAGAAAGTTCTTCTTCTATAATTTCCTCGAATTGCTTTTGATTAATCTTCTTAGATCCTCTTTTTGGACATTCATTAGCATAATGTCCTATTTCTTGACATATAAAACACTTACATTCTTTTGGTTTCTTTTTATTATAATTTTTCTTTCTTCTGTAATATTTTTGTTTCGATTTAGGTTTAAATCCAAACCTTTTCCTTTTCTTGAATTTATATTTGTTTCTTCTATTATACCTCATTGGTTCACATCCTATGGTTATTGGATGAGTTAATTGGGAACAACAAAGTCCTTGTTTTACTACTTTATTTGTTTAGGGTTTAGGGTTATTGGATGAGTTAATTGGGAACAACAAAGTCCTAAACAAAGAGCAGATACATTAGGAGGCCTCAGAAGAATTTTGGGGAGCAGTCTTAAAAAAGAAAGATGAACAAAAGGAAAAAGTATGTAGATATACGTCCGTAACATTTACAGATACAGAGAAAAGATATCACTCAAACGAAAAAGAATTATTAGCATTAAAAAAGGGAATTAAAAAATTTTCCTATTTTTTATTACCCCAAAAATTCCTAGTACGAGTAGACAATACCCAAGTAAAAGCATTTATTAAAAATAATCTACCATCTACACCAGAATATAAAAGACTAAGTAGATGGCAAACATTCTTTGCAGAATATATTTTTGATATAGAAATTATTTAAATTGTGTAAGAAATATAGATGAAGCCATAACAAGATGGGCAAAAGCCACTTATTTATCAGTTACATCACAAAGTTATGATATTGAAACAACATCAAGATTTTGTCATTTAACCTTCCAAGGAATCGTAGCAGATTGGTGGAAAGGATTAACTGACAACAATAAAGAAGCAGTAAAAGGAACAACAACCACATTAGCTCAAGTAGTAAACAACTATGAAAACGAATTAAGAAGAGAATTTTTAGGAGAAACGTGGAATGTAAATAAAGACACAGAAAAAGAAAAAGAAAAATAGAGATTTATCTTTTTATTATATAACTTAAAACTCTGTGATATGTGCCGAATTGATGAATATATATGTAAATTCCAGGAATATTTTTATAAAATATATGACAGAATGGATAAAGAAAATGTTACCAACAAGAGTTTATTAAATTTATTTTATACCAAGGTACCCGACCCATGGGGATTTAAAGCGATGCAATTATTTCTTAAAAATTCTATTCATCCTCCTAATGTATCTGCTCTTTGTCCGATGTATTGGGGATATATTTGCATCGCTTTAAATCCCCATGGGTCGGGTACCTTGGTATAAAATAAATTTAATAAACTCTTGTTGGTAACATTTTCTTTATCCGTTCTATCATATATTTTATAAAAATAGTCCTGGAATTTACATATATATTCATCAATTCGGCACATATCACAGAGTTTTAAATTATATAATAAAAAGATAAATCTCTGTTTTTCTTTTTCTTTTTATGTGTCTCTATTTACATTCCACGTTTCTCCTAAAAATTCTCTTCTTAATTCGTTTTCATAGTTGTTTACTACTTGAGCTAATGTGGTTGCTGTAAGAACTCTACAAGGCTCAATTGCAGGTCATATTCCTGCTCGTTCTGAGATACCCGGAATTTAAATATCCTTTCGGGCATCAATTTTATATTATCCGCTGTATTGCGGTATTTTTTCTCCGAAGAGATTGTATTTTGCGCAGTTAAGCGGGAGCTATTTTCTGAAGAAATGGCAGTTTGAAAACTGCTTCTTGCCACTTGGCTAATATATTTCTCCGTAGAGATAGTATTTTCAGCTGTGAAGTGCAGAAATTTTTTATTCTGTTATCATGCTTTGAAAACATACTCGAACTGCCCTTATGGGTGTTGTATGCTTTCTCAGCTTTATCATTTTGTCTATAATTATTACATTATATATATATATATATATATATATATATATATATATATATATATATATATATATATACATATATACGTATATATACGTATTTATATTTATATATATATATATATATATATATATATATATGTATATATGTATATATATATGTATATATATATACGTATATATATATATATATATATATATATATATATATGTATATATATATGTATATATATATACGTATATATATATGTATATATATATACGTATATATATATATATATATATATATATATATATATATATATATATATATATATATATCTATATATATATATATATATATATATATATACTTATATATATATATATGTATATATACATATATATACGTATATATATATATATATGTATATATATGTATATATATATGTATATATATATGTATATATATACATATATATATATACATATATATATATATATATATATATATATATATATATATATATAGATATATATATATATATATATATATATATATATATATATATATATATATATATATATATACGTGTATGTATATATATGTATGGCGGTGAAAATAAAAATTTTACTGCCATATTTCCATTTCTACTATGCAATGACAAGGATGGTTTATGAGGTCATTCCTAGTCTTGGAGCAATAGTATGTGACTTTCTTCAAATAGCACTCGGACGACGTCTACATAATCTCCTGGTTGATCACCACGGAAAGTATTTCGACGTTATCTTCCTAGTGGGGAAAGCTCCATGCCTCTAAAATATTCCACACGGATCACCAAGAACTCTTTTTATTCTAAAAGAACTGACCAAAAAGAGTTGTTCTCTCATGTTGGTCTACAAGTAAATAACTTACTCTCTCACAATTGTTCTCCCTTGCTATCCCTTGCTTTATCGGGTAGGACTTGCTCATATTCTCTTAGTTATCACAGCCAGAGAAGACAAACAACCTTCATAGGAAATTGAGTTGTGTTCCGAGAATCCCTCAATATCTCTTTATTTATAGGAGGGTCAAGGTTAGGGTTTCCAGTCTGAGTGGGAGCAGAAGGGTCTGGAATTTCACAAATTTTTACAACCTACGAGCGGGAAATGTTTGGTTCACAGGTGAACGATCTGTAGGCATGTGAGTTGTTCGGTTCGACCCTTGAACCATTTGTTTCATCATATTTGACAATAGGAATTGTATTGACAATTAATATCCAATTTAATACTCAACGTGACATCAACACAAATCCATGAATCAAGCCAATTGATCCACTAATCACTCGGTTCACAACCTGAGTCGGTCGGTACATGGACCTGAGTTGATCGATTCACTTCCTAAACTGGTCAATTCACTATCCAGAATTGCCAAAGTTGGTTCAATTGACCAGACACATTGAAACGATATGTTCAACACTTGAACCGGCCGATTCACTATTTAATTAGTTAATATTCAACCATTATTTGTTCAAATAGATTACCTAACTCTTTAGTAATCAAGTTTAAATCATATTCATGAATGAACTCCTATTTCAAGTGTATCCTATGTGTGTGACCCAATAGGTTTTAAGTTATGTTGGCAGTGAATGCCCATAATTCATTTATGACATCACAAGCAAGGAACGACGTCGAGTAACACATCATTGCTATCTAAGTAATTGTAAAGTTGGAGGGCAAATTCAATCTACAATTTGTGATAGGTATTAAAGTGATTGTATAATTTCTATCTCTGATATCCAGATTGAACTCGAGGCATGGAATCATCATCCGTTCAATGTACAATCTATGTTCCTGGAACTAGAGAAGACTATCTGAGATATATAGGATCTCAATATCATATATTGATCCACATGTGCATGCACATGATTTTCTCAGTCTCTCTTATAAAGTATCTAGTATATCAAACTAGTGTAGGAGGGACAAATTCCATCTACATCACTTACAGTCACCCCCATGTGTCACAATGCATCTGATCATCACCTTTATGGCAACCCTTATTCAAGATCACAGTGGATGATCCAAAGTACACCGAATGACATATGATGAGTGTAGTAATTTTAGGTCTAAGAACCACAATCACCACCATCACTATGAGAGATGATTATGAGCACCAATTATAGTTTTCATGCACCACAGTCAAGATGGATCTATCCGATTGACATGTGCATGCACATGCTTTTCTTAGTCTTGCTTATCAAGTGGACAGGATATCAAACTCCTATAGGAGGGACAAATGCCATCTACATCACTCACAGTCATCCCCATATTCCACAATACATCCGATCATCACCTTTATGGAAACCCTTATTCAAGATCACGGTGGATGATGTCAAAATATAACAAATAACATATGATGAGTGTAGTGATTTCAGGTCTAAGAACCACAATCACCACCTTTACTATGACAGATTATTATGACCACCAATTATGGTTTCCATGCACCACTCTCAAGGTGGGTCTGTCTGATACTCTGTTCTCTAATAAGTATCTATGTACTTGTTTGATATCACTTATCATAACTGATGAGATTCTATCATCAACCAACCCACACTCTAGTCTTATGTGTTATTGTTGTATATCAACCTTCCACAATAACATCCGACTTGGGACATAGCAAGAATGTACATACTTTTAACATCCATGTGATCTCATTGTTTGTGACATCAACCCGAAGATATACATCATTGAGTAATGTGATTCTTTAAACATTCATTATGTTTCCTCATTATCTCATAACTGAATGAAACAAAATAAATTGGAGGATTGCCTTTACTTATTAACCAATTCCTTTATGTAATATGTCATCACAATCATCATATGGTTGGCTCTCTTGGCATACATACCAAAAAACTCCCACTTTTACTTAGAGCCAATCACTCACCAATCTCATTCTTGGTGATCTAAACATGGCCCATCATATTTCTACTGGCAAGTGCTAATCCAGAGGGTTAACAACATTTTGCCTTTAGTCGGTATATGACATGTTTCACATCTCTTCGCTATACAGCATTCCGTATAAGATGGAATTGTCATAGTATGCTATCTATTATTCCTTGGATAACCAGTGTCTTCATTATTATCATTGTATTTTGTGATATGTCATCAATGGTTGGAGTATCTCACAAGTTCATCTATATGAACTTATAGATCCATACAATATCCACTCTTGTGTTCATATCACCAGGACACATGTCTTCTATTGTGGAATTAATAATTTTGGTCTGTAGTTTGGAGCCCGTTCAAACTTAAAACTCTTCTTTTAAGATTTAACACAATTTTATATTGCGATCATTCTATGTCATTTCAGAAGTTTGCATCGATGTAACCCTTTACATCCAACTCTTCCTTATTATCATAGTGCAACAACCAATCCTTAGTGCTTCTCAAGTACTAGTGGATATTCTTAATGGTATTCCAATGACCTTCATTGGATTCTAACTAATATCATCTTGTCATGTCCATTACATATAAGAAATTGAGATGATTACATTATATTGCACACATGATAGATCCAAATGTGAATGCATATGACATCTTTTCCATTTTTCACAAGAATTGAAAAAGTGGGTTCTTGAAAGACTAACCCATCTACATAGACAGATTCTCTCCCATTGAATCCTTCATGCTGAACCCTTTCAACATATTGCCAATATATGTGCTCGTATTTAGGTCTCTAAACTTTCTAAAACTTTCTCTATATATCTCAATTCCTGTCACATAGGATGTTTCACCTAATCCTTCACGTTGAAGGTGATTTCCATGTCAGTTTTCAATACTTAGTATATATAATTTATTCCTCATCAACATGTGGAATATTCATATGCTCCCACTAAATCTTTTATAATCACATATTTCTTATTTTATCTTGAGTCAAGTCAAACTCCTTGACCTTCTTGCCAAATCAAAGATTCTAGCTCTGAGATGCTTGTTTCATCCTCTAAATTGAACATTGTAGCTTACAGACTTTATTTTCATTAATGGATCTATAAAACCTTTAGGCTGTGTCACATACACATCCTAACAATTATTCCTTTTAAGGAATGCAATTTTAATCTTCATGTGCCTAATGTCATAGTCTTGACAAGGTGTAATAGTAAGCATGCCAATTGGTGAATGGATTTCATCATGTTCAACACTTTGAACTAGTTTGAAAACCTTTGCAACCAATCTCTCCTTTTATGTTATCCATGTCGAACTTCCTTTTGAAAACCCAACTGCAACTTACGAGTTTTACCTGTCTAATTGGTGCCACCAAGGTCATACCCCTTGTTGGTGTTCATGCGCTCTGCAATGGACTCAAGCCATTTCTTAGACTCTAGTTCCTCAACAGTTCTTAGTTGATTTTTTGCTCATCATCTTATGACCAACTCACAACTTATCTGAGTTATATGATTCACAATCTTTTAATCTCAGACATGTTCTACTAGAACTATGTGTCTTGTGTTACAGAGAGAACTTGAGATTCAAAAAAAATGTGATTCTCCTGATTCCCATTGTACCTCCTCTAGTTTAGTGTTTTCTTATTGATCTCAAACTTTTTGAGTTCTACGTTACTCCCACTGATTCCTTTGAAATTCAACTATGCTAACAACAAACATTTTTGTTATTGGATTGAGATAAGTAGTGTTCAATAGACTAACATTTATATGAATAAATATTTTCAAGAAACTATTTTCTTGCCTAAGTTTCAATCCTTAAGACACATCGGGACATTCCCATACCATATCTCATATGTTGTCCATTAAACTATTTTAAATGATACATTATTTTAGTGCTAAGCATGTGTCCAAAAGGGAATTTGAAGATTAGATTAAATGATAATTAGATCATGACTCACCAGGTTGTGTTTCCTTCATTTCTGATACATCATCATGTTTCAAATGGAGTTGATTGTGATACACTATCACTATCATTCTAGAAGGTCTCAAACTATTCATGTTAAGAACTTTAACATTAATCATATCAAAGTACCTTAATACCTTTAAAGAAATTGTGTGCTTTATACATGTAATCTTGTTCAACACATCAAGAGATTTGTATTTTACTAATCACAAATCACCATATTATTAGTAATGATAACAACATACACATTACTATTTGTAGCATTTATTTTGAAGGTCTTTGTACATCATTATGTACATGTCCTTGTAGAATTCTTATTCTCCCACTAAACCTAGTGAGATGTGGTTTATCATGTTTCTCATATATAATACTTGCATGTCTCTTTCTTGGTTCAATAACCAAAAGAGTCTAGATAAACATCAACATGGATTCTAGAAATGCATTTCTCATATATGTTCTCTAGATGACAATGCTATAGATATTGATTGTTTGAGTCATCAACTGTAATCCTTTAGGTATTTACGTTATAAACATTCATCTTTAGATCCTTCAAATAAAGATCTCAAGGCATCATGGACATTTCCATACAAGATCACATCTTTGAAATAGAACCATTCACCACTCTTTATTCATATTCATCCTTGTCCATACAAGATGCATAAAGTAAAAATATTTCTATAATTCGCATAATGAAATAGCAGTTCATCTAACTCTATTACATGCCCAACGGGTTAATATAAATTCTAAATGTAGGTTGAAGTTGCAAAAACTCTTGATCTACACAGTCTAACATTTTCCTTTCATAAAGGCTTACTTCTTATCAGAACATGCACATCAACATATGTCAGATCTACATCCGGTATCATATACCCAAGATGAAGAAGTAATTAGATTTATCTTATAATGTATGTACTTGAAGTGGAGGTTTCTAACCCCTCCTTCTTCTTATTTAATTCCTCTAGGTAGAGAGGACAATTCCTATTCTAGTGTCCATGCTGGTGATGATGGTGACAATTCCCTCCCTTATTTACTCCTCATTTTGCCTTGAGTGCTAAAGACTTAGGCTTCTGGCTAGCTTTACAACCCTTCTTAGCTTTGCCTTTGCCTTTAGACTTTCCCTTTAGTTTGTTGATAAACATCACAAACTTGGGCTTGTCTTTCTTCATCTGTACCTCAACTATTATCAAGATTGCAAGTAACTTTGTCAATGACTTGTCAAAGTCATTCATGTTGTAGTTCATGACAAACTAACTGTATGGCTCTGACACAGACTGGAGAATCACATCAGTGGCCAACTCTTGACCCAAGGGGGATCCCAGTCTAGATAAGTTCTCCATATAACCAATGAGTTTAAGCAGATGAGGACCTATTGGATCTCCTTCTGTCATGTTACATTTGAACAGTGCCTTAGACACATCAAATATCACTTGTCTTGCCTGATCTTGGAACATGTTCTTAAGATGTGTGCCCATCTCAATGACATCCACATTCTCATTCTGTCTTTGCAACTCATAGTCCATGGAGAATAACATTAGGCATTTCACATCAACGACATCTTTAGTATGCTTCTTGTAAGCATCTCTGTCAGCCTTAGGTGCATAAGGAAGAGATTCTTCTAGATCTGGCATCTCCAGGACATAGAGCTTGCACTATTGTATGATAACAATTCTCAACATCCTGAACCAGTCATGGAAGTTATTCCCATTTAACTTTTCCTTATCAAGGAATAATCACAGAGAAAATGTGTTGTTGTGTGTTTCCATTTCATTCTACAAGAGAAATTTACAATTTTTGTCAAAAATCTATTTTGATTTGATTTGATTTATATTAAATTTTGACGTTGTTCAATTAAGCCTTTAATGAACTATTACTCTCATTATTTTGTTGAAATTGATAACTCTCAGTTATCAATTCGGAAGATTATAGCGCACAAACTTCTAATGAGCCAAGATCCAAAACAATTCAATTATTACCCAGCCAACGCCAACGTCCATAATCAATCATTAAGGTAGGCAACATTTTCCAATTGCATCTTATGCAATCCTTAGATAGATGATATGTACAACTCCTTTCCTTAGTCATCTGCATCCCTCTAGGTACTTAATCTCATTAAGGACACCCGGTTAAGCCTGGCCCAAAAGTCAACATGATAGATATGAACCCCGCTTGGCAGGCCCACGTAAGTACCATGACACTTTCATGAGATATATAGCGCACCACGTTTGGCATGCCTACGGATAATCGATCAAGCTTTTCATGTGTGTTGCTAATGGAAAGCATCCTAGACTTAATATCCTCGACTGAGGGATTTTATATATATTAATAAATATATATACATATATGTATCCAATCATCACATATTATAGTATGTATAATATACATGTTATATCCCAGAAACGTAAACATATAATATAAAACATTAGTGATGGTTACCTCCATATTACTGTAATTCTTTAGATTCACACACAATTACTACCACTTAGGTCAACATCTCATACAAGAACCTATTGTTGGTTTAGATCTATGCTTGACCAATCCAGATTGGTCAGTTCAACTTTTGAACCGGTCAAGTTTCTTCTTGGCCTGTCGATTGGCCATCTGAAATGATTGCTTGGCCTCTAGTATAATTGATGTTTAGAAACCTCCAAACAATCAGTTGGGTCCATCAGTCGATTGGTTTGTCTCCTCCTCCGACCTTCCCTCCTCGCTCCTCCAGCTGATCGGCTCGTCACGTGAAACGGTTGGCTCGCCTGATACTGATTGTATTCTTCGTTGTTGTAGGAAAAGAAACTATCCTATTGCTATTAAACTTATTACATGCTAATGAGAAAAATTGAGCTACATTCAAGGAAAGCATAGGTAGAAAATATAAATGCTTTTACATTGAAAAAAAGAAGGTAGAGACTCAGTATGCATATTAAGATATAACAGGAACAAACAAACCATCCAACCACACACAAATATTGGATTATTGGCCATAACCATACTACATATCCACCATCAAAACTAATTTTAGGATAGTGTGTGTAAATTGCATATATATATCATATTATATATGCACTAGTTTGGGATCGTATGTGGTATTTAATCAAATATGCACATTAAGTAGTTTAAGTACTCACATTGTATGCAATAAATAAACGATGAAAGCACAAAATTAGACCATATCGATTATTCCAAAACATAGTAGATTGACATGGATTTGATACCACTGTAGGGAAATATGGCGACAGAACAGACAGCGAAAACAAAAATTTAACTTCCATATTCCCCTTTAACGAGCGGTCATGTCAACAATTATGCAATCAAAAGGATGGTTTACGAGATCATACCTAGTCCTAGAGCAAGTCCATCGACTATTCTCTCGTTGTAGTATGCATCTTTCTTCAAGTCACACTCGGACGATGTCTGCAACAACTCCTAGTTGATCACCATAGACAATAGTTTGACGTTGTCCTCCAAGCAGGAAAAGCTCCATGCCTCTAGAGTAGTCCACATGGATCAGCGAGAACTCTTGTCATTCTAGTCGAATTGACAAGAAGGAGTTATCTCCTCATGTTGGTGTACTGGTCACCAACTTTCTCTCCCACAATTGTTCTCCCTTGCTATCCCTCCCTTTATCGGGTAGGACTTGCTCAAGTTCTCTTGCTTACCACAACCAGAGAAGACAAACAATTGTCAGAATCAATTGAGTTGTGTTCTTAGAAGCTCCCAGTACCCCTCTATTTATGGGAGGATCAGGGTCAGGGTTCCCAGTCTGAGTGGGATCGGAAGAGACTGAAACTTCACAAAAGTTCACAAGTTGCGAGCTGCTAAATAGTCGGTTCACTAGTGAACCGATCGGTTGACATGCGAGTCAATCAGTTCAACCCTTGAATCGGTCGTTCTATCATGTTTCCCAATCAAAATTATATTGGAAACTAATACTCAATTTAATGCTCAACACGACATCAACACACATCCTTGAATCAATTGAATTAATCCACCAAGTGCTCGGTTCACAACCTAAGCCGGTTGGTTCGTGGACCTGAGCGATCAATTTACATCCTGAACCGGTCAGTTCATTGTATAAAATTGCCAAAGTTGGTACCCGACACACTAAAATGATCAACACTCAAACCAATCAGTTCACTGTTCAGTCAGTCAATATTCCACCAATGTTTGTTTAAATTGAATACCTAACTCTTTAGTAGACAACTTTAAACCATATTCATGAACGGACTCCTATTCCAAGTGTATCCTATGTGTGTGACCCTATAGGTTCCAAGTTACATTGGCAGTGAATGTCCATAGCTCATTTATGTCATCACAAGCAAGAAGTTACATCTAGTAACACATCATTGCTATCTAAGTAATTGGTAATTTGGAGAACAACTTCAACCTACAATTTGTGATAGGCGTTACATTGATTGTATAATTCCTTTGTCTCTAATATCCGGATTGAACTTGAGATATGGAATCATCATCTTTTCAATGTTCAATCCATGTTCCTTGAACTAGAGCAGACTGTCAGAGATATATGTGACCTCAATATCATATATTGATTGACATGTGCGTGCACATACTTTTCTTAGTCTTGCTTATCAAGTGGCCATGATATCAAACTCCTATAGGAGGGGCAAATCCCATCTACATCACTCACAGTCATCCCCATGTTCCAAAATACATCTGATCATCACCTTTATGGAAACCCTTTTTCAAGATCACGGTGGATGACGTCAAAATACAATGAACAACATATGATGAGTGTAGTGATTTCAGGTCTAAGAACCACAATCACCACCTTTTTTTGATAGACATTTTCATTTCTTTTTTTGATTGCATATTTGCATGATTGCATCCATTATTCTTGTAACTATACTATAAGATACATAATTGTACATATGGATTATGTAAATTTATGATTAATATATATATACATAGATATAATAAATAATAAATAAAGAAATCCAAAACTGCATATACTTTCACATATGCTCTCTCATACTGCATATACTCTATTTAGTGACCTCTCCGAACACATAACACATAGCACTTTTTAAAACACTGATTGGAATGGAACACATTTCACTCATTTATCACCAAAGTGGTGCATAATTATTTTTACATCATTCTCTGTTATTTTGCACATATTTTGCACATATTTATCCTATTATTTGCCCTAATCCATTGCATATTTCCATTAAATGATGTTTTGAAAATTGATGGAAATTGTTGGTGCCATTGACTTTATTTCTCAAAGATCAAGCATTTGTTTTAATCAAGGTCGGTGAAGAAACAACATCTTCGTGGAACCAACTTTAATCTCAAGAATAATTCTTGATAGAACCAAGATTTTACACAACTTTAGGAAACTCATACAGCCAAGTCAGTATTCCAAAATCATAAAATGACTATCATCTCATATATAATTAGCATAATCCAATTATCCAAATTTTTCCTCCCTAATTAGATCAATTAAGACCTAATTTTGTGGAGGCCATCATGGATCTCATTATTCAATACTGTACACAACCGTGAGAAGAAAAAATAGAAGAGGTAGAAGGAAAAAAGTCGCATGGTGTATATCAGGAGCATAGTTTGTTGGGGGAATATCATTGAACTAGCACTAGGACTTGATGCATGCCTTCATTATAGTTTCCTTAGGCTTTCTAGTTATTTCTATGAATTGTTATTTATCTCTTAATGCATCATTCATTACAATTTCCTCCGGGTTTCTAGTTATTTTCATGAAATTTTGTTTATTTCCTAAACCTATTGTGATACTATGTCAACGATGAGGAACTAATCCTCTTTAACCCTAGGACCCAGCAGTAGCCAAGTGTGATTTTGTTGCTTGAAAATTTAACTAGTATTAATAATATCTTCATTATTGGGATTCAATGAAATTTGTGTGTTGTATTGATTTTGCTAGATCGTGATGGTCAACATGTTAGACAATTGTTGATATTCGAAGAAGATAATTATTTAGAGTTTTTTATAGCATGTCTAAAGGGCACATATGAAAGTAGGTACGTAATTATGAGGATAGTATCTAAATACCATTCCTTATTAATTCAGTCTAGGATAAAATGCCATGAAAGTAGGATTTTAATTTGAATGAACACAACACCATAGCCTGGAAGGACATAGTGATTATTTATGAATTCCTATTCATTATAATAAATAAATGATTTAGTTTGATAAAGTAAATTAATAATTGAACACCATAATGAAATCATAATCCTTGGGGGACCTTCATCGTTATTTGAAATCACCCTTTATGAAATTGGGGTTGAAGGAGTCTTGGAGGACCAACATGACAATTGACAATATTTCTTTTGGGGATCTCTTTGCGATTCTAGGTCCATCATCAACTTGATTATACTCACAAACTTCAAGAAATTCAAGTTGGAGGAGCCTTGGAGTACCAACATGAAAATCCCGTTGGTTTGCAAATTCATGGTTTGACCTTTTGGTATCTTTGAGGATGTACTAGGGAAGGTGTATGTGTTTATCTTTCCAGCCGTGTTTGTGCTAGTACAAATGCAAGAGGATTATGGGTTTGAACTTTTATTGGGCACACCATTCAAGGACAAAATGGATGTCACAAAAGAGATGGGCGGATACATATTACTCTAGGCATTGAAGATCATAATTGGAGTTTGAAACCTTTAGAGAAAACAAAGAATAGCGGAAGCATAATAGGATGTTTTGGTATCGAGCACATAAGTTCTGATGTTTTTTTTGTTTGTGGTGTAGCCTTATCTTGATGTGGAAATCTCATGACTCATAATTATATGGGCTCCTTCAAGTGGAGGATACAAATCTGGTGTTCACAATTTCTGTTCCCAAAGCTATGCATAATCCTATGGAACCACTATACCATTTCTTTTCTTCTATAGTCACATAGGTGGTAGACGCCACTATTACTCACTCCTACCTAATCCTACCACTATATGCCTTTCTCATTAACCTAACAGAAGAACGCACTTGGGATTATTTTTGGAGGAGTGTGCCATGTTTCTTACGTCATTCCTTGTAAATTACACATGTCATATGAAGATTTAGCCCCCTACCACCTTTAAAACCATACTTGGAGAGTCCACCTGAGCTAGAAATTAAGTCATTGCCTTCACATCTCATATATGTTTTTTGGGGAGAGAAGGATATCACATTAGTCATTATTTCTATTCACCTAAGAACATATGAGGAGGAAAAAATGATGAAGGTCATGTGACAACACTAGGAAGCGGTGGCTAGATTGTTGTATATATTAAGGGGATATCTCCTAGTCTATGCCAAAACAATTCACATGTAGGTGGGAGCAAAGCTGATGGATTAGCCAAAAAGGAGACTCAACCTGATCATGGATGAAATTGTCAAGAAGGACGTAATAAAGTTATTAAGTGCATCAAATATTTATGAAATCTTTGATAGTGATTGGGTGAGTTCGACAAAGGTGGTTTCCAAGAAGGTAGGTATGACTATAACTGCAAATGAAATACAAATATGTTTCTACTTTCCTCATTATTGAGTGGAGTGTCTGTATTGATTGTTGATGATTGTATACAACCACCAAAAAGATAATTTTCCACTTTCCTTCATTGATCAAATCTTGGAGAAGCTCACAAACACTCCCATTTTTTATTCTTGGATGGTTAGTCTGGTTATAACCAAATTTCTACACAGCTAGAGAATTAGGGGAAGACTACCTTCACCTTCCCCCACCTTAGTTGTTGATATCACTGGATTCAGTTTGGCCTTTGTAACACACTCACATATTTTTAGATTTGTATGCTTTCCATCTTTTCTGATATGGTGGAGCAACATCTCAAGTTTTTATGAATGATTTTTTTGGTCTACATGGGCTCATTTGAGGTTTGTTTAAAGAGTCTAGAACGTGCTTTGTAGAGGTGTGAGGAGACTCACTTGGTTCTTAATTTAAGAAGTGCCATATGACGACAAGGAATAGAACTTTTGGACACAAAAGTCTATCCATGTAATAGAAGTAGATACAATAAAATTTGAGATTGTCTCAAAGATGCCACCAATCACTTTAGTGAATTCATCTAGGAGTTCTCTAGGCCACGCCAGATTTTATAACCAATTCATTAAAGATTTTTTGGAGATTGCTAAATTGCTATATGTTTGTTGGAAAAAGATGTAGATTGTTTGTTTGATGGTAGTGTTTACACGGTTTAAACACTTTAAAAGAAAAAAACTTATTCATCTCTGGTAGTAGTGGCTCCAGATTGGGGTCAACCATTTGAGTTGATATTTGATGCCTCTAACTATGCAGTCGAGGCTGTTTTTTGATAGACTAAAGAGTTTGTTTTTTCTATGATATACCACACAATTGCACACCTACTGACACAATTAAATACACTAGCACTGAAAATTAGTTGGTGACTATCATTTTTACTTTTGATAAATGATGTTAACATTTATCGGGGACCAAGATGGTAGTATGAATTGACCATGAAGAAATGTAATATCTACTGTAGAAAAAAGATGCCAAACACCACTTTCTTAGATGGATCTTTCTCTTGCAAGAATTTGACATTGAGGTGAAAAATAAGGTAGCGGTGAAAAATCTAGTAGTAGATCACTTCTATCTTCTGATGAGAATAAATGAAAAGGGATTAGAAGTATTGATTTGAAGAAATATTCTTGATGTTTTTTTTTTGAGACAAGGATCAAGATCTTTGGTAATGCCACATCATTAACTATTTAGCTAGTGTTATATCTCTATATGATTGGAAATACTAGAAGAAGACTTAGTTCTTTCATGAATTGTGATATTATACTCAGACTGGCCCTCTTTTGTTCAAAATATGTTGAGATGGTCTAATTCAAATATGTGTACCCAAGTGGCAAGTGGAGATCATCATGGCTCATTGTCATTCCGTACACACTTGGGGACATCATGCCAATTATAGGACATTGAATAAGATTTTTGATAGTGGTTTGTATATGCCCAATTTGTTTAAGGATGCTTATAACTATGTGCATCATTGTGATCTTTGTCAATACACATGTAATATATCAGGAAGAAAGAGATGCCCATGAACACCATTCTTGAAGTGGATGTTTTGATATATGTGGCATCCGACTTCATGGAATCTTTTGTCTCCTTGAATTCTAGTATCTATCCATTTCTTTCTTTATATTACATATCTAAGTGGGTGGAAGTAAATCCAACTTGCAACAATGATGCCTAAGTTGCCTGTAGGTTTATTAAAGACCACATTATTAATAAGATTGGAGTTTCTAGGCTTATGATTAGGATGATAGTTCACATGTCATGAATTTCCAATTTTCTATGCTCTTGAGGGAATATGGATTGAATCACATGGAATAATGTATAAGGAGAAAGTATAGAGAGTACATGATCCGCACATCTTGCATAAGTTTCATTCTAGGGAAACAAGTGTTGCTTTTCAACTCTAGGTTATGGTTGAACCTAAGAAAGTTGAGGTATAGATGGAGTTGACCTTTTGAAGTGGTGGAAGTCTACTCACGTGTGGCTATGGATGTGGGGGATGGGTCATGAGTTCATTTGATCAGGATTTATATCTTGTCAAGCCTTTGATGTTAAACAAGGACTCTTGTGGGAGGAAACTCATTGTTTTGTTTTGTTTTGTGTTATTTTATCTTATATTTAGTTTTTAGTTAGGTCATATATTTAGTTGAATAAAAATATTACATGGATTTGATATCTTGTTCAATGTGCATATTGCTCATAGAGTCAGTGCACCAACAAGCCAGTTAGTGGCATCTACCTTTCCATGGGATGCTAAAGATTTTGCATTCAGAGATTCAATGGTAACATTCTCACATGGTACCACAAATATTTATTTTGATTAAATGGTTAGAAGGATACTGAACTTGTGGTCTAAGAGCGTTGCACCAACAAATAGTTAGTGGTATAAAAAATTTGAATGTGAGCTACATAATTTCACACTATAAGACTCGGTGGCATCGACAAACTTATTAGTGGCACAACCAACTTTTTTGTGAGAAATTGCTTATTGAGGCTAGTAAGATTCATCACAAAGTTGGTGCATTGATTGGTTCTTAGTGATATTTTACATACACATTCTACAACTTCAACAACATGCTACTACTGACTTGGTAGCACTAACATTGATATTGGTGCACCAACATGCCAATCTGTAATGCATCGATGGTACAAATACCTCCACATTGCTAAGAAAGTGAGCTGATGTGTGGCTTTCAATCACAAAGTCAATGTACACCGCTCAGTGGCACCAACTTAGAGATCCATGGCTTGGTGTATCAACACTCCACAACCTTTGCATTGAAAACAACAACTGCTATCACACGGATTCAAGTCATGATTCTGCTTAATCGACCCTCTTATCATTGCATTGACACCAAAGGCCCGTTCCATGCATGGCCTATAAAGGAGGGTTTGGAATATTATTTTGTTCACAAAATTATCTCTATTCCTCAAGCTCTATTCAAGCACACGCAATCTACTAATCTTTACTTTTCCAAAAGATGATTTGCAATGAGTTCTACTCTCCCTACCTCATTTATTAATGTTTTTGAAATGGTAGTGCTAAGATGGAGGTTCCTCCTCTACCCCACCACATCCACCACCACCATGACTCACTGACTCATATTGAGACCAAAACAGTTCACCTATGGCAACGACACACAAAAGAAGCCTCATGTTGATCTTAGCAACTGTGTCATGGAGGTGACACACTATGGTGATCGAAAACTCATAGATGACATGGGATTTACCGACGATGTCATTCATATGTGATTGGGCCAATGCTATTCAAAAATATGGGCACAAAGTATAGCAGCGGAAGAATTTTTTTTATCTATCCATATTCCATAACAACAAGATTTTGTCAAATAATATGAAATGCAAATGATGGTTTAACGAGTTTATATATGATCCTTGAGAAATTCCAGTGACAAAAATTCATTGCAATGCAACTATCTTCTAGTTTCTCTTAGATGGTGGTTGTGCAACTCCTGGTCTTCACCACAAACAACAGATAAGATGACTTCTGCATCGACTCCTGTGGTCTCACCATGGACTGTAGGTTAACATTGTCCTCCTACCAGCAGCTAAAGGACTCCCGCCTCTAGAGTAGTCTACATGGATCAATTAGAACTCATGTCATTAAACTAGAACACATAGGAAGAAGTTGTCCCTTTCGTTGGTGTACTAGTCACCAACCTACTCTTCCAAAACAATGGTCCTCAGTTGTTCTCTCCCGTGCTATCCCTCACTAGTCAGGTAGGACTTGCTTGGGCTCTCTTGGTTACCATAGCTAGAGAGGACAATAATTGTTGGAGCAACTGATTCTCAATTGTCTATGTTATTGTTTTGCTCTGTGAAGCCCCCAATACCCCTCTATTTATAGGCGGGGTTAGGGTCAGGGTTCCCATTCTGTTCACGATCAGTGTGGGAGTGGAAAAGACCAAAAGATCTTGAAATTTTGCAACATATGAGACACAAAACGGTAATTTGGAAGTCTATACGGTCGTCTAGAACTGCGATACGGTCGCTTGGCAGTTTCTTGATCACATATGCATTTGATAAAATCATTCCTAATTAATGCGAGCATTAATTCCTTGTTCCAATCGAAATAGGTAAACTTTCTCACGAATTGGGGAAAGTTTCTACAAACTTCCACCGACACAACTGCGCCAATCGGTTCACCAGGTGAACTGATCGTTTTGTTCAATCGAGCCGATCGGTTCAACCAATAAGCTGATCGGTTGGGTCTAATTCATGAAAAATCAAGCCAATTGGGTTCCAATCAGCCCAACTCTCCAAACGACTGTCTCAACATTTAAGTTGGTCATTTGGCACTCCAAACAACTGTCTCACCTAGAGAAACGATCAATTGGCAATGCAATCAGCTAATTTGTCGTGTGAATTGAGTACCTAAACACTTTAGTAGTTAATCCAATCACCATTCAAGATTAAAATCCTCTTTTAGATGAATTCCTATGTGTGTGACACTATAGGTCCCATATCACAGTTGGCAGTGAATGTCCAGAACTAAATTATGACATCACAAGAAGAGAGTGGTTCCTACTCGCACATCAATGCTACCCAAGTGAATGCAAAGTTGGAGAACAACTTCAACCTACAATCTCTGTAAGGTGTCGTAGTGATTGTATAATTCCTTTGTCATTGATATCCAAAGTGAACTTGAGGCATGTAGTCATCATCCTCTCGACATTCAACCCATGTTCCTTGAACCAAGAGTAGACCATCTGAGATAATATGACCTCAATATCATATATTGATTCACATGTGCATGTGCATACTTTTCTCAGTCTCACTTATCAAGTGGCCAGGATATCAATCTCCAGTATGATGGATAAATCCCATCTCTATCACTCATAGTCAGTCCCCATGTGTCAAAGTCACCCAATAATCACCGTTATAGCAACCCATGTTTTAGGACTACATTTGATGATGTTAAAGGTACCCAACAACATGTGATGAGAGCAGTGATTTCAGGTCTAAGAATCATAATCACCACCTTCACTATGAGATATGACTATGACTACCAATGATAGTTTCCACGTATCACTCTCAAGGTGGGTCTTCCTGATACACTATTCCCTAACATGTATATGTGTGCTTGGTTTGATATTGCCATATCATGACTAATGAAATTGAGTCGTCAACCACCCTACACTCCAATCTTATGTGTTATTGGTGTCTATCTACCTTCCATAATAACATATGCCTAAGGACATTTTAAGAATGTACATACTATTATCATTCATATGATCTCATTCTCCAATTCACGTTCTTGATACATACACCATTGAGTATTGACATTTTTTAGACATTCATAATATTTCCTCATTATCTCACAACTTAATGAAACAGAATGAATTGGAAGCTTGCCTTTACAATTATTAATAAAATCTTTTATAATGCCATGTCAATCGTCATATGATTGTTTCTCTGGGCATACCTTACCAACAGACTCTCACTTGCACTTAGAATCAATCACCCACAAATCATATTCTTAATGATCTAAACATGTCCACCATATTTCTGCTATGCTAGTGTTAATTCAACGGGTTAGCAGCACTTTGCTTTAGAGTCGATATATTGTATGTTTCCTTATCTCTTCACCGTATGATTTCTCATATGAGATAGAAATGTCGTAATATGGTATGTGATATTCCCTACCTAACCAGTGGCTCTATTGTTGTCACAATATTGCTACTGAATCATCAATGGTTGGCACATATATAAGTTCATGATATGAACTTCTAGATTCACACAGTATCACTCTATGTTCATAACACAAGTATACTGAACTTCTACTATAGAATAGAACTAATGGCTATTAGTTCGGAACCGTTCCAACTTAACAACGTGTCTCCCTTTCAATAAAATATATTTAATTGCGATCACTTTTTTCATTATGGAAGCTTGTACTGATGTAACTCTTTACATCCAACTCTTCCTTTGGATTCACTCTCATTGAATCCTTGCATGTTGAACTTGCATTGCTATTGTATGTACTCAAACTTGAATTGTGAAACATTCAAGAACTATCTCTATAGATCTTTATCCTTACCTCATAAGATGCTTCACCTTATCCTTCATTGTTGAAGGTGTTTTCCATGCCAACTCTCAATATTCACAATATCGAGATGTTATTCCTCATCATATGTGGAATATTCATATATGCTCCCACTAAATATTTTGTAATCACATATTTTATCTTTTGTCTTAATTCAAGTCAAACTTTTTGACTATCTTGTCAAGTCAAAAGATCCCTCCTTTGAGATGCTTATTTCAACTCTGAATTTAACTTTGTAGTTTATAGACTTTATATGTATTCTTAAAGTTATGAAACCTTTTAGGTTGTGTCAAGTACAAATTCTCTAATGTTTTCCTTTAAGGAATCTGATTTCTATCTTCATATGCTAAATCTCTTACTCTATTTTAGCTGCAACAACAAGCTTGCCATTTGGTAAAGGAATTTCTATTATGTTCAACAACTTGAACTGATTTGAAATATCTCTTCAACCATTTTTTCCTTTCATGATATCCATGTAGGTCTTCGCCAGAAGACCTTGTTGCACCCTTCAGGTATTACCCCTTTAGGTGGTGTTATCAAGGTCCTACCTTGTTAGCTTACATAGACCCCATAATTTACTTGAGTCATTACTCAGATTACGGTACTAAGTAGCTTCTATTTGATTAGTTGGATCATCCTGTTATGATCAACATATCTGAATTGTTGGATTCAAAATCCTCCAATCTCATATGTGTTCTACTAGAACTATTTTGTTCTGTGTTACATGACAAACATGAGATTCCACAATAACTTGTGATTGTCTTGGTTCTCATTGTACCCTTTTGTTAACCTCAAATATTTTGAGTTCTACTTTTACTCCCACTGATTCTTTAGGAACTCAATTATCCTATTAATAAAACAAATTTTTATTGGATTGGGATTAATAGTAATATTCAAGAATCATGGTTTATGGATAAACCTTCTTAGGAAATTACTTTTGCAATGTAGGTTTCATTCCCTTAGACATATTGGGATATTCCCATATCATGCCATATATGAAGTCTTATAATACATTCAGATAGTACATGATTTAGTGATATGTATACATTTATGAGGATATAAGAAGATTAGATTTAATTGATAGTTATATCATGACTCATAATGGTATAATTCTTTCATTCTGACATCATCATGTTTAGATGGATTTGACTTGTGATACATTATCACAGTGCATTCCTAAAGGTTCTCAAGGTATTGATGCAAAGTATTTCAACATTTGATCTCATCAAAGTTTCTTAATAATTTCATCAAACTCATACTTCATTTATAATCTTCTTGAACATTTCAAGAGGTTTATGTTTCTATTTTATCGAGTACATATTATTATATTACCAGTAAAGGAAACAAAGTATTAATAATTACCTATATCATTCATTCCATGAGATATTCATGCATCATACATATGAGATCTGACAGAAGGCTTATCCCCCTACTACATCTAGTGAAGGATTTCATACCACTTTGTGCGTAAATAAGGCATTGCATGTTTCCTTAGGTTCAATAACCAAGGAAATCTAGATTAACATCAATATGTATTCTAGACATGCATTCTTATATATACGTGCAAGATGACTAATGCTAATTATAGTCTTGAGTTATCAATTACAATCCTTTGGTATTAACATTTGAGAAATTTATCCAAGATTCTTTTAAAGCAAAGATCATTAGATATTTGGGCATTTCCACACAAGATCACATCATGTCAGATTTCTATTTGGTATCATATACCAAAATGAAGAAGTAATCAAATTTATCTTATAACATTTATACCTGAAGTGGAGTCCTTAGTGCCTTCCTTCTTCTTCTTTAGTTCCTCTAACCAGAGTGGGCAGTTTCTTTTCCAATGTCTAGGCTATTGACAATGGTGACAATTACCTCTTTTCTTTATTCCTCCCTTTACTTTGAGATCTGAAGACTTGGGCTTCTGGCTAGCTTTAGAACTCTTCTTAGCTTTGCCTTTGCCTTTAGACTTCCCCTTTGTCTTGTTGATCACCATCACAGACTTGGGTTTGTCTTTCTTCATATGTCCCTTAGCTATTCTCAACGTACCCAACAACTCTATCAATGTTTTGTCAAAGTCGTTCATGTTGTAGTTCATGACAAACTAATCGTAAGATTCTAGCAGAGAGTGTAGAATCATATCAATGGCCAACTTTTGACCCAAGGGGAATCCCAGCCTAGCTAGATTCTCCACATACCGAATAAACTTGAGCATATGAGGACCTATCAGATATCCTTCTTTCGTGTTACATTTGAACAATGCCTTGGAGACATCATATCTCTCTTGTCTTACCTGATCTCATAACATGTTCTTTAGATGTTTCACCTTCTCAATCACATCCATGTTCTCATGCTGCCTCTGAAACTCATAGTTCATGGAGCATAGCACCAGGCACTTGGGATCTACGACATATTCAATATGCTTCTTATAAGCATCCCTGTCAGCCCTAGGTGCAATTGGAAGGGATTCATCTAGTTCTGGCGTCTCCAGGACATAGAGCTTTTTCTCCTGTGTGAGAACAATTCTCAGTGTCGTGAAGTAGTCATGGAAAATTTTCCCATTTAGCTTGTCCTTCTCAAGGTCCGGCCATAGAGAAAAAGTATTGTTTGTTGCCATTTGATTCTACAAAAGAATTTGCAATTTTATCCAAAACTCAATTTTGATTTGATTAAATTTGGGCAATAAAAATTAGGTCTATTATTAATTATCATTTTCATGATTTTTTTCAAATTGATAACCCTCAAGTATCAATTTCGGAAAATTGCAGAGAACAACTTTCTAATGAGACCAACATCAACATAAATAGTCAACTATCGAGGTAGGCAACTTTTTCCAATTGTATCATATGAACTTTTGGATAGATGATATGCACAACTCCTTGCCATAATCATTTGTATGCTTCTGGGCTTAGAAGGTCTAAGAATAAATAGTTAAGCCTAACCCAATAGTGTTTACAATAGATATGCACCATGTGAAGGTAAAATCTACATATCTACCATCACACTTCCATGAGGTAGATGACACACCACACGAAGGAGTAAGCTACACATAGTCAAATAAGTTTTTCATGTGTATTTCTATTGGAAAGCATCTTAGACTTAATATATTTGATTGAGGAATTTATATATATCATATATATACTTATAATATATCCAATCACCACATATATAGTGCATATCATATACATGTTATATCCCACAACATAAACATTCAATATACAACAAATAGTGATGGTTATGGCCATGTCTACTGTAATTCCTTGGAGCCATAAGAAAATACTACCACCAAGGTCAATCATCACATCACATGTATGAACCTGTTGTTGGTGTAGATCTTTGCTTGCCAATCTTGGGAGACTGATTCAACCCTTGAACTGATTGTCTCACCTTTTGGCTGGTCAGTTGGTCCTTAGGGATGGTCGTCTGACCTCCTTTCCAATTGATGTCTAGACTCCTTCTAGATGGTCTATTGGTCCCACAAAATGGTCATCTGGTTCCTTTGTTCTATCTTCCATGGTCCTCCTAATGGTCGGCTCGTCTCATGAACTGGTCATCTCATCTCAGCAATGATCCTCTTCTTTGTCATTGCAAGAATTAAAACTATCCTATTGCTACTTTGTTACATTGTAAAGAGAAATCCCAAGTAACATTTAAGGGGAGCAAAAGTAGAAAAAAAATTAACTTTTAATTGGGAAGAGGGAGGTAGAGGCCCGATACGTAGACTGATAAAAATTAGAATAAAACCATATCATAAAACCACACACAAATATTTGGTATGTGCCATAACCATGCTGCACATCCACCATCAAAACCACTTTTAGGGTGATGCGTGTAAATTATATATATATCGTATCATATATATATATATATATATATATATTAGTTTGGAATTATGTGGTCTTTGATCGGATACATATAGGAGATAGTTTAAATATTCACTTCATATGTAATAAATAAATGATAAAACTAAAAATTTGATCATATCAATTATCCTAAAACATAGTAAATTGACATGACTCCGATACCACTGTTGGGAAATACAGGCACAAAGTACACCAGCGGAAACAATTTTTTTTATCTATCCCTATTCGCACGACAACAAGATCCAGTCAACTACTATGAAATAAGAATGATGGTTTAACGAGTTTATATATGGTCTTGGAGCAAGTCTAGCGACAACAACTCGTTGTAATGCAATTATCTTCTAGTTACTCTTGGACGGTGGTTGTGTAGCTCCTGGTCTTTGCCACTGACAACAGACATGACAACTTCTGCAATGACTGCTGTGGTCTCACCATAGACTGCAGGTTGACGTTGTCCACCTAGAAGCAGCCAAAGGAATCCTTCCTCTAGAGTAGTCAACACAGACCAACTAGAACTCGTGTCGTTCAACTAGAAAATACTGGAAGGATTTGTCCCTCCTATTGGTATACTAGTCACCAACCTGATCTCCTACAACAATGATCCTCAGTTGTTCTCTCCCGTAGCTATCCCTCCCTAGTAGGGTAGGACTTGTTTGGGCTCTCTTAGTTACCATAACTAGAGAGGATAACAATTATTAGAGTAATTGAATCTCCATTGTCTATGTTATTGTTGTGATCTAGGAAGGCCCCAATACCCCTCTATTTATAGGTGGGGTTAGGGCCCGGGTTCCCAGTCTATTCAGGATCTATGCGTGAGTGGAAGGAATGGGAGGATCTTGAATTTTTGCAACCTGTAAAATAAGAAATAGTCATCTGGAAGTCTAGGTAGTTGTCTGGCATTGCGAGATGGTAGTCTCTTTCTGTGAGATGGTTGTCTGGTATTTTCCTGATCACATCTGAATTTGACAAAAAAAATTCTAATTAACATGAGCATTAATTCCTTATTCCAATCAATTGAAAAATCAAAATGAGTAAACTTTTTCACAAATTCGGTAAAGTTGCTAGGGACCTTCTATAGACCCAACTGATTCGATCGGTTCACTGAATCGAGATGACCGGTTCACCCAGTGAGCCAATAAGTTGGGTCTAATTTGTGTAGAAATCAAGCCAATTGAATTCCAATCCGTCTGACTCTCCAAGCGCCCATCTCAACATTTGAGTTGGACGTTTGGCACTCCAAACGACTATTTCACCTAGTCAAATGGTTGATTGGCAGTGAAATCAACTGATCTATTGCGTGAATTGAATACCCCAACACTTTAGTAATCAATCCAATTATCATTCAAGCTTAAACTCCTCTTCTAGATGAGTTCCTATGTGTGACTCTATAGGTCCCATATCATGTTGGTAGTGAATGTCCATAACTAACTTATGACACCACAAGCAGAGAGTGGTGCCTAGTCACACATCAATGCTACCCAAGTGAATGGAAAGTTAGAGAACCACTTCAACCTACAACCTGTGTAACATGTTGTAGTGATTGTATAATTCCTTTGTCACTGATATCCAGAGTGAACTCAAGGCATGGAGTCATTATCCTCTCAACATTCAACTGATGTTCATGAAACCAAGAGCAGACTGTCTGAGTTAATGTGACCTCAGTATCATATATTGATTCACATGTGCATGCACATGCACTTCTCAGTCTCTCTTATCAAGTGGCCAGGATATCAATCTCCAGTAGGAGGGACAAATCCCATCTCTATCGCTCACAGTCAGTCCCCATGTGTCAAAGTCACCCAATCATCACCGTTATAGCAACCCATGCTTCATGACTGTGTTTGATGGTGTCAAAGTGTACCCAACGACATGTGATGAGTGCAGTGATTTCAGGTCTAAGAATCACAATCACCACCTTCACTATGAGATATGACTATGACTACCAATGATGGTTTTCATGTGTCACATTCAAGGTGGGTCTTCTCAATACACTGTTCCCTAACATGTATTTGTATGCTTAGTTTGATAGTGCCCTATCATGACTAACAAGATTCAGTAATCAACCAACCCACACTCCAGCCTTATGTGTTACTGGTGTCTATTTACCTTCCACAGTAACAACTGACTAGGGACATACAAAAATTGTACATACTCTTAGCATTCATATGATTTCATTCTCTGAGTCATGTAGTTGAAGACATACATCATTGAGTATTGTCATTCTTTAGACATTCATAATATTTCCTCATTATCTCATAACTGAATGAAAAAAAATGAATTGAAAGCTCTCCTTTATGATTATTAATCAAATCCTTTATGGTATATGCCATGTCAATCATCATATGATTGTATCTCTGGGCATTCCTTACCAATAGACTCCCTCTTGCACTTAGAGCCAATCCCCCATGAATCTTTCTTAATGATCTAAACATGTCCACCACGTTTCTGTTGCGCTAGTGCTAATTCAGCAGGTTAGAAACATTTTGTTTTATAGTCGGTATATTGCATGTTTTGTTATCTCTTTGTTGTATGATTTCTCATATTTGACGGAACTATCGTAATATGGTATTTGATATTCCCTGCCTAACAGTAGCTCCACTATTGTCACAGTATTACTATTGAGTCATCAATAGTTTGAAATACCTATAAATTCATCATATGAATTTTGAGATCCATAAATATCACTTTGTGTTCATAATACAAGAATACTCAGCTTGTATTGAAGAATAAAATTAACAACTATTAGTTTAGAACTCTTCCAAATTATCAACATTTCTTCCTTTAAATCAAATATATGTAATTGCGATCACTTTTTTCATTATGGAAGCTTGCACCGATTTATCCATTTACATACAACTCTTCCTTTATTTCTCTTTTTAATTACTAGCAATCTATACTTAGATACTTCTCAAGTTCTAATGGATATCTTTAATGACTTTTCAATAACCCTTATTGGATTGAATATCATCTTGTCATGTATAATACATACAATATTATATGGTATAAGTACATTTATAGCATTCATGATAGATCCATTGCTACATCCTATGACATTTTAATCTTGTCATTTCCATTCTTCACAAGAATTGGAACATATGGTTTATGAGGGACTAATCTAGATTTTCTCTCATTGAATCCTTTCATGCTGAACTTTTTCAACACATTGATATTGTATGTTCTAAAACTTGTATCGTGAAACATTCAAGAACTATCTCTATAGATCTTGATCCTTATCTCATAAGATGATTCACCTTATCTTTCATTCTTGAAGGTGTTTTCCATGCCAACTATCAATATGCACAATATTGAGATGTTATTCCTCATCATATGTGGAATATTCATATATGCCCCCACTAAATCTTTTGTAACCACAAATTTCAACTTTTGTCTTGATTCAAGTCAAACTTTTTGACTATCCTATCAAGTCAAAAGATCCATTCTCTGAGATACTTGTTTCGATCTCGGATTGAACTTTGTAGTTTATAGACTTTATTTGCATTCTTGAAGTTGTGAAACCTTTTAGGTTGTGTCATGTACACATACTCTGGTGTATTCCTTTAAAGAATCCAATTTCTACCTTCATATGATAAATCTCTTAGTTTATTTTAGCTACAACAACAAGCCTAATAATTGGTGAAGGAATTTTTATTATGTTCAACAATTTGAACTGATTTGAAAAATCTCCTCAACCAATTTGTTCTTTTATGTTATACATGTAAGTCTTTACAAAAAGACCATATTGCACCTTTCAATTATTACTCCTTTAGGTGGAGCTATCAAGTTCCTACCTTGCTATATTACATGGACCCCATAATGTCCTTGAGCCATTACTCAGATTAGGGTACTTAATCACTTTTAGTTGATTAGTTTTCTCATCCTATTATGACCAACATATTTGAATTGTTGGGTTCACAATCCTCCAATCTTAGATGTGTTCTACTAGAACTATTTTATTCTGTGTTAGATGACAAACCTGAGTTTCCACACCAACTTGTGACTCTCTTGGTTCCCATTGTACCCTTTTGTTGACCTTGAATTCTACTTTTACTCCCACTGATTCTTTAGGAACTCAATTAACTTACAAACAATATTGTTATTGGATTGGGATTAGTAGTAATATTCAATAGTCATGATTTATGGATAAACCTTCTCAGAAATTACTTTCTCGATGTAGGTTTCAATCCATTAGACATATAGGGATTATCCCAAATCATATTTAGTAAAGGAAGCGAAGTATAAATAATTATCTATAGCATTCATTCCATGATATTTTCATGCATCATATGTATGGGGTCTGAAGGAAGGCTTATCCTCCCACTACATCTAGTGAAGGATGTCATGTCACTTTGTGCGTAAATAAGGTTTTGCATGTTTCCTTAGGTTCAATAACCAAGGGAATCTACATTAACATAAATATGTATTCCAGACATGAATTTCTTATATATACGTGTAAGATGACTAATTCTAATGACAGTCTTGAGTTGCCAATTACAATCCTTTGGTATTAATGTTTAGGAAATTTAACTAAGATTCTTTAAAAGCAAATATTGTTAGATATTTGGGCATTGCCACACAAGATCATATCTTATGAAATATAAACATTAGTATCTCACTTTATTGATTTATCATCCTTGTCATACAAGATGTTTTAAAGTAAATGTTTCTATTTGTTGGAAAAATGAAATAGCAGTTCTATTAACTCTATTACATGCCCATTGGGCTAAGATAATTTAAATCTAGACTAAAGCTTCCACAACTCTTGCTCCACCTTGTCCATCTTTGTCCTCTATGAGGGCTTTTACTTCTTGTCAGATCATGCACATCAAATATGTCAGATATCAATTTGGTATCATATACCAAAATGAAGAAGTAATTAAATTTATCTTATAACATTTATACCTATAGTGGAGGCCTCAATGTCTTCCTTCTTCTTCTTTAGTTCCTCTAACCAGAGTGGGTAGTTTCTTTTCTAATGTCCATGTTGTTGACAATGGTGACAATTGCCTATTTTTTTTATTCCTCTCTTTGCTTTGAGATCTGAAGACTTGGGCTTCTATCAAGCTTTAGAACTTCTCTTAGATTTTCCTTTGCCTTTACACTTCCCCTTTGTCTTGTTGATCACCACAATAGACTTGAGTTTTTATTTCTTCATCTGTCCCTCAACTATTCTCAACATGGCCAACAACTCTGCCAATGTTTTGTCAAAGTTGTTCAAGTTGTAGTTCATGACAAACTGACTGTAAGATTCTGGCAGAGACTGTAGAATCACATCAGTGGCCAACTCTTGAACCAATGGGAATCACATTCTAGATTGGTTCTCCACATATCCAATAACCTTGAGCACATGAGGACCTACTGGATCTCCTTCTGCCATGTTACATTTGAACAATACCTTGGAGACATCATATCTCTCTTGTCTTACCTGATCTTGGAACATGATCTAGAGATGTGTCATCATCTCAATCACATCCATGTTCTCATGTTGCCTATGAAACTCACAGTTCATAGAGAATAGCACCAAAAACTTGACAACTAAGGCATCTTCAGTATGCTTCTTATAAGCAGCCATGTCAGCCCTAGGTGCAGTAGGAATGGGTTCATCTAGTTCTGGAGTCTCCAGGACATAGAGCTTTTGCTCATGTGTGAGAACAATTCTCAGTGTCCTGAGCCAGTTGTGTAAGTTTTTCTCACTTAGTTTGTCCTTATTAAGGACCAACCACAGAGAAAAATGATTGTTTTTTTTATTTGATTCTACAAAAGAATTTGCAATTTCATAAAAAAACTTATTTTAGATTTGATTGGAGTAAATTTGGGCTATAAAAATTAGGTCTTTAATTAATTATCATTTTCATTTTTTTTTTCAAATTGATAACCCTCAAATATCAATTCAGGAAATTGCAGCAAACAATTTCCTAATGAGCCAAGATCCAAGATCCAAGATAATTCAACTATGACCTAACCAACATCAACATACACAATCAACTATCAAGGTAGACAACTTTTACTAATTGCATCATATGCAATTCAGGATAGACGATATGCACAAATCATTGCCATAATCATCTATATGCTTCTTGGCTTAGACGCTCTAAGAATCACCAGTTAAGCCTAACCCAATAGCTAATACGATAGATATGCACCCTACGAAGGAAAAATCTACATATCTACCATCATACTTCCATGAGCTAGATGGCACACCTTGCGAAGGCGTAACCTACGATTATCCGAACTAGTTTTTCATATTTATTGCTATTGGAAAACATCTTAGATTTACTATGTTTGATTAAGGGATTTCTATATATCATATATATACATATACTGCATACAATCACCACATATATAGTATGTATCATATACATATTATATCCAACAACGTAAAAGCAATGGTGATGGCCATGTCTACTGTAATTCCTTAGGTACACAAGGAATTACTACCATATAGGTCAATCATCACATCACATGTATGAACCTGTTATTGATGCAGATATGTGTTGTGCCAATCTGGGTAGATTGGTTCATCCCTTGAACCAGTCATCTCATCTCTTGGCCGGTCGATTTGTCCTCAGGGAAGGTCATCTGGCCTTCTGTTTAACTGATGTCTGGACACCTTCCAAATGGTCGGTTGGTCCCAATAGGCGTTCATATGGCTCCTTAATTTTGTTCTCTATGGTTCTTCTGACGGTTGGCTCATCTCATGAACTGGTCATCTCATCTTGGAAATGATCATCTTCTTCGTTGTTGCAAGAGAGAAAACTATCCTATTACTACATTATTAAATTATAAAGTGAAACCTACAGTTAAATTCGAGGGAAACAAAGGTATGAAAGGATTAACTTTAAATTGGGAAGAGGGAGGTAGATGCTCGGTACGTAGACTGATATAAACTGGAATAAAACTAAACCATCTAACCAGACACAGATATTGGGTATTGGCCATAACCATGCTACACATCCACCATTAAAATTGACACGTATAAATCACACACACACACACACACACACACACACACACACATATATATATATATATATATATATATTAGTTTGGGATTATGTGGTTTTTGATCAGATACATATTTGAGATAGTTTAAATACTCACATCATATGTAATAAATAAATGATAAAACTAAAAATCCGATCATACTGATTATCCTAAAATATAGTAAATTGATGTGGCTTTGATACTACTGTTGGAAAATCAGGTACATAGTATAGCAACAAAAACAAATTTTTTATCTATATGTAATCCCTTAACAGTAAGATAATGTCAATTACTATGACATAGGAAGGATGGTTTAACGAGTTTATACCTAATGCTGGAGCAAGTCCAATGACAACAACTCATTGCAATGCAACTATCTTCTAGTTTCTCTTAGACAGTGCCTATGCAGCTTCTGATCTTCACCACAGACAACCATCATGACAACTTCTATAGTGATTCCTATGGTCTTGCCATAGACTGCAGGTTGACATTGTCATCCGATCAATAGTCAAAGGTCTCCTGCCTCTAGAGTAGTCCACACAGACCAACTAGAACTCCCTATCATTCAAATAGATCAGACAGGAAGGAGTCGTCCCTCCTGTTGGTGTACTAGTCACCAACTTGCTCTCCCACAACAATGATCCCCAGTTGTTCTCTCCCGTAGCTACCCCTCCCTATTCAAGTAGGACTTTCTTGAGCTCTCTTAGTTACCACAACCAGGGAGGATAATAATTGTCAGAGCAATTAATTCTCAATTGTTTGTGTTATTGTTGTGCTCTGGGAAGCTCCCAGTACCCATCTATTTATAGGTGGGTTAGGGATAGGGTTCCCAATCTATTTGGGGTTTGTGCGGGAGTGGAGGGGACTAGAAGATCTTGAATTTTCACAACCTACAAGACATGAAATGATCGTTTGGTAGTCCAGACGATTGTCTGTAACTTCCATATGGTCATCTCATTCTATGAGATGTTCATTTGGTAGTTTCCTAAATGCATATGAATTAAAAAAAAATCATTTCTAATTAATGCGATCATTAATTTCTTATTCCAATCAAATTGAACAAATGAAATGAGTAAACTTTCTCATGAATTCGGCAAAATTGCTAGAACCTTCCACCGACCCAATCGAGTTGATCGGTTCACTAGGTGAAACGATCGTCTCACTCAGTTGAGCCGTTTGGTTCACCCAGTGAGCCCATCGATTGGGTCTAATTTGTGCAGAAACCAAGCCAATTTAGTACTGATCACACTGACTCTCCAAATGCCTGTCTCAACATCTAAGTCGGTCGTTTGGCACTCCAAACGGCCATCTCACCCAGTGACACAGTCGGCTGGCAGTGCAGTCATCTGATCTATTGCGTGAACTGAGTATGAAACACTTTAGTAATCAATACAATCATCATTTAAGATTAAAATCCTCTTCCATGTGAGTTCCTATATGTGTGACCCTATAGGTCCCATATCACGTTGGCAGTGAATGTCTATAACTAACTTATGATATCACATGCAGAGAATGGTGCCTAGTCACACATTAGTGCTACCCAAGTGAATGGAAAGTTGGAGAATAACTTCAACATACAATCTATGTAAGGTGTTGTAGTGATTGTATAATTCCTTTGTCACTGATATCCAGAGTGAACTCAAGGCATGGAGTCATCATCCTCTCAACGTTCAACCCATGTTCCTTGAATCAAGAGAGGATTTTCTGAGATAATGTGACCTCAATATCATATATTGATTCACATGTGCATGCACATACATTTCGCAGTCTTGCTTATCAAGTGGACAGATATCATTATCTAGTAGGAGGGACAAATCCCATCTCTATCACTCATAGCCAGTCCCATGTGTCAAAGTCACCCAATCATCATCGTTATAACAACTCATGTTTTAGGACTGCGTTTCATGATGTCAAAGTGTACCCAACGACAAGTGATGAGTGTAGTGATTTCAAGTCTAAGAATCACAATCACCACCTTCACTTGATATATGACTATGACTACCAATGATGGTTTCCATGTGTCACTCTCAAGGTGGATCTTCCTGATACACTATTCCCTAACATGAATCTGTGTGCTTCTTTTGATATTGCTATTCATTACTAATGAGATTGAATCATCAACCAACCACACTCCAGTCTTATGTATTACTGGTGTCTATCTACCTTCCATACTAATGGAAGACTAGGGACATAATAAGAATGCACATACTCTTAGCATTCATATGATCTCATTCTCCAAGTTGAAGACACGCCACTGAGTATTGTCATTCTTTAAACATTCATAATGTTTCCTCATTATCTCATAACTAAATGAAACAGAATGAATTGGAAGTTTGCCTTTACGATTATTAATCAAATCATTTATAGTATATTCTATTTCAATCATCATATGATTGGTTCTCTGGGCATACCTTACCAATAAATGCATGGTAGGAGACCATCCAATATTCAATTGATGATATACATACACTAAGGTTATCATTGAGTTTCTAACTTCCCTCAACACGTGCTTGATTCTTGACTCCAGTGAGGGATAATAAGAATCAAAGTTTTCATTCCATAGGCAGAACATCACCTACCACCTATCTCTCACCCCTTCAATACCATTTTTAGATGGCTCAATGCGAGTATGCACTTTTCTTGGAGGATTTAATAGTCATGCATTGTGCCAAATGAGTCAACTAGAAAGGGGATTCATTACATATCTCTACCATATCAAACATCAAGCATCACATTTATCATTCCAACCACCAATTACTAATGAATAATTCATTCACCAAGTCCACACATGGCCAAGGTAAGGTGCTTTGGGATTCTCTACATGTTTTACAAATCTATCTTTTTGTTAGTGAGGAGCATGTCAAACTTGATTTATTTCTCCCCACCCAATTGTTTCAAGTGATAAAATCTTCCAGGAGTCTCACCGTCTACTTTGGTGGTATCCTTACACACCCACATTCCATCTCAAACTCAAACTCACAAATATCCATTAGTTAAATCCAAAGGATGCATCAAGCGCTGTTTATAAGCAAAATGTTTGACAAAAAGAGAAGGCTAGATGTACACTATGTTAAAGTATCAGGAACATGGACTCCTCATCCCTATCTTCAGTATCATGGGCACACACCATCTTCTCTATCCCACACCAGATGTGGTGGACAAATCAACTGAGGAGACATAAGTTGCAGCAATGAGAAGGTCTACACCACATTTTGAGTCGTCGACATACTCTTTTTCTTCTTCACCAATGGGAGGTGGTGATTAATTTGGCACAGAAGGTATGTACACCATACTTTCTTCCATTAAGTAGAGACAACAAAAGTGAAATGATTCCATGTTCCAGTTTGCAAGCCACCACAGGGAGATATTTTTCAACCATAAGCAGATCTGCTAGCACCAACATGCAATGTTCAACAAAACTCCAGATTCATTGCAATCATGAACAAGTTCACGATCAACTGATGTGGGTGGAGGGCTACTCCACCTATGAACTATGGTTTTTAAAACGTTGAAACAATACTTTCCCAAGACCCCACTAAGCCAAACTACATAATGACATTATGGTACACACGTTCCATTTCTCTTATAAATTTTCTTGACATTGAGGACAATGTCAAAGGGAAGCTTGGGGTTGGAATGACACATTTATCTGTATACCATTATCTTTCATTCATGCTAGGTACAAATTTTGTACAATGTAATAGTTAATGTTATATTATAAAAACAAAATCATTGAAAAATTTAGTTAAGGAAAATATTCATGATCTTGGTATTCTACACTCATTTGTTCTACCATTCATACCTCCTAAGCTACTTTGGTTGTTCTTGGGTATGTTAACTCTGATAATATCTTGAATTGGTTATATTGAAGACACATGATACAAATGAGACACCTAAATCTAAGGCATGTTGAAAGAGATGGGGGTTTGAGTCCAACTAATCAAGGTGCATTGTGATTTTTCAACTAGATGGGGGAATAGGCTCTAATATTACCCTGACTCACAAATAAAAAAATTAGAGAGGCAAATCAAGGTTTGACAAGACAATGACTTTTAGTTATATACCACTTTCATTCACCTCTCACCACCATTGTAGAAAATGTTAATTCAAATTTTATAATATAGTGCATTGCACTCTAGGATACATATCTTATTCTTGAAACATAAATAAAAACTTTATGTATGTTTTTGCATAGTTACATGTCAAATCGCATGCATAATTCATATCCATTGAAGTATTGCATACATTTTTGCATAAGGTGTTGATGTAGGAAAATATGGGGATAGAATAGGCAATGAAAATGAAAAATTTCTCTCCATATTTCATTAACCAACATATCATGTCTACAATAATGTATTAGTAAAGAGTGTGCAAGACATACCTTGTCCTGGATCAAGTCCAAAAACTATTTTTATAGGTGGGTTTGCTTCATTCACAAGAAGCACACAGACGACAGTTGGTGTCCTTCTGGTTTAGCACTCATGGACAACGGTTGACAATGAATCTTAACATGGCAACAAAAGCTCACATGCCTCTATGTATTTATGTAAACCACTGGGAACTCCACATCGCACTTCTAAAGACAATGAGAAGGAATTGTTCTAATCCAATCCAAATAAAAATCAAACTTTGTTTCATCTATTTACTTCCTGAAGTTTTCTATTGCACACTGATTTCTTAGTTCTGCCCAAAGTACATGTGTCACACTACCTCTTTTCATCTGGCTTCTATCTTAGCCCTTTTATTGTGATCTTGTGGTTATGAGCTTATCCCCTACCTCTAGTAGGAGGCCTGCCAGATCCATTTTTTCAGCCTACCCTCCTCCTCCATCTATGTCTCCCTCACCCTCTCTCATCTATATTCATTGATCCCCTCTTAGCCTTCAGTGTTCAAATCCAAATTCAATGATCCCAAAATCCCTTAGATTTCATCATCCCAGTCTCCTAGTTGATGGGTATATCTTTCTCCTATCCTCTATTTCATTCCTGTCTCATTTTACTTCTCTTTTCATCACTTCTCAAGTATTTTATATCCCTATATATCTACCTTAAAACCTTCTCTCAACCCCCTTAAACAGTTTACTCCATCTAGTCTTTCCCCATTTTCTATGGAATAGCTTCTCTTAACCTTGCATGTTCACCGATGATAGCCCGAGCTCCATGGTGTGTGTCTAACCTTGGCAGTTAGTCTATAGGGTTGAGACAACTAGTGTACTTGTATCTATTTCTAGTGGGGCATGGAAAAGCTTTTGCTGGTGTTGATTTGATCTTAGCAGGAGATTCCTCTTTCCACCATCTATTGTTGGTGATGTTCTCATTTTGCATTTGTTCACGCCAAAGTCTTGTCTTGCCAAAGTTTCTATTCTACTAGATTCATTGTGTTACTTAGGTTCATGCAATATCTCAAGCTTTTGTTGGTTTTGATGTCATCTTAGAAGGTGATTCCTCATTCTGCCATCTACTAATGGTGATGTTCTCATTATGAGTTTGGTCATGCCAAATCCCTATCTTGCCACAATTTGTCTCTTTGTAGATTCATTGTGATGTTTGGGTTCTTGCAATCTTTCTGATTATCGTCATGTTATCTTTTCACCATGGTTATGGTTAGCCGATTATGTTGTGGCCATGGTGGATGGCCTGGTTGGAGGTACGTAGACCTTGAGGCCCTTTGTTTAGGCTTAATTTGTCGGAGTCTATGGAATATGTTGGTAATGTCTATATGGAGTTTTGGATACTGGAGTTAGGTTTTGATCCCTAAGTTGGAGCTTTGAGATCTCTATGGTTTGAAACTAGTTCACCGCATGGTTGAGGTAGATGATCACCTATATCTTTTTCCATTTCTATCCCTTTATTAATTTGAATTGCATCACAATTTGAATGGGAATTCAGACTCTTCAACCTTTCAATTCAATGTTTGTCATGTAGTGTTGAAAATAATCGATTTACTAAAATTGCCCTATCACACATCATCCTTTGATGCGTAATATGGTGGTATGTTGGTCTTTGGGTTTCAACAATTTTTTCTTCTTCAGAATTTCAATAAATCACTTAACTTCATAATTGTATAACTAACTATCAAGATATTAGAACATTACAAATAAATAGTCATTGGAATCATAAAAATATTTCAAACCTAATTATATATAATTTAGAACCCACATCTCATGATAATAGGAGTATATAATTTAGAATTGGATCATACACATTAGTTAACAATATAGCTATCTCTAGTTTGTTTATATGTGAAGAAAACCATGTTGGGATTTTAGTTTGGACCTTGACAATTCACATACATCTATAAGGTATGTTTCACTCCTTAATCATATTGAGTAATTGATTCAATTTGTATCTCTCTTAATGTATGTTGCATTCCCCATGAGTCATATTGAGCAATTACTCTATTATTTCTATGTCTTGAACCTCTACGAGGTATTCGTATTTTGAAATTCACCTTTCATATTTTGATGGGCCTATATAGATTCAGTTTACTGGAATAGGTCCTATGATCTCCTTAGATTCTTGGATATGCTTGTTGGACTCTAAACTTGTATCTTATCCTTTCTATTCCAGTGGTAACACTAATTTGAGTAATTGAACTAAATGAAACCCCAACTTTCAAGTGTTGACCTTTTGTGGTTATATGATGAATATGATATTTTGTGGTCGATGTCTAATATGATCCATTTTATGTCATGGAAATTTGATTGGAACTATATTATGACTAAGATTTCAGTTGCATCTACATTATAACATGCTTGTTGATTCAATATCCCTAGATATATATAAGTACTTTGCACTTTTGGGTTATGTGCCCATGCTATATTTTTAGATGAAGGTTATGTGCCCCAAACTTGGATTATGTGCCCACATTTATATATTTGGGAGTTTGATTATGTGCCACTCTCTATCAGGTTTTGGGTTATGTGCCATACCACCATTATTTTTTTATATTTCACTAGTGCTATATATATCCAACATGCATGTAGATTGATTATTATTAATGATGGGTTGTGTACCCTAATTTATTTGATTGTGCTTGTATGACATATGTTGATATTTCGATATATGACAAGTGTAGTTTTTATATACTTTCAATTGTTTCTATTTAATATCCATTTGGATGTTCTACTTCACCCTTTGATGGAAGCCTTGAATAATTAATTTTTGTCCCTTTTTTATAATGTCGATCAATCTCTATTTATATGCATGTACCTTCATTCTTCTCCTGACAACTTACACTTCATCTTTTCTTATGTGTTATGATTCTAAACCCCTTAGGTGAACAAAATGGGAGGCTTGACATGGTGACTAGGACTTTACTTATTAGAGTTTTAATGCCTCAACCACAACATATACATATAGAAGAACCTCATCCACATATGCCATATCATAGTGCTACTAAAAACTCTAATCGATCAGAACATCATATACAAACTTTACTGCCCAGACCTGAGAATACATGGATGACTCTAGGATACACTAGACATCTAACAACCTTATCGAAGGTCCATCACCACAACTCCTCCTCGTTGCCACGAGTACGTTCTCACTACTGCCAATCACCTAAAAAATATGGTGACCCTCGAGGTCAGACCCAGTCCCAAAGAGAGATATAAATCTCAACACCACTTATTGGTTACAACAAGTTATGTAATTAAACAATTTAAGCTTATCAATCCAATTAAGCATATAAGAATAACAACATGCATGATTAACAAGGCATATGGGATAAAGAGAGGCATTCTCAATTAACAAGGCACATAAACAGACTGATAAATTACCATCATTAGCCTGACTATCAACATATGCATTGCTAACTGTATAAGCATTCTAGTGGCATAAGCATGGTTAACATCATAAGTAAGTCTAGTAACATAACATCTCTATCATTATAATTAAGTCTAGCAACATAGGCATAGCTTACAATATTAGCATGTCTAAGGGATTGAGTAGATATTATTCATAAGTATAACTAACAACATAAGCACAAATATTTGCATAAGCATGACTAGTATATAATAATTTCTAACTACAGAGGCATGGCTATATGTATAAACATAGCTAACATCATGAGATAGCTTAGCATCATAATCATGACTAGAAATAGCAATATATCTATCAACATAAGCATGTATACTATGTATAAACATCTACAACATGAGCATATCCACAAAGTAAGAATATCTACAATCCTTTAATGCACTAAACGTCATCTCTATATAAAGAGAACAAACAAGGATATCAGCCAATGTGAAGCGTTGTATATAGCCCTAAATAGATATGCTACACGATTGTATTACATTTATTAAGCCCTAAGGAATTTGAGAAATACCACTCAAACTTGAACTGAACATGTTGGTGACCATCATATGTCAACCAAATAGGGGGACCATCGGTTGATGGCTCCTAAAGGTAGCTCATCCATTAAGGGGTACCCCCTAATTCACCATAGAAGAGAATCAACATCAAACCAAGGTTCAACTAAGCGCCCCATTACTCAAAAATCTCAAGCATGATAAGAAAGCATATAAGGAATATAATGAATTTGAGAAATTATAAAGAAAACCTCATATTTGGGTAAATTGCATAAAAGTCCAAAATGTACACAAAATTGCATATCTTGCTCAAACAATGTCCAAATTGGGCCAAACTTGAAACTTATCTTGTCATAAGATATCAAAAAATCTAAAAAGGTTATATTAAGGTTTAAAGCAAATAATTATGATAATTAATCTTGTTCAACACTTTAAGTATGATCAGGGTTCTCACAGAAATGATTGGTTCAACACTTGAATCGAGCAGTTCACATTATGTCCTATTCACAAACATATTGGCTTTAATGTTACGATTAATGCACAACATGATGTTAAAATCAATCCTTGATCTATTCTCATTGATCTCCCAATCGATCGGTTCACAACCTAAATTGGTCAGTTCATACTTCCAAACTGATCGGTTCACTAACTGAACTTGTCATTTTAGATTTCTGACAACCAATTTTGTTTAAATTGAAAGTATAAACACTTAAGTAATCAAGTTAAACCTTATTCATGATTGAACTCCTATTCAAGGTGTATCCTATGTGTGTGATCATATAGGTCCAATATTACATTGGTAGGGAGTTTCCATAACTAACTTATGACTTCACAAGCAATGGGCATTATCTAGGAACACATCATTCCTACCCTAGGAATTGGAAAGTTGGAGAAAAACTTCAACCTACAATCCATAATTATTGTTACAAGAATCATATAGTTCCTTTGTCTTTGATATCCATATTGAACTCAAGGAATGGTATCAATGTTCAATCCATGTTCCTTGAACTAGAGCAGTCTATCTGAGATGCATGTGATCTCACATATCATATACTCATTCACATGATTATTGTCATACATTTCTCAATCTCTGTTATCAAGAAGCCAAGATATCAACTCTAGTAGGAGGGAAAATTTCCATCTACATCACTCACAATCATTCCCCATGTGTCAAAATGTATTTGAGCATCACCTTTATGGTAAGTCTTATTCAAGGTCATGTTGGATGATGTAAAAGTACATAGAACGATATGTAATGAGCATAGTGATTTCAGGTCTAAGAACCACAATCACCACTATCACTATGAGAACTGAATCTGACTACCACTCAATGGTTTTCATACATCACTCTCAAGGTGGGTCTATCTGATACATTGTTCTCTGACATGTACCTATGTGTTTGGTTTCATATCACATATCAGGACTAATAAGGTTCTATCATCAACTCACACATACTCTAGTCTTATGTTCTATTGCTATCTATTAGCTTCACAATAACATCTGACTAGGGGCATAACAAGAATGTATGTACTCTTATCATGCATATGATCCCACTATTCCGGCCATCAACCTAATGATATACATCATCGAGTAACATCATTCTTTAGACACTTATCATGTTATACTATTATCTCATAATTGATCAAACATATAGAAGAAGTTTGCCTTTAATATTTATCAAATTGTTTACAAGAGATGCCATTAAAATAATCATATGATTGGCTTTGTGGGCATACATACCAATAGTCTCCCACTTGCACTTAAAAACAAGCACCCATGAACTTAATCCCAAGTGATCTAGCTTGACCTTCATGCTTCTACTATGAAAGTGCTTTTGTCAAGGGGTCAGCAACATTACTTTTAGTTGGTACTTTGGAAATCTTCACATCTCCTCACTATATGATCTCTTGTATGAGATGGAACTATTATATTATGTGCTTGGAATGTTAATGAAATCTAGGTTCTTTAGCTTGTGCAATAGCATCATTGCTGTCACAATACAACTCTACTGCATCGCTAATGCTTGAAACCACCCCAAGTTTAGTGATGAACTTCTTGATCCAAACGGTCTCCTTTCCTGCATTGGAGGCAACAATATACTCAACCTCTATTGTAGAATCAATAACTATTTCTTGCTTGAAATTCTTCTAGCTTACAACTCTGTTGTTGAAGAAAAACACAAATATGATTTGTGATCTATAGTCATCTTTGTTAGTTTGGAACCTTCCATCGGTGTAGCCCTTTACCACCAACTCTTCCTCACCAATGTAGACAAATAATTGATCCTTAGTTCTTCTCAAGTAATTAAGCATGTTCTTAATGGAAGTCCAGTGGCCTTCACCATGATCTGACTGATATCTTGTCATCATGCTCAAGGCATGCGAGACATTAGGATGAGTACATAACATTGTGTAAACAATAGATCCAATTGCAGATGAATATAAAATTGTACTCATGTGTTCCCTTTCTTTATAAGAACTAGGACATTGAGCTCTAGAGATAGTAAAACCGTGAGACATGGGTAGGTTTCCACTCTTTAAGTTCTCCATGCTGAACCTCTTTAACACTTTGTCAATGTATGTTCTTTGGCTTAAGCCAAGAACCCTTTTATATCTATCTCTATAGATCTTAATTCCTAAGATATATGATGCTTCACCTAAGTCCTTCATAGAGAATGTATTTCCTATCCAGGTTTTTTCCATTTATAAGGTAGGAATGTCATTCCCTATCAATAGTATGTCATCTACATACAATACACTCATGCTCCCACTAAACATCTTGTAAACACATGGTTCATCTTCATTTTGATTAAAGATGAACTCTTTGACTATTTTGTCAAATCGAAGATTCCATCTCTTAGATGCTTGCTTCAATCCATAGATTGACCTTTGTAGCTTACAAACGTTATTTGCATCCTTTGGATTTATAAAGCCCTCAGGATGTGTCATGTACACATCCTCAAGTAGATTCTCGTTAAGGAATACAATTTTAGTATCCATCTTCCAAATCTCATAGTCATAATAAGCTGTAATGGAAAGCATGATCAAAATGGATTTAACCATAGTAACTGTAGAAAAGGTTTTGCCATAGTCAACACCTTGAACTTGTCTGAAACCCTTCACAACCAATCGACCTATATAGGTTTATACATTACCATCCATGTCAATTTTCTTGTTGAAGACCCACTTGTACTTTAAGGGTTTTACCCCTTTAGGTGGATCCACCAAGGTCCATCCCTTGTTGGTGTACATGGATTTCATCTCAGATCATATGTACTCAAGCTACTTCTCATATTGTAGTCCCTTAAGAACTTCTAGGTAGGTTGGTGTCTCATCATCAATGGCCAACTCCTTGCCTTCTTGAGTCACAAGATAATCAAATCTTTCTAGCTCAAGGCATTTCCTACTAGATCTGCAAGGTTCCTGTGTTACATGAGGAATTTGAGATTTCACAATGGTTTGTGACTCTCTATGTTCCTCTTGTACCTCTATAGGTTTAATGTATTCTTATTAGTCTTGAACCAATTCAATTTCTACTTTCCTCCCACTGATTCCTTTGGAAATGAGTTCCTTTTCTAGGAATACAACATCCCTGGCAAGAAACACTTTGTTGTCAGACGGAGTATAAAAGAAGTATCCTTCAGTTTCCCTAGTATATCCAACAAAATAACATTTATTTGATTTGGGTCCAAGCTTTTTGGGAAATTGCTTCCTCATATAAGCTTCACATCCCCAAATCTTCATAAAATACACATTAGGACGCTTCCTATACTATATCTCATGTGATTTCTTTTGAACCGATTTAGATGGTACGTAATTTAGTTTAAACATTGTAGTTTGTAGAGAATAAAACTCATCATTGATCACACCATATCTAGCAATGTACGATTCCTTATTTCAGACACACCATTATGTTGTGGTGTTCCAGGTTGAGTTCATTGTGATACAATACCACAGTCTTACAGAAGGTCCTCAAACTCTTAGCTTAATTACTCTCCAACTCGATTAGAACAAATAGCTCTAATACTTTTACCAAATTGGTTTTGTACTTCATTTATGAAATCCTTGAATTTTTCAAGGGTTTATGGATTATATTTCATCAAGTAAACATAGGCATACCTACTGAAGTCATCAGAAAGGTAATAAAGTACTAGTAATCACCTCAAGAATTTGTTCTAAACGGTCCACAAACATCAATATATATGAGTCCCAATAGATCACTTGCTCTGTGACTAGTGAAATGATCCTTTGTCATCTTGCCTGGCAAATAATATTCACATGTCTCTATTGATTTGAAATCAAAAGAGACTATGTATCCATCTTTATGGAGTCTAGAAATGCATTTCTCATTGATGTGCCCTAGATGACATATGAGTATTATATAGATCATGAGTCAAGTGGCATTTGTCCATTCTAGTAACGTACCATGGATCAAATGTGATCAAATGAATGTCAATCATTTTCTACCTCCTAACTATGGTGAATTGATACAAGGCTCTATTTAAAATCTCCCAAGCACTATGACACTTGAATGTGGACCTTAGTGCTATTCCAACCAAATGGTTGGGTCTGCAATGCTGATAATTCTAAGGGAAAAGGGAGAAAAGAGATCCATTTTTTCTATATATCCTCTAAGTAGCAAAATGGTAGGATATATGAACAAGGGAGAGTTAGTAGGGGACCATAGTTTGTGAGTAAATAGGAAAACTCTTTAGGACTAGGCAAATTCTCTAGATGGTCCAATATTTATTTTTGTTGATTTTTTTGGAGGCTGATAAGCTCAACCTTATCAAAAATGACACATTTTATGTATGACGAGATTTTTGAGCTTACATTTTATGAATACATTTAGTTTAACATATAATCTAGGGTTTTTTAGATATATACCAAGCTTAGTTTATTAGCTTATTTAGTGCTTGCAACTATTTATAGATTAGTAGGTATATTTACTTGATTATACCAATGATAACTAGTGTTTTTAGTAACACCATAATTTTAGTTAATTAAACATTATTAAGGCCTAATTCAATGTATATGAGATCAAAGTGATAGAACTATTAAAATCAAATAAGCAATACAGTGTTTGGACAAATACAAAGTATAACCCCCAATTTGACTCGACCAGTGACATGAATATGTAATGATAGTAAATTATTGGATAGAATTCATCAAAGGGTGATTGAATTTCCTAAAAACACCTAGACATGCAAGGTAGTAGGTTGTTTTGGGGTTAAATCATATCTAGTGAGTTTTGACGAATTTATGACAATCACATATGAGGTTGATAGAGTAGTCATAAGACCTATACCAAGGCTGGACTAGTGATATTGTTAAGGTAGAACAAACCTACAATGTTATGTTAGAGTTTGGAGAGTTGACTGAGTAGTCAACCATATTATATATAAGTCAAATAAACTCATGGGAATCAACTACTGTAAGTAGACCAACTAGTGTATGAGCTATTCATGAGTCTACCCAATACTTGGATTGATTATTAAGATATCATTTCATTTTCCTATGCATGAATTGCCAAAAAGGGATGATTTGCCTTTGGATGGATGACTTGCATGAGTCGACCAACTAGTTAAGTACTCAACTAAATTTTCATATATGAGATTGATAGAGTAGTCACCCAACCTATATCACTCTTAGACCAAGTTTTGAGGTTGTTAAGGTAGAATAGGTCAACAATGATATGTTAGAGTTTCTAGGTATGAAGATAATCAACTGATTAATATATAAATCAAACTAACTTATTGGGAATCAACTACCATAACTTGACAAATTGGTGAAATGATCTATTCTTGAGTATACCCAATTAGTTGGACTGACTATTAATAGTTCATATGACTAATTGGTGTCATTTTCCTATGCATTGAATGCCAATTGTGGTCAATTTGTTGTTGGATGGCCGACTTGCATAAGTCAACCGACACTTGTCCATGGTAGGGGTACCAATGAAATGAAATTATATTGGTAATGTATCTATATAGAGATAAAATAAATACCAAATTCAACATCTAATTCAATTCTTGTAACATACTATATCTCAGACCCTACCCTGGAACTTGACATTTTGGACTTAGCCAAACAAGGTTGTAGGTTAGACCTAAATAGATGTTTATTATAACCTTAATGAGATAATGCATGGATATATCACCTTAATATAACCTAATATTCTAACATTAATCTTAGGTTAATAATGGATACATAAAATATGCCACATAACTCATTTTGGTGGTAATATGAAGATAATGAACTTAATTGGATGAATAATTTAGATAATCATCCTTACTAGGCCATATGACATATCTCATAAAAAGAAGTCTCAAAAGTAGAAACAAACTTCAAATTGGAAATCTACATATCAAAATTAGCCTACATGTCAAATTTCATCTAATTTGTACAACCTTGAAATGCTTATAATAGAGTTAATAAACTACTATTTCATATCTTCCAATAATAGAACCATTTTACTTTCTACATCTTGTATGGACAAGGATGAATATGGAAATCATATAAAGAATACCGAACATTCTATTTTAAAAGGATGAGATCTTTAATGGAAGTGTCCCAAATGTTTTATGGTGTTTGATTGTTGGATCCAAAAATAAAACATTATAATGTAAATATCAAAATATTAAAATTTGATATCACAAACAATGAATACCAAACCCATTGTCATCTAGAGTAAATAAATAAGAAATGCATTTCAAGGATCCACAATGATGGTTGTCTAGACTCTTTTGGTTATTGAACCAATGGAGACATGCAAATCTTATCTATTGTGCAATATGACAAAAACATGTTTCACTAGATGTAGTGGGAGTGAAAGTATATTATTAAGGCTTGTATATATTGATGTATGTGGACTTTTTAGAATAAATGCTAGAGGTAGTTATTAATACCTAATTATATTTATTGATGATTTCAGTAGATATAGTAATTGTATTTCATGAAATACAAATATGAATCTCTTGAAGTGTTCAAGAAGATCATGAATGAAGTACATAATCAGCTGGGTAAAAGTATTAAGACACCTCAATATGATTGATGTTGAAATATGTTATACTTAAGAGTAAGTTTAGGAGAGAGAAAATGAGAAAAGGTCATAAGTAATGAATAATGTGATTATATAACTTCAAAATATGGAAATAATTGCAAATTCATATTCAACACATCAAAGATAACTTATGGATGAAGTTTGGTCCAATTTGGATGTTGTTTGTGAAAGTTATGCAATTTTAGGCACATTCTGGACTTTTCTGCTATTTACCCAATTGGGAGGGTTTCTTTGCAAATTGTCACATGCATTATAATACTTATATATTTCCTTACCATTCTCGAGTTTTTGAACTATGGGGCACCTAGTTTCACCTTGATTTGAAGGTGTTTCTTTCCAAGGGCATTTTAGGGATTACTCTCTTTATAAATGAGCTTATCTTTAGAAGCTATCAACCCATGGGGTTATTTATTTGATTGAAGGTTAGTTGGGATGACCTATAAGTGTCCATAAATTAACATTTGATATTCAAGACACCTCTATGAGCTGTCCTCTTTCATGGCCATGAAATCCCTAGGCTAAGGACACATGGAAAGCTCCATGGACACCTCATGCTTGACTTCTTCCTTATCCATAAAGGTTTGCATGTCCATACGCACCCTTAGAATTGGACACATGTAATGTAACTTGACACCTCATGCTTGACTTCTTCCTTATCCATAAATGCTTGCATGTCCATGGAAATCCTTATACATGACACATGGAAAGCCTCATAGACACCTCATACTTGACCTCTTTCATTATATAGCCATATCTACCCCTTCCCAACTCCCAATTTGAAAACTCCTTTCTCTCCTTTATTTCCTCTATCTTGGAGCATAATTCCTACTCTATTTTTCCATAAAGGTTTTGTCCCAAGGTAAAAGGAGGTGCCTACCTTGGTGAAGAAGGCTCCTAAGGTTCCAAATTTCTCTATTTAGGATTTCTTAAGCTCCTCCTTGGTGATTTTGACCAAAACAAGTAAGTATCCTCCTTTCCTTCCCTATTTTCATATTGTTAGTCTTCGTTCCACCTTCCTCCAGGTCAGAACCATGGACTTCCATGGTGCCTAGAACCCATAAACACCTCGTCTCCATGTTCTTTTATTATGGTTTTTCACCTCTAAAGTGGAGAAGGTGCTTCTTGCTCAAGATAGGAGCTTTATTGGAGAAACCAACCTCTCTTAGCTTGGGAACCTTACTTATTGGACCTCTCCACCTTCCCTGGAGGTTATTTGGAAGCCTAGCTTGACTTGAACTATTTAGACTCTGAAGTTGAGGTATGATGTATCCCCTATTCTTCTATGTTGAGAAATTCACCTATGCTTATTCATTCTCTTTGTCCTATGGACATTAGCCTATACACAATGTCTTTTGTTTTGAAAATTATAGTTCATGTGAACTACCTTATTTGATATTGATCATGAGATCATGGATATTCTTTTTAACTCTTATCTTATGCTTTGTTCATGATGGAACTCTAAAAGATGACATGTGATGTCTTTTTCCCACTTATGAGGTGGATGTATATGTTGGTCACTTATGTGGTGACTAGTTTACATTTTCTGATTATACTTTCTACTTGCCTCTACATTTAACATGATATGTGATTCAGTAGCACTAGAGTAGTGTAATTGCATTGGTTTTTAAGGAAGATGTGTTATTACCTAGCCGAGCAGATGTGATATTTCCTGCTCTTTTGGGATGGAAAGGAACCTCATACCCAGGGCAAGATGTGTGCTTCTTGGCCTATATTTTATATATTTAGGAGATTGGCAGTATTCCTTTCTCTATCAGGTTTCAAGTTTACGAGACTTGGCCGCCTTTGTGTTTATAATGTCCTAGGGCTATGTTTATCTCACATGCATGCAGGTAGATGATATGGGGTGTGTGCCCTAATTCTTTACATGTGCTTGTGTGGAACAATCTTTATGTTTTATTAATGACAAGTATTCTTTTATTATCATATAATTTCAATTCCTTTTCTCTTGATACCCATTTAGGTGGTCCTTATCCTTTCTATAGGGTGCCTTTTATATTTGATGTCCTTTATTCCATATATTGCGCAATTTCCTATTTAGTATGCACATACCGGCCTTTGCTGATGTCATCTATTTTCTCTTCTTGTTGGGGTATGCTTCCAACCATAGGTGAAGGACTTGGATAATAAGGAATGAAGTTTTGGACTAGCTTAAGGAGTTAAAGCTTGGAGACAAAGTTGTTATGGTTACCCTCTACTTAGATCCTTATGTTGTATCATACATGTAAACCCTTATGGGATATTATGATGTAATTTTGTTATAACCTTGTCATAAATTGAATATAGTCAATATTTTTATTCCGCTGCTATACTTTGGTTGCTTTGAATACCATTTATTGAAATTTGAAAATGTTACATCTATTTCAACATACCTTTGAGTGAATTTGGAATGGATGTGAATTCTTCAATTTTTTTAGTAAGGGGGTGATCCTGCCTCCTTACATTTCTAATCTACTTCACCTTTTTTAATCCATAAATTTCATCTAGGGGCATATTTGTGAGAGATTTGATGATATTTTCTTAAAGAGCCAGTTATGTATGTTAGTTTACCATTTTGTGTGTAAATGGGGTTATAAATGTTATTAATACTTAGTTACTTCTAGATTTTATACATTGTGCATTAAGAAGTCAATTAGCATACTCAATCCAATGTGTTATCACATTCTCTTGTCTTAGTTCTGGATAGGAGTCAAGAACTTGTTCTACTCTTGTTGTAGGAGGTTTTTTCTTTTGTAGATCACAACAAAATGAGAGCTTTTGATTTGGATCAAATTGTAGGTGATCTATAGGTGGAAAGGTATTTCCTATAATAGTGATTGCATTCAAACGAAATCATTTAACCATTCTTCTACTTCTTATAATTGAACATCAACAAGATATAGTTGAATATCATATATTTCGCATATACTGGACAAAATTGAAATGCGAAACTACCAAGTGTGAAATTTCTAAATTATCATTGTAAATGAGTGAGTTTTACATGATAAACTATTCACAAATTTATTTATACATTTTTTGGAAAATACAAAAGCTAATTTTAATACTTATACTTGGATTATAATATAGAAATTTTTGAGCAACTTATGAAACATTTCCTCTTATGTGTTTATTGAATAATCCAAGCATAAGATTTCACAACACATAATTCTCTTACTACTGGGATAGTACTTAAAGATATACATAAATGTGAGGAATTCTACATGTAAATAATTAGAATGAAACCTCTAAGTCACAATGCATAGTAGTGAGCTCAGTCTCCTTGTCTGTGAAATATAAATGAACACCACATATCATTCTTATGTAAAAAATGCTTACTTTTGGAGTATTTACATATGTATGATAATTTCTAGGTACATATGCTCACTAAGAAATATTAATGGTAGATTGACATTGCGATTTTGGTTATCCAATCAATGATCTCATAAGAGAAAGAAGAAATCATATAATTTCATAGTAATTGGATGAACTAATCACCACATATACTTTCCCTAGAGGTCACTACTAAAAGGGTGAAATTGGGATAATGAATGTCAGTTACATGCAGATGTAGATTAAAATAGATATAGGAAGTTTCTAAAAATAATCATAGAGGTGGAACTTTAGTTTAGTAGTGATGAACAACAAAAACAAGAGAGTTGGTTGATACCCTAGGTAGATATCACTAAAGTGAAATCCCTTGAGAGTAGTCTCCCGGTTAGTTTTAATTTACTACATTTAGCATGTCATCCCATGTGGAACCTCTTTTTGTGGAGTCACTAGCTTCATAGATAGAGGAACCCCTCCTGAGTACCCAAGTGACATGGCCATAGTTTTGCATATGTTGTTATGCACAACCATCCAGGCATGTAAACCTCATTGCAGACCAAGGTTCAATAGTTAGTAGTATACGATTCTAGGATTCTACCTTAAGACTTGTATTAGAATTCACAAAGAACTAGATCTCACTTGGATGGTATAGTCCTAGTGAAATAAGGTCAAAGTGAAAAAGAAGTTAGTCAATGTCGGTACTCAATTTAGTAGTCAAGTTGTAAATAGTGTTGGTACATGGTTAGAGTATGTATAAAGGAAAATCTAATCTAGATCTTTAATCTTGTTGTTATTTCATATTGAATACTTACTTTTCTATCTTGAATACCTATCAGTTGACGCCATGAAAATATTCTACTACTTTGTTTTCACAATTAGCTTCTCAACTTCTTTATGACTTTAAAAGTTAACAAGACTAGTGTACAGAAATGCTTAGTCATGAAGACCATATCTACTTGATACAAAATAATCTTTTAGGTTAGCCTAAAGTCTATGGAGATCAAATCACAATAGTGGTGTCCCTCCACAAATCTAGTCATTTGAAGATACTCAGAGTATGTCCCTCATTCTATATGTACGAAAGAAATGTATAGAGTGTTGTTATAGTCCATTATTGTAATACCATTTCATAAGTGTTTGTATATAAAAAATCAGATATATATGTAGATATCAAAGTGAGGATATGTTGTTTGAAAAGCATTATATTTAGTTAATTTTTAAAAAAATTCTTTTTTATAATGGGTTTATTTGGATCAATAGTTACATTAATCATCCAAACAAGGAAAAGTTGGGAGGTATATTTTTCTTAATCTTAGATTTATGCCCTAGTCTAATGATCTAATTGTAGTTGTGAGACAAGGTTGTGAAATCTTGGTGTCATATCATATGTTGAGTGACCAATGATCACGGAACCATTCTTACCCCGAACCCAATCCCACTGTCTAGGGATTGAAGTGTCTATCTCTGAGTGGCTCAAAAGGATCTCACACTGGAAAATACAATAATAAATAATAACTCATAAAATAAGAGATTTAAAGAACTAACCAACCCAATATGAGATTTTGTAGGTTTATCCTTGTCAGTAGAGTTTGTCAAGAGTGGAAGTGATCTGGGCAATTCTTCATAAAGATCCAACTAGTTTTCCTAAAATTAAGTAAATCGAGACACAATCAATGTGAATGCATTGGTAAGATTTGAAAAGAACAAATATCGAACAATTAAAATCATTTATAGAAAACTATAGTACTTGGCAAGACTTATGTTCAAAATGTAGTCAATAAGAGATTTTCAAAACATCGAGTTTATTTCGAACAATTTAATTTTTATTACATTTACCATTATGCTGATATCAGGAAGCATGCTTATATATTTATGTGGCTCCATCGCCCCAACGAGGTGAGGGAGGCCACCTGGCTCCTTCTCTCCATATGAGGTAGGAGGTCAATTGACATGTACGAGTTTGATATGTATTCGACATGTACAAGTTCCACACTCCAAATGAGGAGGTTTCTTATACACAATATCAACAAGTATTAGTGGCAGTCATAATGGGAAATATCATTTATGTTTTTGAGTTTGTTGCAAATTATACTATAGAAAAATAAAAAACTAATCAGTAAGGAATAGTAGCTCAAAAGAATACATAACCAAGATTTTCAAGAGGTACATACAAGGTTATCATTCAATATTACTAGTCTGTTCAAGGATGAATTAATATAAAAGCGTACCTCTTTAGAGTCTAGAGTATTATCAATATCCAAGTCAACAAGTTTAACAAGTGTTGATCCTGATTCATAATGAGAACAAACATGTATCAATATATTGCTCATTGCTCTAGTGACCGATTAGGGCATACATTCATGTATATTTATTCTCATTGAATTTTTTTCCCTATGATCATTAAGAGTATAGATCTCGGGTCACATTAATGAGATCATGAACTTATATTTTGAATTAGTTCTGATCTGATGTATAAAATATCAAGGATTGAGGATTATAAATCATTTAGCCATTTTCATCTAAAATATGGTAAGAGTAGATAGAGAGATTATCAAGTATTCAAAGTCATATGATCTAGTCATATGATCTAGTCATCACTACAATATTAGAGTACACAGGGTCATGGTGTGATCATACTTTCAATATTACGATTTTTGAGCTCCAAAATCAATGGGAGGTCCCACCCTAGTCATAATGAGAGCTAATCCCTATGTCATAAATTGAGAAAGTCAAAATAGTCATCATTTCAAAATTTTGGGATTATGAGAGTAACTATTTATCTATCAAGGGTGGTATCAAGATCCATATCATGTTTCAATATTTTGTACATCAATATCAAGAGTTGAAGTTTAGACATCAAGATAAAATGTATAATAATCCAAATCTAGGGTTTAGATTCCTATTTAGACCTTGGGGGAGATTACTCATCTATATTCAATCTCGAGCAACAATATTCAAGCAATATTTGAGCAACATATCAAGATTTCATTATTATGGTGTCTCAGGTTGATGAATGATCTAGACCTAGGTACATCTAGGAAGTCAACCACAAGATATAGTCAATGTTATCATATTTCAAGATTGTCATTAAATCAAGATTCAAATCTGAGTATCGATATCATCCTGGATTTGGCCTATAATCTTAGGTAATCCAAATTGAGTCAAAGGAGATACCTTTCCAAACTCTAAATAATCAATAAGATGAAAATTTAGAGGTAGTAATTATAGGGATGTGACCTAGGTTAGGGGATTCATGAGTCAACTACCACCCTAATATAGAAGATTACCAACATTAGTCATTATCCATTGAGCTTTTTCAAATAGGTAAAGTATCAATGATCAAATCATGTTCCACAAGATCATAAGATCAAAATTCAAGATCATAATAGGGCAATAATGTCAAGATTTTACAAAGTCAAGGCAATAGTTGCATTCCTTTCCTTTCATGATCAAGGTAGTGATATAATTTGGAAATTGGTGCATGGTTTAAGTCCATGCTCATCATATCAGAATTGAGTTTACAAAAGATATCAATAGTTAATAGGGAAATTATTTTTGTATCATAATCCTACATCATGATTTAGTGAGTAATTAAGATTAAAAATTTGATGGCATAATCATGATGTGTATCAAATAGGGAAAATGTTTTCTTAACTATGTTTGAGGTTTAATCAACAATAGTGCATCATGGATATTAATCAAATAGAGACCTTATCAAGAATAAGGTATAAATCATTCTTATTTCACCAAATCAAGATTATTATTTACCTCAATCATAGGAAACATGTATTCAAGTTTTGACTAATTGAATTTGCATGATATTAGGGTCATCATCAGTGTTTGATTACAAAATTTATTTTCATTGGTGATAAATTGAGTTTTCACATTAAGTTCAGATCATGGTATCAACTTTCAAATTTTTCTATTGATATTCAATTTTCCCATGCATAAGCTACCCAAAATTGAGACATCATGTGGTAAAGGGTCACAAGTGAAGGACCACATGAGGAGATGAGAATACTACCTAATCTTCATATACATGGGTGGCTTAGGTAGTCCTTAAAGAAGAGATGAAATGCTAGAAGGCTCTCTAGGATTTCACAAGAGAACCTTTAGGTCTAGTTTTGGATCAATTAAGACCGGGTAGATTGGGGATCTCAGCCACCATGAAGACTGATAGGAGAAATTATGTCAGGACCCCTAGTCTAGACACCTCAACTTTCACCATTATGGATTTTAGGGTTTCTTGGGTGTAAGAGACTTGAGAAATTATTTACTTGAAGTATATGGGAGTGTGTATGCTCTGATACCAACTGTCACGGAACCCTTCTTACCCCAATCCCAATCCTACTACCAAGACAGTGGTAAAAGGATTGAAGCGCCTGTCCCTGAGTGGCCCAATAGGATCTAACACACTGGCCTATACAATAAGAAATAATAACTCAAAAAAAACTAGATATATAAAGAACAAAGTAACCCAATATAGGATATATTGTCGATATATCCTTGTCATCAAAGTATATAGAGTGTGGAAGCGATCTAGTCAATGTTCCATTTATTTTACCTAAAATCAAGAAAATCGAGACACAATCATGCAATTGCACGGTACAATATCAAAATCAAATAAAACAGTTTATAGAAAAGAGTATACTTGGAAAGACTTATATTCAAGAAAAGTATAACAACTGATTTTGCAAATACAACATTTATTTGACAATTCAACTTTTATTACAAGTTCCCATTATGATGTAATCGAGAAGCATGCTTATATATTTTTGTGTGACTCAATCACCCCAACGCGATGGGGGAGATCACTAGGATCCTTCTCTCCATATGAGGTAGGAGGCCAATGTACAAGTCCCACCTCTGAATGAGGAGGTCGCTTGCACTCAATATCAACATTATCAATATATGGGCAGGCATAATGGGCAATATCATTTATGTTCTCATGTTTTTCTCAAAATATAATATAGGAAAAATAATAGACTAATCAGTGGGGAACAATAGCTCAAATAAGTATATAGCCAAGTATACAATAAAGAGATACATAAAAAGTATCTTTAATACAACTAAGTAGGAGATATAATAGTATACCTTTCACCAAAGACTTAGAGTACAAAGTCTCAACGAGTAATAGGTCAACCCTTTGAGTCAGATCCTAAATCAACAATATTTGGATCAAGGGTCAAGATCATCGTATTTAACAGATCATGTTTTAAAGTTTGAGATTAGGGTTACACTTTTCCTATGTCAACCTTAGGGTTAGGTCATCCACTTATAATCAATAATATTTCAATATGTCAAATATTATTCAAGTGTCAAGAATATCTCAAGTGGGAATGACCTATTTTAGGAAGATATGATAACACTAATTTTTATAATCACTATACAAGTCATATTTCAAGTTTCTATATCTTCATCAAGGAAATTGAAAAACACTAGAGGGGGGTGAATAGAGTTTTTAAATAATTTTAACAATTTATTGAACTCAAACAACCACAATTGAAAATTGGAAGAAGGAAACAGGTGTTTAGAGTGGTTCCAACTTTAGCAAATAATAAAGTTGTCAGTCCACTACCCGGTTGCTTACCCAACTGGGATTTTGAAAGTATTTATTTTATTACCTTCTCAAGGATTTATACAAAATACAATACTTTCCTTTACACCCTTTGAACAACCTTCACTTGAAGTTGGTGCACCAACTTGAGGTAGCCTTCTTGAAGTAACTCCAAGCTCCCCCTTGAAGTAGCCTTCCTCTCTAGAAGTAACCTCCCGTTGCACGAGCCTTATGAAGTAGCTCAAAGTCGCCTTCTTCACCAAGAAGATCTTCACCCTCTCCAATCTGCAGCCTCCAACCTAGGAGTAGCAAGGAGAGTACAAACGGTAATAAAGAACAAGAAAGGAAAAAGGAAATTACAACTTATCCTTTGTAGCCCAAGGCTTGATTTGCCTAGATCAAGCATATAGATCTCCTAACCAAGTGTATGGACTTGTGATTGCAGTGGGTAGGAGATACTAGCCTATAGGACACGAATTATGAGCTAAAGAAGAAAGTGGCCAATTGTCACAATGCTCAAATTACTCACAAACAGATTGCTCAAAGTATGCTCAAGGATTTCTCAAGTGTAACAAGTGTGTTTGAGTGTCCTATGGCTTGTCCTATTTATAGGAATGGCCTAAGGATGCTTAAGGACGTTCTAGACAACTTCTAGGGGTTTCTATGTGCTTAACTAGCCGTTAGGTACAAGTTTGTTGCTTTAACAACGGCTAATTAATTTACTCTGCAGTTGTTGTCAGAATTCATCTCGGTCGAGGAATGGTCGACCGAGACACCTACTCGGTCGAACTCTTGTCGACCGACAGGTTCTCTGGATCAAGTGATTTGCAACGTCTATCTCCAACTGCCAACTACCTTATCAGTTGTGTCTAACGGCTACTTTGGATCTTTCTCGGTCGAGAAGATTGTCGACCGAGAGTGTCTCGGTCGAGGAGTTTGTCGACCGAGATTGATCCTGTTTCAATGTTTCAATTTAGGCACTAATTATATGTATGAGTGTGCAAATGTGATCCTATTTGAAGGGGATGACTTATCCAAATGTGGGGTTTAGCTAGGGAGAATCTAACGCTTGATTTACATGAAATCTGAGTACTTGTACATTATATATTTTTACAAGTTTTTACAAAGCGATTACATTGCATGAAAACATAAACATGTAAGCATATGGATTTCCCTAGTTGCTTTGTCATCCACCTTAATCTTGCACACTCAAGTAGCTCGTTAGATCAATAAGAATGAAATGTTTGTCATAATCAAAACAAAGGGATTTATAGATGTCCATTTAGCCAACAATCTCCCCCTTTTTGAAGATGACAAACATTTCCAAAAATATAAATAAAGGAAATATAAAACAAATGAGTTTCATACCTGAAGATTACTTTTTGTAGCCATTCTTGTTTTGCAAGTGAGTGCTTGGTCTTTTTCATTAAAGATATGCATGTTGAGTATGAAACTTAGTTATTATAGTTATGATCTTTATTTTATTTTGATATTCTTTTCTCCCCCTTTGTCATTTCAAAAAGATATCCATGTTGAATATTTGATATTGCTTCTCCCCCTTAATTTTGTACTATGCTCCCCTTTAGATAGATATCCCAAGGTATAAGTGCTTTGCAATAGATGTCAATTTAGACATAACTTTAACTTTTAGATATTTGCAAAGATTTTCATCCTTTTTGATTTATTTGTATTTATTACTCCCCTTATTATGTATGCTCTACAATAGTCTTATAATCCAAATTCAAATGATGCCAAAAAGATATCCATTATAAAGATAACCAATTTCATTATAAGCATGAAAAGATAGCCAAATCATGTAAAGATAACCCATTTATTACAATTTTGCAAAGATTCCATTACAACTAATATAACTCCAAATCTCACTGGAAAGACTTAAGAATTACATCAACATCAGGGTCTTTCCCAAGAAAAGGCTCAGCTCCATAATACTGGACCAAAGTTTGCCACTCCAGAGCACCGGTCTTGGTTAAGGCATACGCTTCCAAGAAGGTAGGAACCCGATCAAATCGGAAATGAGAAGCAATATCTTGTAGTTGCATTGATGAAAACTGGGTATGCGTGAGATCTGTAGATGGTGGAGGTGGAGGTTGATAGTAGTTGTAAGATGGATTATATGGATTGAGCATGCCCGGATTTAAAGAATAAGGATATTCATCTGGTTGGTTTGGAGAAAGGGTTTGCATTCTTTGGTTTAGATAAGTCATGGCATGATGGTTATAATCTAATTGTTTACTAAGATGATATTGTGACCCAGCAACATAGGTTAGAGTGTTTTGGATGGGATCAAAGGGTAGGCTAGTAGGAGGAGGTGGAGGTGGTATATCTTGGGTAGATGTCTCTCCTTCTACCATAGCCCTCTTATGACCGAAATCAATTCCCATTTTTTCTATAGTATTCTTAATTATTTTTTGTGGTCTACGCTCCCATGTGTATCCCATATCCTCAATTTGTGTCTTAAGAAAATGTTGAGTAATTTGGCATACAAGATCAGCATATGGAGGATTGCCAGAAAACTCAAGCATGTTTTTAAGAATGATGCGGATAAAATTTGTGGGAATACGTTGGATAATGGCATAGATTAGACACATACGAAAAATGGGAACTTCAGACTTATTTGCTCTAGGATGTATGTTTGTTGAAACAATAAGGTTTACAATCCTAGCAGCAGGTTTGAGATTGATAGCATAGTATGTGCCCCTATCTTCATGACAGGTTGTATTGGATTGAAAAATGGTTCTTTTGATGTCACTAAGACTAATGGTATGGTTTTCTTGGGAAAATTGATTAAGTGGGTTTCCAGTGGTAAGGTCAAGGGTGTGTTGATATTCATCTAGGTCAATATTTAGCATGTCAAGAATATCTTCTTCAGTAAATCGAAAGATATGCCCATTGACCATAGTATAGAAGAAGATGGTTTCATTTTCAGAATGAGAGATGAGGTTAGCATAGAATTCATTCACTACCTTGGTGGAATAGGAAGGGAAAGAAGGATTGATGAATTCTTTCAACTTTTGCACTTCAAAAAGATCCTCCAAGTCGACGATGTTGAGGAAGTCCAGAACTTCAACTGGTCGTCGTGGGAGAGGAGCTTTGGAGGAGAGCCGTAGATAGCGATCACCAGCATCTCCGTCGACGAAGGCAATGTCGTTGATGATCGTCAATGGTGAAGTAGCCTCCCTTTGTTTCCTGCCAGCGACCTTCTTCTTTCCACGAGCAGAGGATGATGCCATTGCGTTGCTTGAAGGTGGAGAAGAAGCAAGGAAGTCTTGGGGATGAAGATGCTAAAGATTTGCACAAGAATTCACTAGAGAGGACCTATGGAAACACGAATATGAAAGTGTGAAGAAGTGACCCATTTTTGGTCCCTTTTATAGCAATCCAGTGACCCGGTCGGTCGACAATTTGTCGACCGAGCGTCCGCAACGGTCGACTTGCAACGGTCGGCCGTTAACGGTAACGGTCGGATTGCAACAGTCAAATCCCAACGGCTCTTTCTCTGTCGAGAAATTGTCGACCGACACTGTCTCGGTCGAACAATTGTCGACCGGAAGTGTGTCCAATGTTAGGTCTTGTCTAGACTCTGTCGGTCGAGAGAGGTGGGCAGAACGAGAGGTTTTCGGTCGAAGATTCGTCGACCGACAGACTTACTGGGTACGAATTTTTAAGCTGATTTTTAATGCAAATGATAGACTGAATTTGTAGAGCATATATATATTTTCTAAGGGAGTAATATTTTGTTTTATTTTTGACAATATTGGGACAATTTTGTGATCATAAATTAATTTTGCTTTTAATCACAATAAAATGATATTCAAATAGTTATTGTGTCAAACTTATTTTAGGTCGAATTTGACTACGACCATAGCGCCCCTTGTTCAAATTTCATTTTAACCAAGAGGCAAATTTGTAGATTTTCAAATTGAATATATCGAGTATAATATCTGCATAAAATTTGATTAATTAACAAATTGAAGCATACTACTTAATATGATTCTTAAATGAAGGCATAATTAATATCTCAAGTCTTCAAAGATACTAATTTAGAGATTTTGTCTTAAGTGTTGCAAGCAATAGCAACTTAACAAATCATTTTGCTTGCCGAATATATCATCACGGATCCATGCATACAATTATCATTATCTATGCGTACCAAATAGTGAAAGCATATCCATGATGTAATGATAACAGCATATAATGATAATTCCATCACATGATTTGTATATGGATAGACCAGAAAATACTTTAGGAAAAATCATGTGAAAATAGAAATTTTCTTTTCATTGAACTAAGCATAATTTTAGTTTAAACTTAAATCATTTAGGGAATAAACTAATATTAATCTCATTTAAATTTTCAGGGATGATTTTCAAAATATATCCAGTCATCAATTACAAATAGATAGCAATTTCATCAAATTTAAAAGAATTCAGCAATTTTGTAGCAGACTGGAGATCAGTGACATGCTTGGTCGACAATTGCTCGACCGATGGTCTCTCGGTCGATAGTCTTTCGACCGATAACATTTCTGGAACTGTTAATTTCTTCCAAATTATGCAAGTTAAATATTTAGATAATTAAATTTATTTGTTATCCCATTGTGTTGAGTTGAGATAGACATAGAAATATGCAACTAAGATCCTTGGTCATATCTCAACTTGATTCTTGTTCATTTAGTTTGGAGGTTTTGGAAGCCAAACTAACTCGACATCTTTTCTCTTGTAAGGGCATGAAAAAGAATAGTGACCAAGGCGCAAACAATAATGACAACATATTGAGTCAACCTCGTATCTTTTTCTATGGTTGTGTTATGTGTTGTCCTTGGGTGAAGATGTTCCTTTAGGTACATATATAGATTGATGGGTTTGTGACTTTCTCCAACTAGGTTGTTGATAGGATTTCCCTTTAGGCTTGTAACCTAGTCCTCTTCTCCCAATTTGATGATAGGAGTTATCTAAGATTTGATCAAGAATGCCATTATTATTTAAACTACTAACTTTTTGTTGTAACTTGGCAATCTCATCCATTCTCTTCTTGATATCTAGTTTTGCTTGGTCTAGATTAGATGACAATGAGTTTTGTTCTTTGACAATAGTGTCATAATCTATATGTGTGCACAATATGGGTTGTTTTTGAAGATCGTTCACTTGAGTTTGCAAATTGATCTTCTCCAAAGAAAGTAGATTGCAATTTGCCTCTATAGATTTTATCTTACTATCATGATCTTCAATGATCTTTTTAAGATCTTCATTTTCGGAAGTCATAGCAAGAAGCTTAGCATGTAATTCATCATTTGCTTTAATATATTTCTTTAATTTCTTCTTGCACTCAACATATTTAATATGTGTTTCTTCAAGACTAGCAACTAGTTCTTCTTTGGATAAATCAAAAAGACTTACCTCTTCTTCTTCTTCACTAGTTGTAGAAATAAGACAATCTTTGTGCTCATCTTCCTTCTTTGATCTCCATGGGCATCTAGTTGTTGTGTGGCTTGTTCCTAAGCACCAATTGCAACATGTTGTAGTTTTGTCCAAGCAGCACCTTTTGTTGTGATTGTAATCACCAATACCCTCCATTCTTCAAGACCTGGTTAGGGTTCCTTGAAGCCTGCTCTGATACCAATTGAAAAACACTAGAGGGGGGTGAATAGAGTTTTTAAATAATTTTAACAATTTATTGAACTCAAACAACCACAATTGAAAATTGGAAGAAGGAGACAGGTGTTTAGAGTGGTTCCAACTTTAGCAAATACTAAAGTTGTCAGTCCACTACCCAGTTGCTTACCCAACCGGGATTTTGAAAGTATTTATTTTATTACCTTCTCAAGGATTTATACAAAATACAATACTTTCCTTTACACCCTTTGAACAGCCTTCACTTGAAGTAGGTGCACCAACTTGAGGTAGCCTTCTTGAAGTAACTCCAAGCTCCCCCTTGAAGTAGCCTTCCTCTCTAGAAGTAACCTCCCGTTGCACCAGCCTTCTGAAGTAGCTCAAAGTCGCCTTCTTCACCAAGAAGATCTTCACCCTCTCCAATCTGCATCCTCCAACCTAGGAGTAGCAAGGAGAGTACAAACGGTAATAGAGAACAAGAAAGGAAAAAGGAAATTACAACTTATCCTTTGTAGCCCAAGGCTTGATTTGCCTAGATCAAGCATATAGATCTCCTAACCAAGTGTATGGACTTGTGATTGCATTGGGTAGGAGATACTAGCCTATAGGACACGAATTATGAGCTAAAGAAGAAAGTGGCCAATTGTCACAATGCTCAAATTACTCACAAACAGATTGCTCAAAGTATGCTCAAGGATTTCTCAAGTGTAACAAGTGTGTTTGAGTGTCCTATGGCTTGTCCTATTTATAGGAATGGCCTAAGGATGCTTAAGTACGTTCTAGACAACTTCTAGGGGTTTCTAAGTGCTTAACTAGTCGTTAGGTACAAGTTTGTTGCTTTAACAACGGCTAATTAATTTACTCTGCAGTTGTTGTCAGAATTCATCTCGGTCGAGGAATGGTCGACCGAGACACCTACTCGGTCGAACTCTTGTCGACCGACAGGCTCTCTGGATCAAGTGATTTGCAACGTCTATCTCCAACTGCCAACTACCTTATCAGTTGTGTCTAACGGCTACTTTGGATCTTTCTCGGTCGAGAAGATTGTCGACCGAGAGTGTCTCGGTCGAGGAGTTTGTCGACCGAGATTGATCTTGTTTCAATATTTCAATTTAGGCACTAATTATATGTATGAGTGTGCAAATGTGATCCTATTTGAAGGGGATGACTTATCTAAATGTGGGGTTTAGCTAGGGAGAATCTAACGCTTGATTTACATGAAATCTGAGTACTTGTACATTATATATTTGTACAAGTTTTTACAAAGCGATTACATTGCATGAAAACATAAACATGTAAGCATATGGATTTCCCTAGTTGCTTTGTCATCCACCTTAATCCTGCACACTCAAGTAGCTCGTTAGATCAATAAGAATGAAATGTTTGTCATAATCAAAACAAAGGGATTTATAGATGTCCATTTAGCCAACAGAAATAAGTTCAAGGGTCTAGATCAAGTATGTCACAAGATTTAGCACAATCATAACTACCAAGTCCATCATCAAGCTTAATCACCACTTTATGGCATGAAATCATATTCAAGATTTGAATAGGTACAAAAGATTATATTTGATCATTCATTAGTCAAGTATGCCTTTTGTGTCTCAAGATAATCACAAGATCCAAATATCAGGGTTTAAAAAGATTATTCATGATTATGAGTCAGAATTAGGGTTTCTCAAATATTAACATCATTATTGAGCCATTTGACAAAATAATTAAGTAAGAATTTAAGATCTAGGTGAATAAGTGAAAATCGTTTGTAATAAGGTTTCAAAATATTTTTAATAGATTCCTTGGGTTTTTCTGATCAAGATTGACTATTTATTTGTACATTTTGAAGCTAGGAATTAGGAGATATGATTTTTGCAAATTTTGACCAATTATTAGATTTTTGAGTAGAGTGGAGAAGAAATACCTTAATATGGAAAAATGAGGGTTATTAGATGTGCAAGGAATGGACTAGATTGGGCCATGTCGAGTCACATCTCACTTATCTGAGGATCCGGTTTGATCCCTGATTGGTTGGTTCACCCTTTGATTTATAAGTTCAAGCACTGGTTAGCTGGACCCCTCAGACCGGGGGTTTCTTTTCTGCGCCAGCCGGTTCTAGGCTCGTTGTGCCAGTGGTTTGGCACCTGACTCTTGTTTGAGTAGACTCCCACACGAGCCCAGGAGCAGGGTAGAGGGCTCATTTATGTGGAGGGGCTTCAGGATCATGAGGGATCGAGCAAGGCTACGAGCAAGCCATCCAAGCTCGCCCTAACTTCGTCGAGGTGGTGGTGATGGCGGATTGAGGCAAGGTGTTGTGGTTGCAAAATTCCTGAAAGGGCTGTGTGGCGGCACTACTAAAGTAGTAGGTGATCAGAGGAAATGTGTATTCAAGTGGGAGGCCAAGAGGGTGGAGGAAAAGGAACCGTTCGGGCTTGTGAGGTCATGGCGAAGCTGATGGTCTAGTTTTTATAGGTGGATTAAGCCTAGCTTTAGGGTTTCGAGAGGGTGACTATGGTGGCGGCCGAGAGGTGAAAATGGAGGATCTTTTATTCTCAAAACATGTTGACTTGACGGGGAAAAGGGCAAAACGTATTCGGTTTGGTAGGGCGAATATCCCTGTCCCTTTTGATTTTCAAAATAGGGTCGCAAACAATCGATTAGCATTTTGGTCGCAACACCCCTCTCTGTTGATTGCAGGAGGTATAGGATGACCTCCTAGCCACAGGATTAGGACCGCGATCCATAGCTCATTGATCCAAGGGCTAAGGTCCATACCTTGCCTTAGGTAGCGGATTGCTGACCTGGAAAAGGTCAGAAAAAGGCAATTAAAAAGGGATTTTGAGCATAAAACTTCTAAAATTCATAGAAAATTGTAGGAATGTTTGAATGGGATGAAATTTTGACCATAGCTTCACAAATATATGGATAATTACAAAATGTTTGAGAACCAAAAGACAAAGTTTGATTGACCAATTAGATTCTTTGAACAAAGTGATGAATGAATCCAATTTGAAGTGTTATAATGTGTATAAAATCGACATTGATCACCATATTTCAAATTTAAGAATCAACATTGATTGTGAAGACAAGAAAAATAATTTGGGACCATGAGTGGGTATAATGGGTTCAAATGAGTAATTACTTCATGCTTATGCGAAATTCCACTTTGTCACAATAAAATTTCTCTTTCCAAGGGATGAACCATTCCCAAGTATTCAGTTCTATCTGCTAGAGACTCTAGGTGCCTGCCACTATTGTTGACCTAGGTGTTATACATTGTCCATATTTTGATAATGACTTTACAATTCCATTCATATGTATCACATATGTTTGGTTGAGATTGATTTCAATCATTAAATACATGAAAAAGATCAAATCTATCAAGCCCTAGATTGTTCTAGTTCAAGTAAAAAGCAATGCAAATGCACTTTTGTGGAAAACTCTCCAAATCACCATAGATTAATTTTTTAATCATTTGTATTGATTATATGACTTAACAAAAGATTAGAAAAAACTATGAACCCTTAATTCAAATGTTTGATCACTCAAAAGTAATTTTCTAAAATTCTTTATAGGTTGTTGATTGGTCGAGATTCAAACTCGACCGATCCCTTGATGGATTTTGAGAATTCTTTGATTCAGTCAAGTTTGCCACTCATAGAAGTCGACCGATCCTTGCACTCAGCAAAACCAATTTCAAGCAATTGGTCCAGTTGCACACAGGACAAACTCGACTGATCCTTCAAATTGGCTTGGGCGCATAGTGAAATTGGTCAAGTTACCTTTATGAAAAGTCGACCGACTGCATTATATGAAAAACACAGAGAAAGTAATTATAACTGTTAAGTGTTACAAAACTCAAAATTATATCCATTGCAACAACCCAAATGGTTATAAAATGTTCCTAAGTGTTCGTACCCTCTAGTGGATACCCTCATTTATAAATATAGGATCTCTTGGAGTTCATTCCATGGTTTCTCCTTCATGTTATTCAAGATCCTAGCTATAGTTGAGTGCATCCAGTCCACTTGAGACTTTCTATCTCTTGATTGCACTTCAATTTGTTGATGTGAGTGAGATAGGATTTGTGTAAGAGATCTACTTCATTGTATACTTGTAAAGATTTCAAAGCTTCTCTTTTCCCAACCCCTTTTTTCAAGTTCAAGTTGGTGAAAGCTTCTCCAAGTTTAGGGGAAGGTGCAAGTTTCTTCAAGCTGTATAAGAAGGTCATAAGCTTCTTCAAGTGAAGGAGGAGGAAAAGGATGAAGATCTAAGAGTGGAGTGGGTAAATCCTACAAGGCTTAAGACTCATTGCAAAGAAGAGATTTCCTTAGAAAAGATGTCCAACTGCTTGCAAGAGTGGGTAAGACCTTGGTGAGTTAGAAGACTCTAGCTCCAGATAATTAAGATCTTGGTTGTAAGGTTGTTGTATTCCTTAATCTTAAAGGGAAGTGGGGTATCCTTGTTCCTAAAAAGAAGGTCAATTGTATGTCTTATAATGAAATATAAGTATACATAGGTTACAAAATCCTAGGGCTTGACCTCTCTAGGTAGTGGACTGACTCTCTCCTAGTTTGGAGAGTGGAACCACTCTAAATAGCTTATTCAAGTGCTTGATTCAATCTCTCTCACCCTTGCTCTGCATGTTTAGATTGCCATCAAATTTACTATTTGCAATTGTTCCTAGTTGAAGTAACTTGAAGGTCTAACAAAGTTTGTGCAAGTGTTTTTAACTCTATTCACCCCCTTCAGAGCCCTTAGATCCAACAAGTGGTAATAGAGACACTATTTTATTCAACATAACTACCACTAGATGAGAATATGGGCAACTTACTTGGGGCCCTAAACCTAGAGGGAGGCTTCTCCATAAGACCCCCGGTCTTTGATGACACAAATTTCCTTTATTGGAAATAATAGATGCAGTTCTACCTACAAGGTATGAACTATGGCATGTGCAAAGTGAGGATTCATCCATACAAGGAGTCGGCGTGTGATGTAGTTACTTGGGATGAAGCTACACTCAACAAGGCATAGATCAATGGCAAGGCAATAAGCATCATCTATGCTTCCGTCACTCCCTCCGAGTTCAACTAGATCTCATGTTGGGACACAACCCATGATATTTGGAACAAGTTGTGCATTACCTACGAAGGTAACAACATGTCAAAGAGTCAAAGATCTACATGCTCAATGGAATTCTTGAAAACTTCAAGATGGGAAAGAAGGAAAGAGTGGATAAGATATACACAAGGCTCAACATCATCATCAACGAGCTTGCTGCTTTGGATCACACCTTTGATAGAGGAATTATCAACTCTAAGATCCTAAGGTCTCCCCCCAATAGATGAGAAACCAAGGTGACTTCCATTGAATAAGTTAGAAGTCTTGATGACTTATCCACCAAGGAGATCAGTGGAAACCTTCAAGTTCATGAGCCAAGGCTAGAAAAGAAAGAATAAGATGACAAGAAAGAGGAGAAGGAATCGAAGAAGATCAAAGACAATCCCTTCAAAGATCAAATGGAGTCAATGATTCTCTAACAATAACTTGCTTGTCGGTCCTCTCCTCCCTTCTCAAGTGAAGATGAAGGCCCTAGTGATCATGGAGCAACTACTCCAATGGCAAGAACTATAAGGGAAAGTCATCCTCATCCTAAACTCCTTGATGTTATGAATGTGGACAAAGGGGCGCTACAAGAATGAATGCCCCAAGGAAAATAAGGCCTACCAAAAGAGCAACCACAAGAAGAAGGACAACTACAAGAAGGATGGTAAGTACAAGAGGAAGGATAAGAAGGATAAGAGGAGAAAGGATGCAACTCATACAGATTGGGAGGAATCCTCTTAAAATTGTTCAAGCTCTAATGAAGGTGAATGCCATCTTGCACTCATGGACTCTACAAGTGAAGAAATTGGTGAGGTAAGTGAGGTTAGCTTGCATGAGTTATTCAAAGAAACTCTTATTGATATGTAAAATGCTTCTTGTTCCTCTTATGCCAAATGCAAGTCTAAAAACAAGATATTAGGAAACATAATAGATGATTTGTATGCAAAAATAGATGTTCTTGATCAAAATGAGAAGTTGCATCTTGATAACATTGATTCCTTACAAGGCTAGTTTCTTGACCTTGAGCTCCAATACAATGGATTTGAAAGTATAGAATGGTATCTACCTTAACAATATCAATAGTCTTTAGGAAGAAAACCAAGCCCTAGTAGATGTTCTTGAATCACTTAGAACTAAAAATGATGATATTAAGCATGCTTGTGATGCTACTAAGGATCAACATAGAATTTATCTTGATGAGCTTGTTATGCTTAAATTGAAAATTATAGATTACTTGCTCAAGAAATGATCTTTCTTCTATACCTTTATTGCCCATTGAGAAGTTTCTAGCCTTACTTTAGAAAAAATTTCTAATCTTAGTAAAGCCCCTTGTTTGGAGGCTGACTTACTTCACATGCAAGATGATCTTGCTAGTTTATCTTCTACTATCATTACTCTTAGTGATGATAATCACAAACTAAGAGCTTCCTTGTAGAAATTCCTTAAAGAGAAGAAATCGCTCAATGATGTTCTAAACCACTCTACCAAACATAGTGGTACTAGAGGTTTGGGATATGTAGCGGGGAGAGCTCCAAAGAGAAAGAGCAAGGGAAAGGGTAAGAACAAGAGCAAGGGACCTCCTATCTTCCATGGAGAGTCTTCCGAATCTAAGAACCCTATGGTTTGTGTGCATTGCAAGAGTGATGACCATTACTCTTCTTATTATCCTTATAAATAGAAGGGAACCAATCCAAATATGAAATGGCTCCCTAAGATAACATCGGATCCCAAAGTTTGAGTTGGGAACCGACATCTTCCTTTCTGGTAGGTAAAAGGAAAATGGATTGTGGATAGTGGTTTCTCAAAGCATATGATAGGTGAAATCAACCACTTAAACCAATTCACAAAGAAGAAAGGAGGGTCGGTTACATTTGGTGACAGCAACAAGGTTAAGGTGATAGGTGAGGGTGATGCAGGTGATTCACTATGCATCAAGAATATACTTCTTATGGATGGCCTACATCACAATTTAATAAATGTTAGTCAACTTTTTGGCAATGGTTATCTTGTTCTTTTTACCTCACTTGAATGCTCACTTCTAAATTCCCTCTCCTATAATGTTATATACAAAAGAACTAAAAATGGTAATCTCTATATTATTATGCTTGATTTTTAAGCCTATTGTTGGTAGATGTCTTTCTGCCAATTCAAATTATATCTCTTTATGGCAACATAGGCTTGGTCATGTAAATATGCATCAAATGAAGAAGTTGAGAAAAGAGAATTTGGTAAAGGGACTTCATACATTGTATTTTGAAAAGGTTGAGGACTTCCAAAATTGTACCCAAGGAAAGCAAACTAAGTCCTCCTTCAAATACAAAGGAGTCCTTAGCACCAAAATAGTTCTTGAGCTTATTCACATTGATCTATTTGGACCAATGTGTTTGTGATAGCAAGTATTGTCTTGTGATTTTCAATGACTTTTCTCACTATTCTTGGACTTTCTTTCTTGTTTTAAAACATGATACTCTTGTTGTTTTCTTGACTTTTCGCAAATGAGCTAAAAATAAAGCTTCTTGCCGGATCATCTCTATCCGTAGTGATTATGGGGGAGAAATTGAAAATGATTTGTTTGAATGGTTTTGTGAGGAATACGGCTATGCACATAAAAAAATTTCACCTCGAACACCTCAACCAAATGGGGTTGTAGAGAGAAAGAATAGGTCACTATAGGAAATGGCTAGGACTATGCTTCTAGAGTATGGCACAATAAAGAAGTTCTGGGCTGAAGTTGTTAGTACTTCATGTTTTGTGCAAAACTGGGTTTTGATTCATCCATCTTTGAAGAAAACCCCCTATGATCCATGGCGTGGTAGAAAGCCATCCATTGATTTCTTTCATGTTTTTGGTTGTCCTTGTTTTGTCTTGAACACCAAGGATTCCCTCGACAAGCTTGATCTGAAGTCCTACAAGGATTTCTTTCTTGTCTATATCTCTACTAGCAAGGTTTATAGAGTTTTTAACATTGAATTGTGTAAAGTAGAAGAATATATCAATGTTAGATGTGTTAAAACTAACTCCTCTATTTCCAAGAATATTGTTAGTGATGATGTTGTAGATCAGGTGATCCCTCACTTGAAAGAGCTCAACATTGTTGATAAAGGAAAGGAGGTGTTGGTTGATGAAGAAGAGAAAGAAGAAGAAAAGAAGGATCCAACCCCCCCCCTGTGAAACACCATACTAAAGATCTCATCATAGGAAATCCTTTTGAAATGGTGAAGACGCAGACTGCCTACAACAAAGAACAAGTAGACAATGCCTTCATCTTTCAGCTTGAGCCAAAAGATGTCAAAGAATCTCTCAAGGATGATGAATGGATCCTAGCCATGCAAGAAGAGTTGAAACAGTTGAGAAGAACCGAGTGTGGAATCTTGTGCCAAGACCAAGTAATAGAAAGATTATTGACACCACAACAAGCTTGATGAAAACAAAAAAGTGGTAAGAAACAAAGTAAGGTTAGTTTCTCAAGGTTACAACCAACATGAAGGTATTGATTTTGATGAAACATATGCACATGTAGCTAGACTTGAGTCAATTAGAATGTTTCTTTCTTTTTCTAGTCATAAGATTTTTTTGCTTTATCACATGGATGTTAAAAGTGCATTTTTGAATGGTACAATTGAGGAGGAAGTATATGTTTCTCGACCTCCTGGCTTTCAACATGATAAATTGCTTAACCATGTTTATTTGTTACAAAAAGCTCTCTATGTCTCAAACAAGCACCTTGGGCTTAGTATGAGAAACTAAAGATTTTTTTGCTTGACAATGTCTGTATCATGGGAAAATTTGATTCTACCTTGTTTCTAAAACACACTTCTAGCCATTTCTTGATTATTGAAATTTATGTTGATGATATTATCTTTAGAGGAATAGATCTTGATCTTTGCAAGGATTTTAGTTCTCTTATGAAAATTGAGTTTGAGATGAGCATGATGGGGGAGCTTACTTCCTTCCTTGGATTTTAAATCAAACACAGAAAATATGGGAACTTTATCAAGTCAGGAAAGTACACCAGTGAACTACTTAAGCACTTTGGAATGGAGAACACTAATCCAATGGACACCCCCATGTCAAACACTACCAAGCATTATAGAGATGAGCAAGGAGAAATGGTAGATGAGAATCCCCATAGAGGTATGATTGGAAGTTTACTTTATTTAACTGCCTTTATACATGATATAGTGTTTAGTGTTGGCTTGTGTGCTTAATTTCAATCAAGTCCTAGGAAATCACATCTCATATCAGTTAAGAGGATTTTGAGGTATCTAGCCAAAACTCAAAATTTTGGTCTATGGTATCCTAAGTAAAGGGACTCTACTCTTAATTCCTATTGTAATGTTGATTATGCAGGTTGCTTGATTGATAGAAATTGCACAAGTGGCACTTGCTTCCTCCTAGGACCATGCCTAGTTTCTTGGTTCTCTAAGAAACAAGACACCATGGGTCTTTTAAATACCAAGGCTGAATACATTGCAGTTGCGAGTTGATGTGCCCAAGTCCTATGGATGAAGCAAATGCTCCAAGACTTTAACATTCATTTTGATGCTTATACTATCTATTGTGATAATACTAGTACGATTAACTTATCTTAAAATCCTGTATTGCATAGTAGAGAAAAATATATAGAGGTTCATCATCACTTTCTTAGTGACCACATTGCCAAGAAGGATATTTATATCACACATGTGGACATGGAGAATCAGCATGCAGACATATTCACTAAACCTCTAGCTAGAGATCAATTTTCTTTTATGAGATCATAACTGCTTTTATATGCTCTTGATGATATAAACATGCCTTGTAGCTAGTTGTTCTCATACCTATATGTTTCTTGCTTAAATTTGATCATCACTTGTTTGTTATGTGCTATAGTTGCCATGTTTTTGTGCCTTATTTTGCTTTTTTTTGGGTATTTTTCACAAACGGATGTTTTATAGTAAAATAGTACCCTATGATGAGTGAAATGTGCCTCAACATGTCTAAAATGCATAAAAGGCTAAAGAAATAAACTTATTTAGAAAACTAGAGGCTAGGTTTTAAAGTTTCTAACTTTTTGGATAGACTGCCCATCGGTTGACAACTCGACCGATCCCTGGCCGAGGTCATACTAAAATACGCGATCACTCAAGTTTACACATGTCAGAACTTGACTGGAGGTTGGGTTGGACCAAATTAAAAAGGGTATCAGCCAAGTTTTCTCCCTTTCAACTAGAGAAAAATCAAATCACCCCGACCTCCATCTCCTTTGGCCTCAAACCCTAGGTTCAACCCTCATCTCCCAACCTCCGTTTGGATTCCCTTGTCTCTTCCCACACCAACCTAGGTGGCTTGATGACATGTTTTGACATGTTTTTCTCCTTCCTCAGTTATCTCTACTTCTCCATTTGCCTCCATGTCTTCCAACTGTAGGTAGAGATCCATCCCTATAGGAGCACCCTCATCTTCCTCTGCTCCTCGCCCCATAACCTATGTCTACAACTCTTTCATATCCTCACAAGCTCTACATCACTATAAGGAACTCATTCCTAGGAACCCTTTCCCCTTTTGAGCTCTATATGAACCTCATTTTACCACGTGTGATGCTATTAAGGAGTTCACTGATGTGTTTACAACCTGTCACCTTAGCGCAATGTGTGTAGAACATCAGTGCTATCACAACTCTATCGCTAGCACTAACGCGGTCCATGAGTTCTATGTAAATCTCCAATGGAACAATGACACAACCATGCCACCTTTCAATACTGAGGTAGTTCTAGCTTCCATGATTGCCGACACCAAATTTACCATATTTGAAGATTACTTGAACATCTTTTTTATTGGTCCTGAGGTTACTGATTCATGGAGGACTAACTATCCTGATTATTATGACTTACTTGACCCCGAGGGTTCCTACAAAGCAATGATCACACTCTTCTTGATATTTATAAGTTTTTGAAGAAGACTAATGTCCCTTATAGGAAGAAGTCTACCCTTCCATCCTCTTCCCTCGTTATAAAAAATCATCTTATCACATTGGTTGTCAACTACAATGTCCATTCGAAGGAAAATAAAAAAAAGATTGTAGAAAACACCGTTGTGATTATGTAGCATCTTTTGAAGAATACCATATCCAAGTGGTCTCACTTATTTCTTCATCACATGACCTGCTTTGACTCAGGGAATAATACTCTGGCACCCAGCCCCCTACCATGCATTGATTTGTGGTCTTTTTACTTTTGTGACTCAGACATCCCTTTTCCATGATCTCCAATACAAATCAAGTCTGAAAGGAGTCAACATCAATGACACTACCATAAAGAATACCTTCCTTCCTACCTCCCCTACCACTCCTGGAGCCTCTACGTCCACTCAGGCCCCTCCACCACCCCGTCATGATTGCGCCTTTTTTTATGTATCCAATGAAATGGGATATATGATGTACCAACAAGAATATAACCTTCAGGTTCAAGATCATGTCCACCATGAACCTATCATGCAACCATCCCTACCCTACCTACCAGGCATACCCTGGAGCTGACTATGCCTCCTATGCATATAATTAGTTCTACCTTGACTTGCCACCCCCTACATTCTGCTTCCACCCCTCCTGCTGGTGGTGGACTTGCTTTTGCTCTTTCCCCAGGTGCTTTACCTATACTGGCCTGCCTGCTGGTCCTACTGCCACTCTTCTTGCTGGTTTTGATGGGTCTACTGCCCCGTCTTTGAGAAAGTGAATGCATTGCATGCATGTGGCTTGTCTTGGGATGTACAGAATGCCAGGTGGCTAGGTCATGGTTTTAGACCTCCTGCTTATGAGGAGATGTCGGGTCAGGCTCCTGAGGACTGAGGGCACCAAGAATGATGGTTCTGAGGTTGGTTTAGATGATGGCTTTACTGGTTCTTTTGGTGATGATGGTGAGGCTGATGATGTCTCTACTGCACCATCAGATGATGATGAGGACTACCAGCCCGAGGCCGATGCTTCTACTGCTAATGATGACGTCGTTGATATAGATATCATATATATGAATTTGATATTTTATTTCTATAGTCTTTAGGTGTTAATCATATCTATCTTTTTAGACTATTATGTACTATGACAATTGGGCATTGTATCTGAGGCGTACTATTTTATCATCTTGCTATTTTATCATTGGTTTGGGGTTCTTTCTGAGAGGACATGTCTTGAGTTGTAATCTTAATCTTTTGTACCATAACTCTTTGGTTGACTATATCTTATGAGTTTGTGGTTTGTTATTCCATATTTTGATTATGACACTAGATTGCTTTTTTCTATCTACTTCATCTCTTTTTGGTGTGTGATATATGTGGTTGCTTACTTTAGGTTGTGCCTATAGAGAAGACATGTGCTTTTGAGCTCTTCTACCTCCCTGCATTTTTGATATGACAAAGGGGGAGAATTGATCTCACCATATTGTTTTATTTCTTATATGGTCCTTTTATTTTGAATCATCTATATATCATGTGACTTTCTAGAGGACCATATAGACTGCATATGTGCTATGGTTATTTGTGAATGACTAACCATGCATGCTTAGGTAAGCATGAATTGAGGGAGAGAAATCAACGTTATTATTTAATGTATACCCTTGCAATTCTCAAGGTAAAGGTTTAACTCTCACATCCTTTCTCAAAGGTAAATGTTTAAATTTCATATCCTTTTCAATATGTTGAGGAATGATTTGTCATTGTCAAAAAAGGGGGAGAATGTTGACCTAGGTGTTATACATTGTCCATATTCTGATAACAACTTAACCATTCCATTCATATGTATCTAATATGTTTGGTTGAGATATTTCAAGCATTAGGTACATGAAAAGGATCAAATCTATCAAGCCCTAGCTTGTTCTAGTTCAATTCAAAAGCAATGCAAATGTACTTTATAGAAAACACTCCAAATCACCTTAGTTTAATTTTGTAATCATTTGTATTGATGATATGACCTGTAACTAAGATGAGAACAAAAAAGGAACCCTTAATTTGAAAGTTTTATCACTAAAAAGTAAATTTTCATAATTCATTATAGGTTGTTGATCAGTCAAGATTCAAATTTGACCGATCTCTTGATGGATTTTGAGAATTCTTTGGTTTGGTCAAGTTTGCCACTCACAGAACTCGACCTATCCATGCACTCAACAAAAATGATTTCAAGCAATTGGTTGAGTTGCACACATGACAAACTCGGTCGATGCTTCAAATCACTTTTGGCACATAGTGCAATTAGTGAAGTTACCTTTATAAAAACTCAACTGACTGCACTATATGGAAAGTTCTAAAAAAGTGATTCTAACTATTTTGGTGTTGCAAAACTCAAAATTATATTTGTTGCAACACCCCAAAAGGCTAGAAAACGTTCCTAAGTGTTCCTACTCTCTAGTGGACACCCTCCACTATAAATAAGACCTCTTAGAGATCATTCAAAGGTTGCTCCTTCATGCTATTCAAGCTCCTTTCTATAGTTGAGTGCATCCAATATACTAGAGCCCCTTTCTCTCTCTTAATCACACTTCAGTTCATTCATATGAGTGATATATGATCTGTGTGAGAGAGATACTTCATTGTATAATTGTAAAGATATCAAAAATTCTCTTTTCCCAACCTGTTTCTTCAAGATAAATTTGGTGACAGCTTCTCCAAGTGAAGGAGAAGGTGAAAGTTTCTTCAAGCTATAGAGAAGGTGCATAAAGATTCTCTGAGTGAAGGAGGAGGACAAGGATGAAATTCCAGGAGTGGAGTGGGTAAATTATTCACAGCTAAAGATCGTTGCAAAGAAGGGATCTCCTTGACAAAGGTGTATAGCTGCTTGCAAGAGTGGGTAAGACATTGGTGAGGTAGAAGACTCTAGATCTGGATACCTAAGACCTTGGTTGTAAGGTTGTTGGCTTCCTTTTACCTCAAAGGGAAGCTCAATATCATTGTACTAGAAACGGAATGTCAATTGTATGTATTATAATGAAATATAAGTATACATAGGTTACAAAATCCTAGGGATTGACCTCTTTAGGTAGTGGACAGACTCTCTCCTAGTTTGGAGAGTGGAACCACTCTAAACAACTTATTCAAGTCCTTGATTCAATATCTCTCAACCTCTCTATGCATGTTTAGATTGCCATCAAATTCACTATTTGAAATTGTGCCTAGTTGAAGTAACTTTAAGGTCTAGCAAGTTTTGTGCAAGTGTTTTTAGCTCTGTTCACCGCCCCTCTAGTGCCCTTCGATCCAACAACCATCATGTTAAAATGTGTGAAAAGTTAAAGTATTCTTGTACCATTCCTTTCTAAGTATATGAGTAACTTCATTTATGGTCACATTGATCATACAAGGTGACCACATATCTCATACGCATCCAAGTGTTCCACATTGAATCCTTGTTAGTGAGGAATTTGCACACATGTTTGAAGATGACTTATATAGATACATCATCAAATTTCTATGATTTAGTCCACATATCTTCATATATCAAGTCCATTCTATCTCACATCATTGTATATAGAATACTACAAAATAATAAAGTAGACATAATATGTTACATTATTTCTAACACACAATTTGGGAATAATACTTCCATGATCCAAAAAAAGCTTATCCAAAATGTTGGATCACCCATGGATTGCGCTCCCCACTAAATGTTGATATACACCACATGCCTGATACAACCAATGTAGGCGCCACAATAGCACGCATAAGTTATCCCCTCCGTGAAAGAGAACCCAAGGAACATGAAATATGAAGTTTCCATCTTCAACTCCGTGAGATATGATAGAATTCCTACATCCATAAGGAAAGCCTTGGATAGAATCATTACATATTTCTACAATTTATCTGCACCCAATCCACATGCCAAACTCCACAAGCATATAACTATCTACATGCATGTATTTCATTGTTCCATACAATAATAACATCATGTCATCCACAGAATTATAGTGGGTCATCACCTTTGTATGTCATACTTTGAAGGATTGAATAAGGCTTCTTGATTCTTTGTCAAGAAATAGAAAAGTTACATACTCTATTACTATAGTGAAAAGTAATACCATGAGTGGGTCTCTACCAAGCAACTACTTAATACCCAAATACCAACTCCACATCATAATCAATGCCATGGCAGAGACCCACTCTTCCATTAATTTTCACTTTCATAGTCAAGTATGTAACTTTGTTTCCATACAAAGTTGAACCAAAGAATCAAGGAACATTATTCAACCATTTAAAGCGTGACATACAAAGTTGATGACCCACTTTACTTTTGTGGATGGATTGATGTTATTCTTGTATGGAACATTAGAAAACATGCATGTAGAGAGTGACACACTTGTGAAGTTTAGCATGTACAGTGGGTTGCATATAACCCATAGAAATGTGTGATGTTTCTACCCAAGGCTTTACTTCTGAAAGTCATCCTATCACATTCCATGGGGTTGAATATTGACACTTCATCTTGCATGTACCTTGAATTCCTTTTCACATGTGGACAATTTATGTGTGGTACTCTGGTGTGTGAGTTGTTTATATCAGACACGTGGTCAACTAGTGGTCAAAGAACAAACTAAATGAGCTCGTTCATTCATCCCTCGAATGGAGCACATTCACATACTATATGTATGAATAAAGCAAAAACAATAATATTATAAACCATAAGGTATGAACAACAAGGTATATGTGTAAAAGAAACTAAATAATATCTTAAATCTAAGATCATAGTCTTAGATTTTAACCATATGCATATTTAATTTGTTTTGCATGATGATAATCAAAGATATAGAAACAAATATCATATTTGAGCAGAAGCAACGATCATTTTATACTTGATATCTAAAATCATAAAAAGGATAAAACTTAGCATGATTATGCTGACTACACTATGCGAACATATATAATGACATGTGTAAGTAATAATTTTATTTGTCTTAGACTTAATATAAAAATAAGAAAGAAAGTAACAAAATTAGAGAATTTTTTTTTAACATACAAGAATATTTTAAGTGCATTTCTATTTTACCAAATACATATGAACATTGACCAACTTATCAAAGAAAGGGGTCCGTGAGGGTCATTTAAGTCAAGCTAAGAATGATACCTGATTCTACGTGCAGGACCACAAGATCAAAAGCTAAGAGTTAACCATATTTGAAAGTGAGTGACCTCAACGCCAAATCTGAGATCTAACCCTTTTCTGGACATGGTCTAACCTTGCTTGATAACTCAAGTAGGTCATTGTGTCCTTACCTTGAGAATACATGAAGGTGCACAAGTGTCATATAATGGACATCTATGATTATGTTTCCATGTTTTTTCAACATATAATAAGAAATCCAAAAGTAGTAATCATAGGGAACATGTAGGATAAACAATCATATACAACCATGTATTTTTTTTTGGATAAGTTAAAATATTACTCCACGAAAAGTGGGGTGGTATAAGCCCAAAACCCCATATACAACTCTACAAAGGGGGGGTATACTCTACAAAATCCCCCAGTGCTCTAGTAAACTATGGTCTAGACCTTTACAAAGATGAGGTCTGACCTTACAAACATTTCTCACACCAAGAAAGAGTTCATCAAAAATGTCTAAGTAATCTCTCTCCTTATCGATGTGTAATCTACTATTTCTCTCCTTCCAAACAAGGAACCTCATAGCAGATAGACAAATACCGACGAAGCATCTAAGAGCATAATTGGAAGCCATTTTATCCAGGATCCAAAGAATGATGTCATCCAAGTTATCCAGGGGTGAACCGCCCCAACACAGCTTTATAGATACTCTACACCACATATACTTAGAGAAAGGACAACACCACCAAAGATGAAATTGTGATTCCTCTGCGCTTTTGCATAGGAGGAACTGAGTTTTATTAACCAAGCCCCACTCCTTCATTTTGTCCAACGTAGGCAGCCTCTTCATCATGCCCCTATACAAGCAGTAGCTCCACTTCGGGGTGTGGAACCAGTTCCATAGAACCTGGAACCAGTGCACCGAAGGGCCAAAAAACTCATCAATCCACAGCTTGCTAGTAAGCCTCAAGCCCCACTCTGTAGCCAGTAGGTAATGGTGTTGCACATCCCTCTAGGTCCTAGCCATCACCCTCCAAGCATGAGAGCAGCCAGCAGGAACATTAGTGAGCACATTGCCATAGTGTTTCCTTAACTAGCTGGCCCATGTGGATGACAGCTTGGTAATGAAAACATCAATCCATTTCTTAGAAGCCTACACCAACAGCCTATGGGGATCAAGGATATTCAAGCCACCATGTTGGAACGGTCTAGCCATAGTGGACCATGCTACATCGTGGCCTTTTCCACCCCAAAGAAAGTTGTCGTATATGGACCTGATCTTGTCTGAGATGAAAGGAGGCATCTCGGTCTGCCTACACCAAAACGTAACCTTCAGTGTCAAGACATTCCTGATTAGCACAGCACGACCAACAAGGGATAGCGAGAGCCCCATCCACCTATCCAATATATCCCGAAGATTATCCAGAATAGAGCCATACATGGAACTAGACCCTCTACCACCATAGATGGGAATACCCAAGTACTTCATCAGAAACACCCCTTCTTCCAAACCCATAGCCACTTTCATCCATCCTCTCCTCGAGTCATAGGATCTAGATAAGAAAATTTTTGACTTTAAATCACTCATATACAACCCTATCATGTTGCCAAACCTATTGAGAATGCTCTGAACTCCATGAAGGTGTCTAGCATGCCCGACGGCAAAGATCAATACATCATTGGCGAAGATGATATGTGATAGCACAGGTGTCCCCGCAACTTTAACGACCTTGAACTCATTTCTTAGTTGAGCCCCTTCAATCATAGCGGTAAGATCTTCCATGAAAATCGTGAAAAGAAGTGGGGAGAGAGGGTCTCCCGACCGTAAACCATTAGAAATAGTGAACATCCCTTTAGGCACACCATTCACCAATACAAAAAAAAAGATGTTTCAACACATTGCTTCATCATTTTAATCCATCTGGGAGAGAACCCCATGGACTCCATTGTACCCCACAGAGGCTTCCACACAACGTTATCATAAGCTTTCGCTAGGTCCAGCTTCACACAAGCTCTTTTGGATTTGTTTTTGTTGTTGAAGTCGAGTAGAAACTCTCCCGCAAGCAAGGCACTATCAGAAATGGATCTGCCCTGAACAAAAGCCATTTGTTATGAGATATAATATCCGAGAGAACCTTCCTTAATCTCCAGGTGAGGAATTTGGAAATAATCTTACATAGAACTGAGCAGTAAGCAATTGGTCTATAATCGGTAAGGGACCTAGGTAGCTTCTTCTTCGATATAAGCCTGAGGAACACATGGTTAACCTTCCTAACCATAGATCCACCAACAAGAAACCAACGCATGACCCTGCAAATAGCATCTTTAATGATAGGCCAGAAAGCTTGGAAAAATTGCCCATTGAAGCCATCGGGTCCCGGGGCTTTGGACGCCGCAATGGAGAACACTGCCACTTTGATCTCCTCCTCACTAGCTGGTACACACAAGGATCGATTCATGGCATAAGTGACTTTGTTCTGTACATTGATCCCAGGCATCCACACAATATTCTGGTTATACAACTGTTTGAAGAAAGTGATAGTCTCCTCAGCCACCTCCTTAGGTCCTTTAGTAAACACCCCATTGCCTTTGAGAAAGGAATGGATACAATCCCGCATATGCTTTTTCCTAACAACACTGTGGTACACTTTGGTGTTTTGATCACCATATCTGATCCAAACCATACGACTACGTTGCCAAGCCAGCATCTCCTCTGCTTTTTCCAATTGTAACACCTTTAGGCCAACATTCTTCTCACGTTCAATGTAATTTGTCTTGAGAGGGTCATTTCTGAGATCACCCGCTACAATGTCAAACTCAACCACCGCTTTCTTAAGAAGGTTGGGGATATCACAAACCTCTTTAGACCAAGATTTCAAAGCCATCTTCATGAGCTTCAACTTTTCTACCACCACAAAAATTAGATTGCCCACTACCTCCTTCTCCCAGCACTCCTTAACCTTCATGGAGCAGGTAGGCCAATCAAGCCAATAGTTCAAAAATAGAACAGTTAGTTGGATTGTCTCACATTTGTGAGATCCATGGACATCCAAGCGTGATCATTGTTGGGATGTCTACCGAGAACAATATTTGATTCTGAGAAAACATTCAGCCAACATCTATTAGCAAGCCCTCTATCACGATTGCTCACAATTCTGAAAGAAGGGCTTCTCTTGTTGTGCCAAGTAGTGATACCACCAGTCATATTCAATTCTGTGAGATCTGTCACATCCACCACCGTATTGAATCTAGCCAGAATCGAATTCGGTATCGGTTTACCCCCCCCCACCTTTTCATATGCCTGTCGAGCATGATTGAAATCACCTATCATAATTTGGGAAGATCATGTTGGGTGGAGCTCACAATCATGTCCCATATAGTATGCCTACAAACTTCATTATTAAAGCCATACACAGTCGTGATCACACATTAGAAACCCCCTGCATTGATGCAGCTGAAGACCATCACTTGATCCGCTGCATAAATGCATTGAGCATCCCACACATCTTTGTTCCATCAGACTGCAATTCTGCCTCCTTCAACCTACTGGAGGTTCAAATCACAACCCCAACCTCTAGGGAAAAGTTTGGGTATCTTGTCATAATAAGCACACTTAATTATGGTCTTCAAACAAATGATGAAAGAAGCTTTGACTTTGTTGATGACCTTCTTCAGAACTCTCTGCCTATCCTGTCTAGAGGCACCCCTCACTTTCCACATGATGATGGTCATCTGGTCTGTGGCATCCCCCCGACCAGGGGTGGACAATCTCAAAGAGGTTCTCCTCCCTCTAGCTGAACTGTAAGTATCCTTTCCTCTCTTCAGAGATGACCCAACCATCTCCTCAAAAGACAGTTCTGTGTCTAGGTCCTCAAGAATAGATAACAGATTATCAGCAATGGGGGAGTGCCCTCTTTCTAGGAAAAAGGTTCCTCAACCCCTGATCCACTCCCATCACCTGTAGTCACCTCCGAAGTATCAGCGGTAGCGACCTGAATGACTTCCGTGGCACCAGGCTCAGGGTCATCACCCTGATTGACGTATGTGGCTCCAGGCTCAACCGCGACGGGTTCTACAGTCTGGGCAACCTGTGTGGCAGCAGAGCTAGCAATCATCGCAGTGACAAGTCCAGCTATCGTTTTCTCACGTTGATTGCTCCAGTTGGTCTTCTTCCTTCTATGCGGTCTTCGACTAGTGGATCTCCCTCGCTCACCCTCTGACTCCAAGATAGTAGAAGCATCCCTCGTCCCTGGGCAGTGACCAGACAAATGGTCGAACACCTTGCAGGTGTGGCACCTTTCTGGTAGAGCATCATAGACAACGCACACCTCCACATCCTTCCCATCAGGGAATTCTAGCATAACCACTGGCAGAGGTTCCATATCAGCCACCATCTCAACACAGATATGAGTGGCACTGACATGCATCTCGTGTTCGAGAAAGTCTATGACTCTTGGCATGCCCAGGCAATAAGCAATTATGGTGATCGCCCTTCTGGTCCAGTGCACCCCAACATTTAGCAGAGTCACCCAAATGGGAGCAGATGAGAGGGTCGCCTTCCTAACATCAGCTTCTGGGGTCCAACGCCTAGTAATGACCAATTTGTTATCAAAGAACCAAGGTCCCTTATCTAGGGGGGCTTCATATCATCTTCAGAGGCAAAGTGGACCAGGAACAATCCTCCTTTGATTGGCGAGATTTGAACCTCTCACTTAAGCTTCCAAGACCTGAGTAGCCATCCATATAGCTGTGTGATATGGCATTTCTTCCCCATGACCTGGATGGTGATGGTACACCTGTGGAACTCGTCCATAGCTGTGATCACTGGCTCAGTAATCTTCATCCAAGTTCTCGAGTCACCATATCAGAAGTTGGGGTGATTAGGGTCCCTCGGAACCTCGAGAGGCCTACAGCAACGCCTCACCTCCATAGGCTTACAGAGGGTGTCTTCCCAAATCTGACCCACTGTTACATCCGTGGACGGGTTAGATCACGATGATGATCCAGAAGGGCCATCCAGAGGGGAACCAGAAGGGGAGTGCGGTAGAGAAGAGGGGGTGGAAGCAGAGAGAGGGACTACCACTCTGCCAACGGCCCCGCCGGCGGGGGGCACCCACCATGGACTCGAAACTAGAGATGGAAGAGAGCCATCCTAGGGAGAGAGCGACTGATAACTTTACAACCATGTATTTTAAGTATACATACATACAAGTAAAATTCAATACCAGTATTTTGACCAACAAGAGGATAAAGCGTACCTTGATACGAATAAACTAGCATTAAGGACAATACTGGATTTTTGAAAGGATTCACAAAAGTGATCCTAAAGTTTAAGAAAAAAATATGATTTGATTAACCTTAGAAAGATTTAGTCATCCTGAGAATATTTATCTAGCATGAACATTTCACGTAATTTAAGTCTTATTTCATAGATTGATGGATTTTAATGTCTCAACTAGGTCATTCAAATTCATCATTAGTTCTACATTATTACATCACTAATCATCATTAACTTAGGGTGTAACATCAATTATAAATCATGGATCATAATAATAGTTTTCTATGATATCAATAGAGAAAACACAAGCTTCAAGCAAGGTTAATGACTTAGTCATCAAAGTGGCCATCTTAAGTCGTTTTGAGGCATTTCCCACATAATAGTCCTCATGAGAGTAGTAGTGACATCAAGCTTGGTTTTCTATGAAAATCAACAAGTTACTGATTTGAAGTCAATATAAAATGTATCATCATCTGGGAAATATTTTAGAAAATTAGATACCAAATCATCAATATGTGCATTAAGTCATACTTCACGTTACATTTTTGTCATATAGTCACAATAGGGCATAAAATTAATATGAATGAAATCAAGATTACTTCTTTGTGATCATAAGTAGTTTTGAATATGTTTGTTGCATACTTTTCACAAATATTAAAGGTCATCATTAGAAGTCCATATATGCCCCCATTTTATGGTACTTTTCATATCATAAGGTCATAATAGAGTAAAAATGTGAACGAGTTTGATTCTTGGTTCAAAAGATAGCATACATTACTGATCCAGATAAAAAGTAAATATTTACGTAAAATTTAATAAAATATGGGATAAGGTTAATGATCTTTGCATTAAGGTCAATTTTAATAAACTTCTAGTGATAGAGATAATATTTTAGGATATTATAGAGATAAAGGTCGGATGTTGGATTGTCAAGCATCAAAACTTACTGATCTAGCGTTACAACAATGATTTGAAGCATATTGGATCCTGGTTGAGCATCAAATAGCATTAATTATGTAAAAGAGATTTCAAGATGTCATTTTTAGCACATCATAAGAACTACAAGTAGAAACCTGCCATGAATTTATTTTATTGGAAAGGTCTCATTTTTGTGACTGAAACAATATATGGAAGGTCATATTTGATCTAAATATGTATTTATTATGATTAATGTAGGATTTGACATTTTTCATGAAATTTTGTAAAGAGGGAGCAAGAATATACCTTTTTTGAAATATGTTGGCAATCAACTGAGTTTGAACAACAAAATGTGTGCTCGATGATAGGACAAGGAGAGAGAGAGGGGTATGTGGTGGAGGTTTGGGCTGAGGATGCGCTGGTGTATGTCTAACCGTGAGAAAGAGGGACCAATTTGATATGGCCCACGATCAATGATCCTCTATGGACCCACCCGCACCATACGACTATTGTGTGTGGCTCATGGTCTTATGCACCCGGGCAGGAGGGGGCTCACTGAAGATGTAAGGAGGGGAGATATGGGGGTCAGGAAAGCTTGGAGCAACTCGTTTGTGACTGACATGACCTCACAAACTCTAGGGAGTCCTCCATATTGGTCGAGGAGAGGTGGAGAGAAAAGCCCTCATTTAGCCCCCATGTCAGTGTTGGCGGGGGAGAAGGAGGGCTTTGGGTCATGAAAATGAATGAGAGAGGTGGACAGTTAAAGAGGAAGAACAATGGAAGAGGCAGATAACATTAATATAGTGTAACAATGCCTGATATGGGCACGATATGGTTGGCCATACTTCCACCATGTCCCTAGGGACTAGAGATAGGTGACAATGAAACATGTATTGGATTGAGTCCAGGTCCGTGGATCTTTGATCCAAGTCTTCCCACTTCCCAAGAGACTGCAATATGAATTACTGGCATGAATAAGTTAGTATAAAAGGAATTTTAGATTCGTCTTTCTTTAATAAAACTACACAATTCTTAACTTTCCAATTGTAACTCTAATTTAGGTGAAAATTTTCACTCTTAGTTAATAAACTTCCTCTTATTATTATACACAAGATATTGCAATGAAGATAATGATGTGGATTTCTCAAAATAGTTGAAGTGCTTTCTCAAAAGTTTAATATACTCTCAACTATGCACATTTGATTTCAAACTGATCAATTATCAAGAAAAAATGGTCTACTGAGTATCATGTGACAAAAAATCATCCAATTGATGAAGTGATGGATAAGTAAATAGAGAATCTTATGAGTGAGAAAGTACATAATTCAAGGAGACGGAAATTCCACTTTGTCACATACTTCCCATCTTAAAAGGAATTTTATCCCCAAAATCAATTGAATCATGAAAAGAGATTGGGACTTCATATTATATATCATACCCATCTTTATACTACCTATATAATATCATCATCACTTACAACATTAACATAATTACACTATCAAGTAACCAAGCGTCAACTTTAAAACATAGTCACATAGATCATCAAAAGATCACAAATTTGAAGAGATCACCTTTTAGGTCAAATGAATATGACTCTTCAGTTCAACAGTAAAACATAAACTTTAATCCAAAAATTTAAGGTTCTGGATTCTACATTGTCTTACCTGGGGTTATAAATCCTTTATTGACATCCCAACTAAGTCTTAACTAATTTTAGAGTAGGCATGTTATTTTTCATCAATAATATGTCATACACATATAATATGAGAAACACAACTATGCTCCCACTAACATTTTTGTAAACACAAGGGTTAGCTTCATTTTTTATAATGCCAAATTCTTTGAATGTCTCACCAAAATGAATTTTCAAGACCTCTCTCTTGATCAACATAAATACAAACCATTAGAGATAATCCCAGAAACTAAATCCAGATTATGCAATAAAACAACAAATTCTCAAAAAAGGCGATTAAACAATATACAAAAACACAGATAATTTTTTTCCTTTTTCTTTCTTCACAAAATTCATAAATCAACACATCTAGGACATCACATTTAGATATCACAAATCTTATTCAACTTCACTAAAAATAGAATCAAATCTTGTTCTCATATGTGGTTCATTTTGCATTTGATACATGTACATTAATGCACAAACTTAGTCTAGAAACCATCATGGGAAAGAGAGAGTATAGGGACATTCTAATCTATCTAGATTATGCTATTTATATATTCTTTTCAATGACCTCTCTGTTGGATAGCATTATACCTAAAAACATTTGAAACAACCTCATGAGACTCATATAAAGACCAATGAGTAGATACCTCCCACTCATGCTAGGTACATGCAACAACATCAGATTAAGTATAATAAACTTAATAGAAACATGCATATATCTAAAAGTATAGTAGATAGTTCCATCATAAATCAAATTGATCTTACAATGGTAATCTAATCTAGTAGATAACATAATCACTTAAACTAATTATAACTTTGAAACATCTTTTAGAGCATGTCTATGAACAAATAAACAAATACTTCTTAGTTCAGTTTAAGAATCATACTGCATGAGTAATAAGTCAAGTTCTAAGTATTTTGAATCAATACATAACAATAACATTATCTTTGTAACACTCCACTATCCGAACTAGGATTACATCCTAAAGTCTTGAAGCTGATGTACACATAATACATATCTACCAATCAATACTATCAAATAGCAAGCAATCCAAATCATATTCATAATGGATATAAATCCCAACATTTATAACTTGTCAAAATGACAAATCATAATATGAAATAGAAAATGTAAATAGCAACATGATTACTTTCCACAAAAAGAAGCATAATCAACAATGAAAAATCATCAAGTAGAAGTACAAGGAATGTAACAACCATTTAAATCATCTTCTACATGGATTGTCATCTTTTATTCATTTGCCCTAAAACTACTTGGCTTGTACCTCACCAAGTAGAAGTCGCCACACCTGATTCTCATGTCAATGACACACCGTCACTATCTTAGGGTTTATCTGGCCACCCTAAGATATCAACAACAGGCCTTGGCCACCTCAAGGTTGCCTAAAGAGGCTCACGTCCTCAACTCAGGTACTTGAGATAGGAACCAATAAAATAGTATATCACACATCACAACATTTCACATATTTCATTTCATCAGAGTCTATTCCATATGGATATAGACTTTCACAACAATGATTTAGGACCAGAGCCACTCCAAATGACACACTTCTAAATCTTGGTGGTCTAACCTTTAAGGTCTCGATCCACACTTAGGAAATCCTTCTCATAAATCATCAATTACTACAAGGAGATCCATTTTGTTTCCCCAGTGTGGTCCTCAGGGGGAAACTCACGATGTTCAGGGCACCTAACTAGATGTTTCATCATTTCACTTGTTATTTATCTCTTTTACTCATCTTAAAAGAATTCAAAACATCAAATATCATATGTGTGTATTCTCGCATAACTAGAATAACATGAAACATATTAAGCTTATCGAGAAAGACAATGATTAAAGCAAGAAGCACAAAAACTATGTACTTTGCAACACATATGATCAACACAAATGATTCTTTCCATTTTCTACATAATCTCATAGCAGACATCATCAGTGGGCTTTCAACCCTAATCTCATTGTCTAGCATTTACCCCATCAGGGTTTTGTCATCATCATTGGGATTTCAGCCCGAGACATAATCTCATTATGTAACATTAACCCTCATTTGAATTTCTCAAATGTAAGGAGAGCATATTAAATTCAATTTCAACATATATCACAGTTCTTAACAAATATTCACAGAGGCATTAGAAGTAGCAATAGTAAAAGCATATAGATATCTTGTATCATTCATCATACTCAGAATATATTACCATACAACATATACTTATTCCACCCAAATTTAATTAATCCAAATAAGTTTCAAGCATATACATGCATAACACACTTAGTTATCTTCTTCGTTTATTTCACATTCTTTAGTTTGGGTTACTAATCAACACATGTTGAATATAATTTAAGTCCATCAAATAATCCATCCTCATAATATAAGTATTCTATTAGATAATCACAATCTAAGAACACTTTCTTGTAAATCAATTGAAATGCTTGAACCTCATCGTTTAATTGAATTCAACTATGGTATGTGCATACCTTAATCCCTTATTTGAAAATTGTCATTCACTAGAATCATCAAACTCATCGTTTTAGGTTAAGAGTTAGATTCTTAAATTCATTTCTAATTCCCATCTTTTTCCTTCATTTTATATTCAGTAGTCTCAACTTCTTTCATTTCATGTTCATTACATTATTTAGATGAATCTTTCTTGATTCACTTTACATACATTGCTTCTCTTCTCATTAACATTTATCAAAGTCCAGTTCTTAGTATAGTTATTCAATTTGGGTTAGGCCACGTGTAATTCAAATAAAAGACTAAAGTCTTCATCATAGTAACTTCATTAGTTTCATCTTTAACTTGGAATCACCATTCAATATATTTTATTCATATTGTCTCTTATATTTATATAAGTGTACCATATCATTGACTTATAATGCCATTTCCTTAATAAAAATGATCATTCTTTATTATACTAATCACTTTAGCTTAAAAGAATGGTTTAGGATACATCTTCTAATATCATAATCTCTAATCATTCTTCCCAATTCATCATTATGTAGCTTGTATAAAAGGACACACATTCATGTGAGAGACTCATAGTCTTATAAGTCATACTAAAATAGTTGAATTATGATTAGATTATAGTAGTAAGACTCATAATCTTCAGTTGAATTATTAATACTCACACTTTAACATTTCATCACATTTACAACATCATATACAAGTTCTAGCTTTATCACTCATACTCATCCTAATACTAAACATCTAAGGTTTTCAAGAAGTCATCCTTAGTACAACTAATCATAAGAATCATATCACTAAGTAATTTTATCATGATGCATAAGGGTTCATTAGGGCTATTCGCACACTTGAAAACCCTAGTTTCCATATTCACATATTCCATTCATCAATCATAAGTATACATTGATTAATTGACTCATTTAGATTCACTTCCTCACAAACCCTAATCAAGAAATGTGGTCATGTTATATTGATCCTTATGTGTATATCATATTTAATTCCATTACCATTCAACAAGACACTTGTATATACATTCTAGTAAGATTCAAATGTGATTCTATGCATGTCAATTCAATTTTAAGCATATCAGCCATTGGGCTGATTTTTAGGCAAAATTCACATGAAATAGCATAGTCATCTATCCATAGGATTCTCCATAGATCCTCAATCAATATATCATGAACTAATCAAGTTCTAATCAATGGGAAAATAATCAAAATCAGTAGAAGTCGATCTCCTAATATCTATTCCAAATCAATATCCAATCACATACATATACAAGCAAGGTTTTTCATTATTTTAGCCAGATAGAATTAGGATTTCAACATGAATGTAGAGCTTATGAGGAGAAAAATACTCACCTTAGGTGCCAAGCACCTTTAATTCATAGGTCAAACTCTGAATTTCTAGAAATCCAATCAAACTCTAGCAATCAAATCCAGTTCTTCCTCCTCTCAACACGAAAACCCTAGAAATGGGGATTAGAAGAGAGAGAGTGAGAAGAGAGGGAGATTTGATGTGATTTCAAATCAAATAAGAGGAGGGACGAAATCTTGACATGTTAGATGAGACTCACCATGAAATTCTATGCAAAGATGCTAAACCTATTTGATTTCATCATATCTCAGACAGAGAAACCCTAGGTCAACATCTCCACCACTTTCTCTTCTCAAAACCCTAGCTCTCCTCTCTCTCTAGAATTTCGTTTCTTTAACATGAATGATGAGTTATGATAGCTCCTTATATGTTATGTTAGTCATATATATGAATTAAGGGGCTTAGAACAATCACAAACAAGCCCTTCATTGTATTTTTATTTTGCTCAGGCTGGTTGGTCGGATGATTTATAAACTCGACCGATACCACACTCTTCAAAACTCAAACATCTTCCAAAATTTATGAAAATTTAAAACAATGCAAGAAAATTGAGTTTATAAGATACATTTAAAATTTTAGATCATTTAGAGTTACTAATAAATAAATAAAAATCAAATACTAGACTGCTATATTGCTGTCTACAACATGTTCGGTCGAGTTTGAGATGGGTAGAACTCGACCGACACCCCATTCTATAGAGATCAAACATCATCCAAAATTTAGGAACATTTAATAGTATGTCTATAATAGAGTTTTCCAACTAAAACTAAAATTTGAGATCAATTGGATATATCAATAAAAAGATAAAATTCAAATACCACATTGTTGACTAATTACATAACCAGAATGAATAGTCTTAAGTACATGTAATCTAATGTTCATGTCCTCAAAACAAATAATATGTTATCGAGTCAAAACATTCTTAGGACATTATTACAGTCATTCAATATCTCAATACTTAAATAAATAAAAAAAGTGGAAATGACTTCTATTATTAATCAAATCATACATAATGTATTCCTATAACAATCTTTACATGATGCTCTTAGGGCATACATCAATTACTAGTATGTGTGGGGCATAGGTTTGCATAGGTAATAAATCTATAACAAAGAAGGGGTCAAAAGGGGGTAGTACACATAGCTTTCAGTCGATTGCTTTTGGTGTTCAAGATGAAAGAGTTAGCTAGGAATTTTCTAGGTTTAAGCTCATGCATAAAATCAAATTTAAATAAACTTTAGGTTTGAGGTAGATAATAGAAATCTAAAACAACCCTCAATTTACATAAAATTTATGAAAGGTCACTAAATTAACACTACTCATGAGTAGATATTTTCCTTTTTTTAAGTCTAACTTTTAGGTTAGCTTTCTAAGTAGGAATTTACAATCAGAGTTATCCTCATTTGCTAAAATTCAAATTGGACTAGATTTGTATGTATATTTTTATATAGATGAAGTAGAAATTCCCAATTATTTAATTAAAACTAAGTTGAATTTTTATATTGTTGTAAATAATTTTCAACGTGCTAAGCTTGAATATGTACTTTTGATTTAAATTAAGATACATATGTATAGATATGTAAGTATGCATCGAATTAAGAGAGAAGCATCCCCCTTCCCCACAAGCTGTAATGAAGTCCAGACACATGTGAGGGTGGTATATCAAAAAGTACTTATCTGGGAGGATGGTGTATGTACATATGCACACACACACATACAACCCCCACACCCACCCACCCACACAGCTATGCACACACACACAAATATATATATATATATATATATATATATATATATATATATATATATATATATATATATATATATATATATATCTGTGTGTGTGTGTGTGTGTGTGTGTGTGTGATAAATTGACTCATTTAGATTCACTTCCTCACAAACCCTAATCAAGAAATGTGGTCATGTTATATTGATCCTTATGTGTATATCATATTTAATTCCATTACCATTCAACAAGACACTTGTATATACATTCTAGTAAGATTCAAATGTGATTCTATGCATGTCAATTCAATTTTAAGCATATCAGCCATTGGGCTGATTTTTAGGCAAAATTCACATGAAATAGCATAGTCATCTATCCATAGGATTCTCCATAGATCCTCAATCAATATATCATGAACTAATCAAGTTCTAATCAATGGGAAAATAATCAAAATCAGTAGAAGTCGATCTCCTAATATCTATTCCAAATCAATATCCAATCACATACATATACAAGCAAGGTTTTTCATTATTTTAGCCAGATAGAATTAGGATTTCAACATGAATGTAGAGCTTATGAGGAGAAAAATACTCACCTTAGGTGCCAAGCACCTTTAATTCATAGGTCAAACTCTGAATTTCTAGAAATCCAATCAAACTCTAGCAATCAAATCCAGTTCTTCCTCCTCTCAACACGAAAACCCTAGAAATGGGGATTAGAAGAGAGAGAGTGAGAAGAGAGGGAGATTTGATGTGATTTCAAATCAAATAAGAGGAGGGACGAAATCTTGACATGTTAGATGAGACTCACCATGAAATTCTATGCAAAGATGCTAAACCTATTTGATTTCATCATATCTCAGACAGAGAAACCCTAGGTCAACATCTCCACCACTTTCTCTTCTCAAAACCCTAGCTCTCCTCTCTCTCTAGAATTTCGTTTCTTTAACATGAATGATGAGTTATGATAGCTCCTTATATGTTATGTTAGTCATATATATGAATTAAGGGGCTTAGAACAATCACAAACAAGCCCTTCATTGTATTTTTATTTTGCTCAGGCTGGTTGGTCGGATGATTTATAAACTCGACCGATACCACACTCTTCAAAACTCAAACATCTTCCAAAATTTATGAAAATTTAAAACAATGCAAGAAAATTGAGTTTATAAGATACATTTAAAATTTTAGATCATTTAGAGTTACTAATAAATAAATAAAAATCAAATACTAGACTGCTATATTGCTGTCTACAACATGTTCGGTCGAGTTTGAGATGGGTAGAACTCGACCGACACCCCATTCTATAGAGATCAAACATCATCCAAAATTTAGGAACATTTAATAGTATGTCTATAATAGAGTTTTCCAACTAAAACTAAAATTTGAGATCAATTGGATATATCAATAAAAAGATAAAATTCAAATACCACATTGTTGACTAATTACATAACCAGAATGAATAGTCTTAAGTACATGTAATCTAATGTTCATGTCCTCAAAACAAATAATATGTTATCGAGTCAAAACATTCTTAGGACATTATTACAGTCATTCAATATCTCAATACTTAAATAAATAAAAAAAGTGGAAATGACTTCTATTATTAATCAAATCATACATAATGTATTCCTATAACAATCTTTACATGATGCTCTTAGGGCATACATCAATTACTAGTATGTGTGGGGCATAGGTTTGCATAGGTAATAAATCTATAACAAAGAAGGGGTCAAAAGGGGGTAGTACACATAGCTTTCAGTCGATTGCTTTTGGTGTTCAAGATGAAAGAGTTAGCTAGGAATTTTCTAGGTTTAAGCTCATGCATAAAATCAAATTTAAATAAACTTTAGGTTTGAGGTAGATAATAGAAATCTAAAACAACCCTCAATTTACATAAAATTTATGAAAGGTCACTAAATTAACACTACTCATGAGTAGATATTTTCCTTTTTTTAAGTCTAACTTTTAGGTTAGCTTTCTAAGTAGGAATTTACAATCAGAGTTATCCTCATTTGCTAAAATTCAAATTGGACTAGATTTGTATGTATATTTTTATATAGATGAAGTAGAAATTCCCAATTATTTAATTAAAACTAAGTTGAATTTTTATATTGTTGTAAATAATTTTCAACGTGCTAAGCTTGAATATGTACTTTTGATTTAAATTAAGATACATATGTATAGATATGTAAGTATGCATCGAATTAAGAGAGAAGCATCCCCCTTCCCCACAAGCTGTAATGAAGTCCAGACACATGTGAGGGTGGTATATCAAAAAGTACTTATCTGGGAGGATGGTGTATGTACATATGCACACACACACATACAACCCCCACACCCACCCACCCACACAGCTATGCACACACACACAAATATATATATATATATATATATATATATATATATATATATATATATATATATATATATATATATATATATATATATATCTGTGTGTGTGTGTGTGTGTGTGTGTGTGTGATAAACACAAATGACAACTTATTTGACTACATTTGAAGCTTCTCATGTGTGCCTTTTTTTACAGTAAAATATCTACGTAAACTCAATTTTTTATTTATTGTTTTAGTTGGACTTATGATTATGTTGTTAAAAAATGTTTGTCGAGTATGATGAACTAATCCTTGAATTTGATACTATAAATCTTGTATCATTTTTAATATACTAATTGAATCTATATTCTAGCTTCACAAAGGCACTATATATTGAGAACACGACAAATAAATATTTGTTCTGACGTGATTGCAAGTTATTCACATTTATACATTTCTTTTACTTTTCTGATATGAAATACTATGCTAGATTCAGCTATATGTATCATTTGAATTTAGTGTATAAATTTTTGGGTTTATAGAAATTGATCTTAGATTATCAGTCATGCCATCAAAACATGTTATTGAAGTTGAATATCATTCTTGTTTGACATATTTCTATTTGCAATAGTAAATATAAGTTTCGTCATTTGACATAGACAATACATCTTAAAAATTACTTATATGGATCCGAGTTATGAGCAGAGTGGATTATGGGATAATAGGCAATCCAAATCTCAACCTTTTGTATTAATTTTTCAAATTTGGCAAATAAAAGGAGGTGACAGCCACTATCCCAAATTTCACACGCCCACAAACTTTGGATCCAAATGCCATGTTTATTAATGCTGATACCCCTGCATGATGACGGGCCACGCGAGAGCCTGGCATCTTAAAGGTTACTTTAATAATATGTATTCCAGCTGATATTCATATGAACATTTTCTAATCGTTCGTTGATAATTAGTATTTTTTTTAAGGAAAAGGTCAATATCATTAAAGGCAAGCCATACGGCATCTACAAGATAGCAATCTCACACCAGAGATCCAAACATAACTCCATTTAGGAACCGACATTACACACAAGCTCCGATTGGGAGGCGGTAGGTAAATTACATGCACGGTCCCTCTTGGTTGTAGCTGTCCAAAGCAGCTGTCGACGACGAGAGAATCCCTCAATCTGCACGAGCCCATGAGAAAGCCGTAAAAGGAGTAAGCAGCACCAACGGCACAGAACACCATCACATACACACCAAAGATCCACCAAACAGAAAGAAGCTCGACCACAGCTGACCAACAGAGATAAACAAAACTAAGCTACAAACAACCAAAAAAATTAAGGCTAAGGAAAACAAGACAAGGAGGGACGAAGGGATAACAACCTACAGACAGACAAACACACACAGGAAAAAAGACAAACAGATAAGGGGCACCAACCAGGAAGACGAAGGACAAGCGGCCAAAACCCAGCAGGTGCAAACACACAGAAAAGGAGGTCCCAAGCGGGTGAACAGGTGGGCGGTAAAAGTTCAGGGTCTCCAGCCACTGCGGTGCCACCAGCCCAGCTCAAGCATCAGCTTGAGGAGGCGAAAGCGGGTAGCAGGACGGCAACACCAACCCAAGACGACCCCCCGATTGACTCTTAACCCTGTAATAAGTACCCAGGGGCCCCAAGCCCGACGCGGCAGAAGCCCCAACAAAATAGAGCAAAACAGGAGAACGAAACACAAGAAAGAAACGACAAAAAGAGAGAAAAGGGGTACACCCAGGGAGCCGTCCACCGGAGAAACGGAACACCCACGAACGCCGACCACGCACAGCACCACTGGGATGAAGACAAGCGCAACCAACACCCCAAGCGCCGCCACCACCAGCCCCAAAGGCCAAAAACGCAGCACCACACAGAAGGACAGGCGAGGGAGGAAACGAGGTCGAGCCTCCAGCCGGCGAGGCACACCGGGAAGGTCGAGGACGGAGAGAGCCCAGGGGGAGAAGGAATGAAGCCCTGCGCCCCCCCCCCCCCCCCCCCCCCCGAGCAGGGTCGGCGTCGTGCGAGCCTTAGGTCGCCTTTGCGATCGCGGGAGCTCTGAGCGTCGTGCGAGCCCTAACTTTATCATTGATAATTAGTTTATAGAGCTCGCTGTAGTAGCATATCAGATGTATAATTGTTTGAATTTATTGGGATCAGTCCAAAAGTTGCTAATCAAGTCATAGGAATGTATAATCAAAACTAAAAAAATTTAAATAATAATTTTATAACATCAAATGTTACAAGTAACGAGAAAATGTAGAGAGTTTGCACAGGTGCAAACATAACTTCACTACATACCGGAAATTAAAAAAAATATTCTATAGATAGGGGGTGTAAACAGTGCGGGTATGATGTGGTCTGGGTATCCATACCCATCTAATTTAGCGGGCCCGGTTCTGGTTTTAAACTCACATAATACAAAATTCATACCCGCACTATACTCGTACCTGTAAAAATAGCGAATATGCGGTGGGGGTATGCATGTCTATAAAACATCATAATGTTAATGTAAGAAAAATGACTATTTTTTATATATATTAATACAAAATATATTATTATTATATAGTATATTAACATGCAAATACAAAATCTATACCCACACTTACTCATACCCGCAATAATAGCGGGTATGCGGGTCTATAAAACATCATATTGTTAATGTAAGAAAAATGACTGTTTTCTATATATTTTAATACAACAAGATATTGTTATTATATAGTATATTAACATGCAATAGTTATGTTAGATAATGTTATGGTTTATACATTAACATTAAGAGTAAATTATTTACATATTTGTAGTCATCACAATAATATTTTAATTTATATAGAAAGTAATGTAAATCAGTTGATATTTTGATTTTAAGTTTACATATGATGTTCATTATTGTAACTGGAATAGTTAAATCTTAATTATATGACTAGTCTCAACCTTATTTTGGTTAAAGTAGGATGTAATCTCAAGCGTTATACAAGTTAGACTAGTAAAGTATGATATATATAATATATTATTTAAGTAGTTACTTATGTATAGATGGTACATGGGTCTAACGGGTCTGGGACAAAGCATACCTATTATTGGATCATTTTATATGTGGATCCAAGGGTATGCGGGTATAAAAAATTCGACCCGTGATGAGTTTTTTAAAGATCCGGATTTGTGAGTCTGCGGGTCTACCCGTACCCATTTACAACACTGTCTATAGATGTATTGAGTCATTTGACAACAATATTTCCATAACTATTGAGAAAAGTAATTTTCGTTCAATAATGAAATCATTTTTTCCATATATATACACCTGTTTATCTCAATTAAAATTAGCATGCGTTGTTTATTAGTAAGAGAAAAAGATGCATTATAACATGGGTACCAAGTTAACAAGGAGGCCGAGCATGTTGTACTGTACCAAAAATCACTATCCATCTTCGATATGTCATTATGTAATATATAACATAAGATGCATCATCTAATGAGAATTAATAACACCATCTAACTAGTTGAACTTGCCACTAATACTTTTTCTATCATGGTCCATCTGTTTACAAATGCGGTAGGCCCTAACCAATGGTACCAAGTTAACAAGGAGGCCAAGCATGTTGTACATATTCTGTACCAAAAATCACTATCCATCTTCGATATGTCATTATGTAATATATAACATAAGATGCATCATCTAATGTGAATTAATAACACCATCTAACTAGTTGAACTTGCCACTAATACTTTTTCTATCATGGTCCATCTGTTTACAAATGTGGTAGGCCCTAATTTGAGTTGACCAAGCGCAGTGGACCCGGGGTTCCTATTGCAATCTTGCTGGCATCCCTGAACGTGTCAGCTGGGTTCAATAATTTCGGTTGCCCTGGACTCGTTGACTTTGGGTTCGACGGGCAGATTCCAGTGGACTTGGCAAGTCTTCTCCTTCATGTTTCCTGACTTTCCTCTGCTTTCTACTTGTAAAAGTGCAAAGCACTGTGGTCAGACGCGGCAAAGGAAGCTATGTGCTTCAACAGTGACAATTTGCGTTTCATCTTACAGGCGGTGCCCTTGCTCTTGATGATATATCCTGTCTTCCATGTTCAAGGGCAGTCCCCTCTACGGACAGGTGCCAATATGCATATATTTTCTTTTCACTCGTATGCCTCATCTTCTCTGTGAATGCTAGCTTCATTCTGCCAGTAGTCACATAATGACGCGCAGCCGGTTTTGAACATCGAAAGAGGGTTAATTGTGAATTTGTGATCATAAGCCCGTGTTTTCCTGACAACGTCCAGCTTCATTGAATATTTTCACAACAGATTTCTAATTGGCCAACCAGTTGATGCGTTGTAGATTATAAGAGATTGTTGATGTAAATAACAACTTGAGCTTTTCTTTTCTCAACTCCAAATATTGCGTTTCATACGACTAATTACATGCTAATGTTTGTTGATAATAAATACTAATTACTGTGGAGATAAATACTAGTTGGGTTTGTTTGTAGATAATATTGGATAACTTGAGGAGATGCTTATATCTAATGCTTTGATTTAGTTGATTTGTGTTCACATACCTTATAGCAAAGTAAATGATCTTCATGACGGTCGACGAGCACAAAAGCTAGCATACCCGTATAGCCTTGAGCACAACCTGATTTGCTAGATAAAGGGTAATAACCAGGGCTATACGAAAGATTCCATCTTGTCACTTCAATTTTATCTTTGTAATCTTATACTGTTGAGCTTATCGCCGCCTCGCCGGCATAGCGACAATAGGACCATGATGTCTATAACCGACAGGTCTGAAGTTCAACTCGAGCTATGGGTGAATGATTATATGGTTGTACATTCTTCTTTCCTCTCTTTGAAAGTAGAGTCCGATTCCATTTGAAAGCTTAATTGACCAGGTCGTTGGTCATGATCCGACTTTTGCGGTAGATGACTTTTAATGGAAGTGTTTGGTTTGAGGTAGTGGGTAATTATAGCCTCTGGTTAGTCTATTTCATTGAAGAACGTTTGATCTTGAACATTGAAAAGTTTAGAATGGACGCTCTCCAGAACGGAGAAAGAAAAAAATTCTCCTCATGGGCATATATGCCGATATGAAAGGTTTTGTGGATCGTAAGCTGCATCACTTCGCGTACACCGTGATTGGATTGTGGGGAAGGGGAAGGGATGAGAAGTGATGAAGGCTAGGATAACGCTTGAACCAACCTCTGGGCGCTCTTGGGCTTTTTTTCGCAGTCGGAATGCATTTTTCTTCCCGTAAATAACCATTTTGTTTCGGTTCTGACTCTTGAAGCAGTGGGCGATCGGGGAGATTTCTTCTCGATCGCCAGTGGTAGCTGATGACAAGCTATCATATCTGCCTCTTCACAGCGGTGGTAGCTGATGGCAAGCCATCATGCATCTCTTGGCGGCAGTGACGGCCACCAACAATTAGGGAGGAAGGGGAGGAGCGCTACATACACCTCCTTCCATCCTCGAAGACCAACCCGGTTCATCGGCAGTTATTTTTCTTATGCAAAACAACAGGCCACTGTCTCCAGTATTAATGAGAGTAATTAAGAGGAGAGAAAAAAAGAGGGAAAAAAAGGAAAAAATAGAACGTACTATTCCTGTGCGCTATGGCTCTAGAAAACGTAGGTGAATCCTTCCTATTATCTCTATTAATTTTTTAGGAGAGAGAAATACAACTCATCAAATTTGAAGTAAGAGAAAATTGTTTTGTTAGTTACTTTCACCATTTAATGATTTTTTAATAAAATGAAAAGTATTTTTTTTTTGTAAAAATACTTTCAAACAAGACTAATGTCACTTGAGATAATATTATGATATACAGAGGAGAAAAGTATACATTAATATTGTACGAGAAACAAATACATAAACTACAAGAGATGCAATACGAAAGAGGAAAAAAAATAGGACATAAAGAAGAGAGAAGTACAAATTAGTACTATATGAGAATATATAGTACGAGATGTGCAGTAAAGGGGAAAAGAAGTAGGATATAGAGAAAAGAGAAGTACACATTAGTAGTGTACGAGAAACAAATACATATATTTTTGACGAGACACACAATTAAAAAGAAAAAGAAAAAATGTAGGACATAAAGAAGATAAAAGTACACATTAGTGTTCTACTAGAAACAAATATGCATAGGACGAGAGGTAGAGTACTTGCGTACAGTTTGAAAGATGAGAGATTTATATAAATATGTCATTTTTTTATAAAGTATGCCAACATTAGTCTTGTTAAAAGTATATTTTGTAAAATATTTTTTATTTTTGAGAAAAAATCATTTTAGACGGTGAGTTATGAACAAAATAATTTTCTCTTTCTTCTTTTTTCTATATTTGGGCTGATTGCGCAACCGTTCCCATGCTCGGAAACACATTTTCACGTTCGACTGGGTGATCTGTTACGCTTAGAATTATTCAAAATTTTATGACGAGCTGGGGTTGCACACTCATTTGAAGCACAACAAAATAAACCCTTAACCAGCCACCCAGTATGTCGTAAATAGACCTCGACCAGATCATTTGCACTCTGCGCCCATGGGATCCGCCTCTACAACTAAAGAGATAGGATGGAGAGTTTAGATAGATTTTTTTTTAAATTAGATTCCCTAAAAAAAAACTCATTTCTCTTCTTTTCACTACCCTCTTCTCGCAATAATTTCCCTCCTCATACCCAATACTTTCGTCCTCACTTTCATCCTCTCACACCATTATTTCCCTACTCAATTCCTTCCACTTTCTCATTACTTACTTCACGTCACTTCTCTCATTTCTTCTCGTTTTGTTCCTTACTTTTCTGATGTCCGCACCTTACCTTCACTTCTCCCATCTCCACCCATTCCCTCTTTTTATTTGTTTAACGTCTATTCACACCTCGTTTACATCTCTTGGTCACAAGCTGTGCTTGTCTTCACTAAGTGTTTATTTTCCTCTAGTAGCGTCTCGTTTGACTGATTATAGCGTATGTCACTTTGTACATCCTTTTTATACATTAGTAACCCCATTTTTTCAAATTAGTGCGCCGTTTTCATCCATTGTTGTTTGAGTGTTCTACTATTTGTGTCTGACTTTCATCTCCTTGTGCATTATTTTTGTCACTTGACATCTCATTTTTTCTCTATTAGCGCCTTGTTTTACTAAAATAATGTCTCATCTTTTTTGTGATTAATACCTCGTTTGCCTCTTCTAATTCCTTGATTTTCTCTCTTAACACCTCATTAACCCCTCATTTTTTCTTTCATTTGTTTCCTTTTACATTCTTAGAATTTTTTCTATTGACTTGATGCCGCAATTCCCTCAGTTAGTGTCCCTTTTATTGGTTCAACAACTCACTATCTTCACTTTGTGCCTCTTTTTCCTCTATTAGCGCCTATGTTTGCTAGTTGAACATCTTGTTTTAGTCATTTTGTGCCTCTTTTTACTCCAATAGCTCATCATTTTATTGTTTACACGCCTCATTTTCCTTTTTTTATATACATTCTGGTTATTAGCTCACACAACCACAATGAGTTTGAGGTCCGATTACAAGAGGATGTGATCTACAAAAGTAAAAGGAGGGTAATGATACCAGAGGTGTTTAACCATGTTGTCCAAGATCTATGGTGTTAGAGAGCCCCCCACCCAAAAAAAAGAAGTCAAGATACACTAGGATGAAGTCACAAAATGGGTGGGGTACCCCATATAACATGCCCATCAACATCAATACATAGTTAAAGAAAAACGCAGGCGATGAGATGGGCTGAAATCTAGTTTTCTGCATCCTCCTATGGTATGGATAGTAGGATGGTCTTTCTGGATTTTGACTGCACAAGGCTCAACTTCAAGGTTGTACTGCTCCTTGAGAGATCTTTCCCCGTTGCAACCTACATTTTCTTACATTGGCTCCTCATTTTCCTTCATTGACTCCTCACTTTACTTAGTGACACCTCATTTTCTTCCATTCGAACCCCTTTTCCACTTTTCATGCCTCATTTTTTCAATTTAAGTGTTTCCATTTCCTTCTTCAGCACCTCATTTTCTTCCATTTATGCCTAATTTTTTTTGACATTGTGGGTCATTTTCCTCCCTTAGTAGCTTGTTTTCTTGATTGACACCTCGACATATATTTCTTATGCCTCCTTTATATCTTGCACATCATTTTTCTTTTCTTGCACCTTTACCTCCTCAATTCCCTCCTATTTGCTCATTGTTTCCCTCCTCTCCCTCAATACTAATCTCCTCACTTCTATCCTCTGCCCTATTACTTTCTCCTCTTCACTCATTACTTTTATACTCACTTCCATCTTCTTCCCAATTATTTCCTACCTTCCCTAAGGGCTCACATCTTCTGTACCCAACCTCTATCCTTCCCTCTATCCCCTGCAATCCTTACCGTGTATGTGCGAACCAACATGGCATCTATTGGTGTACCACAATGGAATGTGTCGTTGTGATTAGTAGGGATAGAGACAAGGGTGGAATTGGGGACAAGAAATTTCAACCCCTCACCTACTGCTTCTCTCATCACTTTTCTCCTCTCTCCATATTACTTTCCTCCTCTTTCACCAATATTTCCGCACCATATTGATTCCATCTTCTCCCCCAATTATTTCTCGCCTCTCACTTTGTTACTTTTCTCCTCACTTTTCTATGCTCCCCCATTACTCCCCTTCTCACTTCTCATTATTCCCCTCATCACTTTCTTACTCTCCCCCCATTATTTTCCTTCTGACTTAAATCCTCTTCTCCTCATTACTTTCATCCTCATCACTTCTACTCACTTTCTTCCCTTATTCCCCATGTCCTATTCTTTTTCTCTCCAGCAGTCCTCATATTATCTTTCTATCAACAACTCTCTCTCTCTCTCTATCTCTCTCTATTCAATTAATTTCCTGAGGCAACACGAGATTATAAGGGATGTATCTCCTCCCTCTCTACCATCCAAATGGGGTTATTCCAATTTCAAAGGCGCAAGCCATACATTTTGTTGTCTTTTTTCTATGAATTTTTATAGACCAGCTTGTCACAAGTGCGTGAAGATGCTTATACTTTTTATATGTTCATGTAGCACCTCAATACGATTCAAACACATGCCATATTCGACAACCAACATCAAATCTACCAGCCACACATTAATTATGGAAGTGTGAACTGTACAAAATAACATCCTGTCCCACAACAAATATTGTCAATCAAACAAATCATATAGGAGATAGTTGGTAGCTATTGTTCTCCCATCATGGGATAGGAATGGGTATCGACTTATTCCTATTTATACTCAAAACAACAAGCTCAATTGATATATCTTTTTGTAATAAAAATAAAGAAAAAGGAAAAAGAAAACCCAACCAGGTCCTTGTTGTTATATGAATGCATTTGTTCTAAAATTTATTTATATTCACTTTGCACATGATGGGAAAAATCTAGTAGGTAAACAACGGATGAAGTCACTAACCATTTAATTTTATGTTTGACACACTCGTAGGACAAAGGACACACTTATGTTTTTTGCTTTTTTTGAAAAATCAACTATGTTATCCATTTTTATTTGTTGTTGTAAGTGTGGTTTATTTGACATGGCCATGCAAAATTGTATAACCATGCAAGAAATTGACCATGGTCATGAAAAAAAGGAAAAAGTGATTATGAAATTATTTACCTTGAGAATCTATCTATCTACCTACTTATCTTTCTTTCTTTGGTTAAATCTTTCCTTATTTCTTTCTTTTCCGTTTCATTCAATATATTCATAATCTCAATGTTTATTTTCTTTTGAACACACATTACTTAAAAACCATCATTGAATACTAATTACAACTAATCATCTATGATAACATACATTGTTAATCTGTGCAAATTTTATTATGAAGGACAATTTATATGACCCTCAAAGTAATTTGTGAGAATTTACTCTAAGTTAGAGTTTGACAATGAGATAAGGGGGAAAATAGAAGAGTTCACCATAGTGGTCAAGGTACTTTCAAGAAAGATTGAGCACCAACTCTTGACAAAAAAATTAAGACTAAGTTGGAAACAAACTGAAAGTTGGAGGCTCATTGATATGGAAAATTACTACTTCCTTGTTCAGTTGACAATGAAGGACAACTTCATTAACACACTAGCATGTGGATCTAAATCAATGATGGGTTCTTGTCTAGTAATCAACTCTTAGGAGCTCTTACTTGTCTTTTACCAAACACCACTAACTGAATGGTGGTCCAAGTATGTATTCCTAACCTTCCTCTCTTCTTATACAAGAATTTTTTCATGGAGAAGGGGGATACTATATGAATGACAAGAAAGGTGGACAAAAATGAATAACTAAAAATGAGGGTTAAATTTGCCAAACTGGCATTTGGAATTGACACTGAAAAGTCGCTTACTCCGACCATCTTTATAATGGACATAAGTAAACTTATGAATATAAAAATATTCCAATCATTTGTCTCAAGTGTAAGAAAATAGCACATGGAAAGAATGAATGCAACCATAGTCATACTACTAGTACTCAATATATAACTATCCTCATGTCTACACTACTGGACATACCATAGAGAAACCATAGGGGAACACATGGGAACAAGCAACCAATATCCATGTGAAACAACCCCAAACATGCCACACAAACAAATTATCACAAGAAAGGACTCGAGAACCCAATATGAAAATAAACTCAAGGTCCATGAAATTAGGGAATCATAAGAAGAAGAGCATGTGACATGTCAGATCTAAAGGAGTTGGCAGAAAACATATATAGTGCACTCTACCATTAGCAGGTGAAAGATGAACAAGAAAGTAGTGGGACAACTGTGGAATCAAACAGGATGGCTCTGAGATCAACTAACAAGGAAAATGAATATGACCCAGCATGAAACAAGATCATAAGAGCACCAAAAAAGTAGTAGACCATGAGCACGGAAAATTAAAACCATACTTTAGTTATCACCACAGGATACCAAACAATCATAGGAAAATAAAACATGACACAAGGAACAACTCAAACTCAGTTCTCCTTTGAGGCCTTGTTCAACTAAGGGGGTAATGATACCACAAGCATGGACGAATTGGAGGTGCATGTATCCACCTTAGGAACTAAAAAATCACAAGCCAAATTGATCAAGTGAGCTACCTAGGGTCAAGGAAGAGAGGTAAGCATAGGTTCACATAAGCTCTAGAAGAGCATGAAAGAGATGAACAAGGAATATTTATGCAGAATAAGGCAAGTTATACCATATAATTTCTAACCAATTCTTTACTATGTGTTTCCATGATTAGCTTTAATCCAAGGTGTTCATGGTAATGATAAAAAAATACCTTAAAAACTACATACGCATGCATAATCCTAATATTGTGGCAATTTAGGAACCCATACCTAGAGGATATAATTCTATCAACATCATAAGAAGGCTCGGTTTATAGAGTTCCCATGAATTGGAAGCTAAAGTATTTTCTGGTCTCTAGTTTTGTTGGAATGATCACATTGCAATGTTGAAATTCTCATGATCCGTCAGAATGTCATATACTATAATGTGGAAAATACCATCTTCCTCACAATTGTGTATGCTAGCACTAAACCCCACATCCACAAAAATCTTTGGAATCATCTTTCTTGTGGGCTCCGATCTCCAAACCACGAATTAATCTCGATTTAAACATGTGCGGAAGCATTCGGTAAACAGCGGAAGACCAAAAATCACGAGAAATTAAAACTTTTTGAGACAAGAGCTTGAAACCACAAACCTTTTCTATAAAAAGGATTTAACTGTTTACATCACTAACAAAAACTTCTTGAGTGATTATATACAACATGATACAAAACTTCTCAAGAGTTCATACTCAAAACACTCCAGGACCTGAGAATACAGAGGACACATAGGACAAACTCTATACTACATCATGAAGCAGGTTGGATCTCCACGTGAGATAACTACTGCCCCTGATGCTGCTGGGATTGGTCACCTGAGTTCTTGTCCCTCCGTCTTCGACGACCACCTAAAAAGTAGAAGTCTACGGGGTGAGACAATTATACGTAATTGCCCCAGCGAGAGTTATAACTCTCCACTAGAAGCTTTATAAACAAAGCAGGGAATAACTAAAGCAATAATAGCCTTCAAGATATTCACTAGCAGTTTTAAATGATAAGCAGAGTTCAATCAATATCAAAATATGAGAACCTCTATGCTGTTTAAAGTAACATCAATCAAATAACTCGTAGATAACTCTAACAGATATACTACGCTGTTGATTATGTTTTTAAGGGAGTGCAGGGATGCATCTCACCTCTTCGACTGTGCGGTGGGGAATGATGGACTACATGAATCTACATCAACTCCTCTCACCATTTCTCTTTTAGTGAAGTAATGACGGACTACACGAATCTACATCAATTCCTCTCACGAATTCTTCTTAATCAGTTAGGTACATTCAGTATTCTTATCATCTTACAATAACACAGCTATATATGAGAATAATTAAAATGTAGCAGGCCTAACTTTTCACAATCATCAGTTATTTCATCTCAAGTCATCTGTCAAGCATGACTTTGATAACATTTATGGCTCTTACAGCCCATAAATTATAAAAGATGTCACTCACAGTGCATCAACAAGGTTTACTATTCATAAAGCTTAAGACATGCTTTCAATGAATATATCATGGCATTCCATACCTGGATATGCCCATTATCTTATAACAATATGCAAAGCTCATTAGTATAACATGGCATTCCCTACCTGGATATGCCTATCATCACATAACAACCTGCATGGTTCATTCAACAGACAATAGTAAACAATTCAACAATTAAGGATGCATTCTCAATTATGGTTTCACATGAGATTACCCTCAACTAGGGATTCACATGGAATCACACTCAACTAGGGATTCACAAGGAATCACCCTAAACTAGGGATTCACATGGAATCACCCTCAACTAGGGATTCACAAGGAATCACCCTCAACTAGGGATTCACAAGGAATCACCCTCAACTAGGGTTAAAAACCCAAAAGTCCTGACAATAGGGGTTTATATACATGTTTAGGGTTTCATGATCTCTCTCTTCCTAAGGATCATACCCTTAAACACCACATGAATTATATTCAAATATGAATTCATGTTAACATCATCTCAAATTGATTAGGTCATATCAACCCTTTAATCAAGAGTATACAACTCTGCTTAACATAGTGTATCAGGTCATTGGTTCAGTAAGCAATTAGGGATTCATTCCTTAATTGGTACTAGTCCCTTAGATACTTATTAGGGTTCCAACCTTTGTACCTTATTTGTTTATCATTATTATTCACCATTGGGTCGATGGATCATTTATCATCTTGATTCTCAAGATATTCAATCACATTAGACCTCCTTTACATAAAGCACCCAAATGAATTAGAGTTTCCAATGTTGGTTCCTTCAACCATTGAATTCATGGAACCATTCATCAGTTGGACCTACCCTCATACTTCAATTGAGTTAAATAGGTCAACCTTCAACTGATTTGACCCTTAGTTAACCCTCAACTGGTCATTAACTAGGGTTTTATTCAATTGAATTAGGGATTACTATTCATTTTTCATGTCTTCACCCTAAACTTAGGGTTTACTATTCACTCCATGGTGAATTGTACTCATTACATCATCATGTAAGAGAAACATCATCATTAAGGCTCTTACTTAGGATTAAGATCCATTAGATATCATAATTAGGGTTTCCATGACCTCACATAGGTGGGTCATTCCCTAATCATGCACATTCATATGTATACGAAGTATCTTACTAGAGTTTCCTCCTAAAAAGGGTACTTTCTCTCTCTAGGATACTTCCTCTCTCTAGAAATACTTCCTCTCTCCTCTCACTAGTAGATGGTGACAACACCACTCTAGATCAGGTTGAGATAAATTTCCATTGGCTAGCATAAGCCGAAACATCAGCATCATGTGATTAGGGTTTGCTTAGAACAAGGTTTTACCCTTTTAGACCCCTCAAGGGTATTTTGGTAATTTTCCACATGATCACCATCATGGGTTAACTTACTAATCACATAGTCCCTTAATGACCTAGGTTACCATTAGGGTTTAGATTGAATCACCATTGAACTGATTACATCATCAAATGGTTAAGTACAAACCATCACCAATCTCCAAACGGTTTCAACCTTCAAACGGTTTCAACCACCCAAACGGTCTTGAGACCGTTTGGCCCTCAAACGGTCTTGAGACCGTTTGCTCCAAACGGTTTTGAGACCGTTTGGATGTGTTGACCGTTTGGAAGAGTTGACCTTCCAAACCGTTTGGAGCTCAATCGGTTTGAAATCGTTTGATCAAATCAACTTGAGATCGATTGGACCAAACGACCCTGAGATCGTTTGAGCCCAAACGGTCTTGAGACCGTTTGGTCCCAAACGGTCTTGAGACCGTTTGGCCTCAAACGTTCTTGAGACCGTTTGGATCCAAACGGTCTTGAGACCGTTTGGTCCAAATGGGCTCAAACCGTTTGGACCTCCAAAGTGGTTCAAAAGTTACAAATGGTCATGGATATGTATGTTGAACCCCTCAATTAACCAAATCCATGATAACCACTTATAAATTGAGTTAATTAGGATGAACCTCAATCACTTGGACACCAAGTTGACCCTCAATTGAAAGCCAATTAGGGTTGAATCCTTCTCAATTAGGGTTTCAAATCGGATGGTCATCAATATTCAACAATGTGAATCATTTCAAGGTTGAACCTATCAATTGACCTCCAATTGGGCTCAAACTTGGACCAAACGGTCTTGAGGTCGTTTGGATATCCTCCAAACGGTCTTGAGACCGTTTGCCCAAAGTTTGACCAAGAACCAAGTCGTTTGGACTAGGGTTGAACTCCAATTAGGTCTAAAATCAGTATTTGTATCAATTCATCAACTTATTGCAATTGGTCCTTCAAACCATTAGATTATCTCAACCCTAGACCTCCAAACGGTCTTGGGTTGTGCCCAAACGGTCTTGAGACCGTTTGGAGGAACCCCCAAACGGTCTTGAGACCGTTTGGGTCCTTCAACCCAAAACTCAACAAGATCTATACTTAGAAAACAGCAATTTGATTGTTTCACTAACCCACTGTAATTGGGCCCTCAATTGGTCAATTACCTTAACCCTAGACCTCCAAACGGTCTTGGGTTGACACCAAACGGTCTTGAGACCGTTTGGATGAGTTCCAAACGGTCTTGAGACCGTTTGCCCATCCATCCTTTGGACTCTAGTGAAAATTCATCAAGGTTTGATCTATAGAGTTGATCATCACATCAATACTTAATTGCAATATGGTTTGGTGCCTTTGGACCTTCAATTGATCAACTATACTTGACCCCAGACCTCCAAACGGTATTGGGGTGACCCCCAAACGGTCTTGAGACCGTTTGGGTGATTCCCAAACGGTCTTGAAACCGTTTGGGCTAAGCAACCCAAAATCTCAACTTAACTCATTGGAGATTCAGCACTAATTTCAATTAGGGTTTGCCTAATTGAATAGCCTTCAACTCATGATTCCTTGGGAGTTAATCCCTCAAATTCGGTGAGTCATTATATCACATCATTAGGAACAGTAATCCCAAACGGTCAACGCTTGGTCAACACACTCAAACGGTCTTGAGACCGTTTGCCCAAAAAGTTCAATTAAATCAGATTGAAAATCAGCACTTAATCCAATTAGGTTTCCCTAATTGATTAGGCTTCAACTCACGATTCCTTTGGAGTTAATCCCTCAAATTTGGAGGGTTATTAATAAACATAATTATGAACAGGAATACCAAACGGTCAACGCTTGGTCAACCATCTCAAACGGTCTTGAAACCGTTTTCTCAACCAGGTCAAGTTAATCAGGTTGAAAATCAGCACATAATTCAATTGGTTTTGCTAATTGATTTGCTCATAACTCACGATTCCTTTGGAGTTAACCTCTCAAATTTTGTGGGTGATTAACCTACATAATTATGAACAAGATTCCCAAACGGTCTTCGCTTGGTCAACGGGACCAAACGGTCTTGAAGACCGTTTGCCCTCAAACGACCCTGAAACCGTTTGCCCACCAAACGGTTTGAAACCGTTTTGAGCAATAGGTGGAGGTCGTTTGATAAAGTGAAAATCTGTGGATAAGCATAGGAATTAACGCCCTTATCTTCCACCTTAAGAACAGTAGCAGTTCTTCACGTTTTTGCTTGCAAGGATGCAAGGGAAGATAGGGAAGAAGAAGATCTATCAACTATATGCATAGAAAAGATGTATAATCAAAGCATAAAGTTTAGAGTTATAAAACCCGCCTAAAGCTTGCTCCTTGAGCTCCAAGCTTTCGAGCTCAAAGCCTTTAATGGCGTCCTAGAAGCTCCATAGGTCGGACAAGGTTAATCCTCCAAGGAAGGTTGAGAAAAGATGGCTAAAAAGATAGAATTAAGTAAGCTAGCCATGAATTTGCCCTTGAATCCGAATTCTAACCATGGAATTTGGGCAAGAAGGGGAATCCAAACCTACCTTGCACCCTTGGTCGTTTCTCCTGAGCTCCAGAGCAAGGCTTGGCCGTTTGAGAATGAGAGGGAGTGAATGAAACAGGAGCAAGGTCGTTTGCTCGTTTGCAAGGGAAAGAGCTTTTATAGCTTTAGCCTATTTTCTATTACAAGGACCTTTCAAACTCAAAATTCACATCTAGGTCCCTCCTTGCTCAAGGGCACGTCCAGGCCCATCTAATCTTATGCAAATCTCAAGAAAACTCAAGATCTAAGGGTAAAGGAATCCAACCTTCAACTAGGGTACATACATGAAAGGGTTTTGTACCCATTTTAGGTGATTTCTATCACAAAGATCATTTTTCTCATCTGATTAGTGAATGATGTATCTCCTTCATCATTTCTACTCTAAATGATGACAAGAGTCATAAAAGATGTTCTAGATGGTGAAAATTATAAGTTGGACCCCTCAATTTGGGTAAATTGCACTTTACCCCAAATTAGGGTTTCTGAGCATGGGGATTGCTTCCACAGCTGCACCTTGGTGCTCAAGCTTGGGAAATCCCTCAAACTTTATCATAGACATCTTCATGATGTCTTAACATCAAAAGAACATCTTATCTTGTGAAATTTGCAAGTTCAACCCTTAAACTGGGTAATTTGCACATAGGTCCCTGCATACAACACAATGCTACAACTTTATACAAAAAAGGAGCAAAATTGAAAGTAAATGTTCCTGAGGAACTTAATTTCATGCCAGGGAGTGTTCGCAAGTATAATAATTACATATTTAGGCAAAACTTCTAGGGTTAGTTCATAACCCAGGTCAGGGGTGTTACAAATCATAAACCCCTAACAAGGATTTCGTCCCCGAAATCTCAGACAAAAGGAGGAACAAAGTATTCATTAATCATGCCCTCAAGTCTCCACATATTATCTTAATATCATGGAGGTATCATGAATTCTTCCATTCCACACAAGGCTCTTTTCACTAATTCAACCTTACCAATGTTTATGCAGAGCATAAACCCCTAACATATGATGTCCATATTATTGGGAAGAAGAAGCATAAAAGAACATACTTCTATCATTACCCAAGAATATTTATCAAAAGGAACAACATATATATCATACAAGGATAATCTACTCAGTAATCCTTTACAACTCTATGTAATTGGGATAGTTCACATAGTTCTTCTTATTAATTGGAAATGCCACATAGCTTTTCCCTTTTTGATTGGGAATGACACATAGCTCTTCCATTTTTAATTGGGAATGACACATAGCTCTTCCCTTTTTGTTGGTTTGGGAATGACACATAGCTCTTCCCTTTTTGTCGGTTTGGGAATGACACATAGCTTTTCCCTTTTTGTTGGGGATGACACATAGCTTTCCCCTTATTAATTGGGAATGACACATAGCTTTTCCCTTTTTAATTGGGAATGACACATAGCTTTTCCCTTTTTGATTGGGAATGACACATAGCTTTTCCCTTTTTGTTGGGGATGACACATAGCTTTCCCCTTTGGGAATGACACATAGCTCTTCCCTTTGGGTTAAATCATATTTCTTTCTTCATGATACTCATTAGATTGTATCAGAATGATTGCTTGATCAGGGCAATCAAAAAGATATCCATCTAGGAGTTTCCATACTCACTTTATCATCAATATCTGTATACCTGGCCAGGGTTTACAAATACTGAGATCAAGTAGTATGCACTTACATACTGTCTCATTCCTCACTTTTTATATCTTTATACACACAAGATTTTCCATTTCTATATTTCCTCCGGGCATCACTTATAAATCTCATCTTTTGACATACAGATAAGAGAGATTATTAAACATTTTAAGGAACATTGAGTGAGATATAAGTTCTCATCTCCTTTGTGTCCTTATAAAACTAGTCAAAATAATTTCAAAAACAACTATTTTCACGTTTTTAATCACATAGAAACATGAAAATGAAATATCAGAATGGCTTTATTTCCTCTGACCTGCTCGGGACGTCTGTCCACGTCCTCTATTGTCACTAGAAAACTGCCTCCTTTGTGATCCTTGCTGACTCTGCCCCTGAGGTTGGGTCATCATTGGATTCCTGTCTGGACAATCTTTTACCAGATGTCCCGGTTGTCTGCATTGATAACAGATTCTAGGTATAGCATAAGGTCGGTGAGGTCCAGACACCGATGTTGATGCTATTATGGAGGCCTTATTTGGAATATAACTAAGATCCCCATCCCTACTTGGAGACCACTCAGTCTGAGAACTAGTTCTGGATGGTGGAGGGTTAGGTGTAGAGGATCTAGACTTCTTAAAGTCCATAGATGAAGAACCCTGGAATTGTGGATATCTTTTCTGGGTTTGCCTCTTCTCAACCACAGATCTCTCTATCCTTCGGACTGATTCAACGAAGGTAGAGAATCTGTCTCGGTTCTCTAAGGCAGACGCTGGGGTAGACATGTCAGCATTCAAACCCCTCTCGAATCTCCTGATTCTCTCTTCTTCTGTGGCAGCCATGTGCGGACAAAACCGCAATAGCTCCATGAACTTAGCTTCATACTCGCTAATGTTCATCATACCCTGTCTTAGTCTCTCAAACTGAGATATTTTCTCATCTAGGAAGGTCTTCGGGAAATATCTTTGGACAAATTCCCATCGAAAGTCTTCCCATGAGATTTCTATTCCAGGTCTCTTCTGCTCTTCCATGGTCCACCAGTGACCAGCACTTCCTTTGAGAAGATAGACAGCATGTCTAACCTTCTCAGCTTCAGGGATGTTCAGGATCCTGAAAGCCTTCTCCAGCTCTGTCAACCACAGATAAGCATCTGCGGGGTCAGCAGTCCCATGGTATTCGGTAGCTCCGACACGACGTAGTCGCTCGAACGTCTTCCCAATACTTTGGCTCTCTGGTTGGACAGGTGCCCTAGGTGCAGGCATAGGCAACCTATCGGTTATATGTGTTATGGCAGTCATAAACTGCCCAAACACAGTCGGGACTGCTAAATTACCCATATCAGCTGGGTCAAACTGGGGTGGCTCTCTAAGTTGTCCTGGTATAGGCTGTTCCACCTCTGGTACTCTTGCACCGCCTTGAGGTGCACTGGCACTATTTCCTTCCACATACTCATTATGTGGCTCTGACATCTTAAGTATCTTCTTCTCCTGAGGAGTAGAAGACTCTATTAGATAAGGAAGGAATACTAAAGATAGACTCGACTTCCTATGTCCTATGCCTCTGTAGACTCGGCGAACCTAGAGCTCTGATACCACTTAATTGTGGGCTCCGATCTCCAAACCACGAATTAATCTCGATTTAAACATGTGCAGAAGCATTCGGTAAACAGCGGAAGACCAAAAATCACGAGAAATTAAAACTTTTTGAGACAAGAGCTTGAAACCACAAACCTTTTCTATAAAAAGGATTTAACTGTTTACATCACTAACAAAAACTTCTTGAGTGATTATATACAACATGATACAAAACTTCTCAAGAGTTCATACTCAAAACACTCCAGGACCTGAGAATACAGAGGACACATAGGACAAACTCTATACTACATCATGAAGCAGGTTGGATCTCCACCTGAGATAACTACTGCCCCTGATGCTGCTGGGATTGGTCACCTGAGTTCTTGTCCCTCCGTCTTCGACGACCACCTAAAAAGTAGAAGTCTACGGGGTGAGACAATTATACGTAATTGCCCCAGCGAGAGTTATAACTCTCCACTAGAAGCTTTATAAACAAAGCAGGGAATAACTAAAGCAATAATAGCCTTCAAGATATTCACTAGCAGTTTTAAATGATAAGCAGAGTTCAATCAATATCAAAATATGAGAACCTCTATGCTGTTTAAAGTAACATCAATCAAATAACTCGTAGATAACTCTAACAGATATACTACGCTGTTGATTATGTTTTTAAGGGAGTGCAGGGATGCATCTCACCTCTTCGACTGTGCGGTGGGGAATGATGGACTACATGAATCTACATCAACTCCTCTCACCATTTCTCTTTTAGTGAAGGAATGACGGACTACACGAATCTACATCAATTCCTCTCACTAATTCTTCTTAATCAGTTAGGTACATTCAATATTCTTATCATCTTACAATAACACAGCTATATATGAGAATACTTAAAATGTAGCAGGCCTAACTTTTCACAATCATCAGTTATTTCATCTCAAGTCATCTATCAAGCATGACTTTGATAACATTTATGGCTCTTACAGCCCATAAATTATAAAAGATGTCACTCACAGTGCATCAACAAGGTTTACTATTCATAAAGCTTAAGACATGCTTTCAATGAATATATCATGGCATTCCATACCTGGATATGCCCATTATCTTATAACAATATGCAAAGCTCATTAGTATAACATGGCATTCCCTACCTGGATATGCCTATCATCACATAACAACCTGCATGGTTCATTCAACAGACAATAGTAAACAATTCAACAATTAAGGATGCATTCTCAATTATGGTTTCACATGAGATTACCCTCAACTAGGGATTCACATGGAATCACCCTCAACTAGGGATTCACAAGGAATCACCCTCAACTAGGGATTCACATGGAATCACCCTCAACTAGGGATTCACAAGGAATCACCCTCAACTAGGGATTCACAAGGAATCACCCTCAACTAGGGTTAAAAACCCAAAAGTCCTGACAATAGGGGTTTATATACATGTTTAGGGTTTCATGATCTCTCTCTTCCTAAGGATCATACCCTTAAACACCACATGAATTATATTCAAATATGAATTCATGTTAACATCATCTCAAATTGATTAGGTCATATCAACCCTTTAATCAAGAGTATACAACTCTGCTTAACATAGTGTATCAGGTCATTGGTTCAGTAAGCAATTAGGGATTCATTCCTTAATTGGTACTAGTCCCTTAGATACTTATTAGGGTTCCAACCTTTGTACCTTATTTGTTTATCATTATTATTCACCATTGGGTCGATGGATCATTTATCATCTTGATTCTCAAGATATTCAATCACATTAGACCTCCTTTACATAAAGCACCCAAATGAATTAGAGTTTCCAATGTTGGTTCCTTCAACCATTGAATTCATGGAACCATTCATCAGTTGGACCTACCCTCATACTTCAATTGAGTTAAATAGGTCAACCTTCAACTGATTTGACCCTTAGTTAACCCTCAACTGGTCATTAACTAGGGTTTTATTCAATTGAATTAGGGATTACTATTCATTTTTCATGTCTTCACCCTAAACTTAGGGTTTACTATTCACTCCATGGTGAATTGTACTCATTACATCATCATGTAAGAGAAACATCATCATTAAGGCTCTTACTTAGGATTAAGATCCATTAGATATCATAATTAGGGTTTCCATGACCTCACATAGGTGGGTCATTCCCTAATCATGCACATTCATATGTATACGAAGTATCTTACTAGAGTTTCCTCCTAAAAAGGGTACTTTCTCTCTCTAGGATACTTCCTCTCTCTAGAAATACTTCCTCTCTCCTCTCACTAGTAGATGGTGACAACACCACTCTAGATCAGGTTGAGATAAATTTCCATTGGCTAGCATAAGCCGAAACATCAGCATCATGTGATTAGGGTTTGCTTAGAACAAGGTTTTACCCTTTTAGACCCCTCAAGGGTATTTTGGTAATTTGCCACATGATCACCATCATGGGTTAACTTACTAATCACATAGTCCCTTAATGACCTAGGTTACCATTAGGGTTTAGATTGAATCACCATTGAACTGATTACATCATCAAATGGTTAAGTACAAACCATCACCAATCTCCAAACGATTTCAACCTTCAAACGGTTTCAACCACCCAAACGGTCTTGAGACCGTTTGGCCCTCAAACGGTCTTGAGACCGTTTGCTCCAAACGGTTTTGAGACCGTTTGGATGTTTTGACCGTTTGGAAGAGTTGACCTTCCAAACCGTTTGGAGCTCAATCGGTTTGAAATCGTTTGATCAAATCAACTTGAGATCGATTGGACCAAACGACCCTGAGATCGTTTGAGCCCAAACGGTCTTGAGACCATTTGGTCCCAAACGGTCTTGAGACCGTTTGGCCTCAAACGGTCTTGAGACCGTTTGGATCCAAACGGTCTTGAGACCGTTTGGTCCAAATGGGCTCAAACCGTTTGGACCTCCAAAGTGGTTCAAAAGTTACAAATGGTCATGGATATGTATGTTGAACCCCTCAATTAACCAAATCCATGATAACCACTTATAAATTGAGTTAATTAGGATGAACCTCAATCACTTGGACACCAAGTTGACCCTCAATTGAAAGCCAATTAGGGTTGAATCCTTCTCAATTAGGGTTTCAAATCGGATGGTCATCAATATTCAACAATGTGAATCATTTCAAGGTTGAACCTATCAATTGACCTCCAATTGGGCTCAAACTTGGACCAAACGGTCTTGAGGTCGTTTGGATATCCTCCAAACGGTCTTGAGACCGTTTGCCCAAAGTTTGACCAAGAACCAAGTCGTTTGGACTAGGGTTGAACTCCAATTAGGTCTAAAATCAGTATTTGTATCAATTCATCAACTTATTGCAATTGGTCCTTCAAACCATTAGATTATCTCAACCCTAGACCTCCAAACGGTCTTGGGTTGTGCCCAAACGGTCTTGAGACCGTTTGGAGGAACCCCCAAACGGTCTTGAGACCGTTTGGGTCCTTCAACCCAAAACTCAACAAGATCTATACTTAGAAAACAGCAATTTGATTGTTTCACTAACCCACTGTAATTGGGCCCTCAATTGGTCAATTACCTTAACCCTAGACCTCCAAACGGTCTTGGGTTGACACCAAACGGTATTGAGACCGTTTGGATGAGTTCCAAACGGTCTTGAGACCGTTTGCCCATCCATCCTTTGGACTCTAGTGAAAATTCATCAAGGTTTGATCTATAGAGTTGATCATCACATCAATACTTAATTGCAATATGGTTTGGTGCCTTTGGACCTTCAATTGATCAACTATACTTGACCCCAGACCTCCAAACGGTCTTGGGGTGACCCCCAAACGGTCTTGAGACCGTTTGGGTGATTCCCAAACGGTCTTGAAACCGTTTGGGCTAAGCAACCCAAAATCTCAACTTAACTCATTGGAGATTCAGCACTAATTTCAATTAGGGTTTGCCTAATTGAATAGCCTTCAACTCATGATTCCTTGGGAGTTAATCCCTCAAATTCGGTGAGTCATTATATCACATCATTAGGAACAGTAATCCCAAACGGTCAACGCTTGGTCAACACACTCAAACGGTCTTGAGACCGTTTGCCCAAAAAGTTCAATTAAATCAGATTGAAAATCAGCACTTAATCCAATTAGGTTTCCCTAATTGATTAGGCTTCAACTCACGATTCCTTTGGAGTTAATCCCTCAAATTTGGAGGGTTATTAATAAACATAATTATGAACAGGAATACCAAACGGTCAACGCTTGGTCAACCATCTCAAACGGTCTTGAAACCGTTTGCTCAACCAGGTCAAGTTAATCAGGTTGAAAATCAGCACATAATTCAATTGGTTTTGCTAATTGATTTGCTCATAACTCACGATTCCTTTGGAGTTAACCTCTCAAATTTTGTGGGTGATTAACCTACATAATTATGAACAAGATTCCCAAACGGTCTTCGCTTGGTCAACGGGACCAAACGGTCTTGAAGACCGTTTGCCCTCAAACGACCCTGAAACCGTTTGCCCACCAAACGGTTTGAAACCGTTTTGAGCAATAGGTGGAGGTCGTTTGATAAAGTGAAAATCTGTGGATAAGCATAGGAATTAACGCCCTTATCTTCCACCTTAAGAACAGTAGCAGTTCTTCACGTTTTTGCTTGCAAGGATGCAAGGGAAGATAGGGAAGAAGAAGATCTATCAACTATATGCATAGAAAAGATGTATAATCAAAGCATAAAGTTTAGAGTTATAAAACCCGCCTAAAGCTTGCTCCTTGAGCTCCAAGCTTTCGAGCTCAAAGCCTTTAATGGCGTCCTAGAAGCTCCATAGGTCGGACAAGGTTAATCCTCCAAGGAAGGTTGAGAAAAGATGGCTAAAAAGATAGAATTAAGTAAGGTAGCCATGAATTTGCCCTTGAATCCGAATTCTAACCATGGAATTTGGGCAAGAAGGGGAATCCAAACCTACCTTGCACCCTTGGTCGTTTCTCCTGAGCTCCAGAGCAAGGCTTGGACGTTTGAGAATGAGAGGGAGTGAATGAAACAGGAGCAAGGTCGTTTGCTCGTTTGCAAGGGAAAGAGCTTTTATAGCTTTAGCCTATTTTCTATTACAAGGACCTTTCAAACTCAAAATTCACATCTAGGTCCCTCCTTGCTCAAGGGCACGTCCAGGCCCATCTAATCTTATGCAAATCTCAAGAAAACTCAAGATCTAAGGGTAAAGGAATCCAACCTTCAACTAGGGTACATACATGAAAGGGTTTTGTACCCATTTTAGGTGATTTCTATCACAAAGATCATTTTTCTCATCTGATTAGTGAATGATGTATCTCCTTCATCATTTCTACTCTAAATGATGACAAGAGTCATAAAAGATGTTCTAGATGGTGAAAATTATAAGTTGGACCCCTCAATTTGGGTAAATTGCACTTTACCCCAAATTAGGGTTTCTGAGCATGGGGATTGCTTCCATAGCTGCACCTTGGTGCTCAAGCTTGGGAAATCCCTCAAACTTTATCATAGACATCTTCATGATGTCTTAACATCAAAAGAACATCTTATCTTGTGAAATTTGCAAGTTCAACCCTTAAACTGGGTAATTTGCACATAGGTCCCTGCATACAACACAATGCTACAACTTTATACAAAAAAGGAGCAAAATTGAAAGTAAATGTTCCTGAGGAACTTAATTTCATGCCAGGGAGTGTTCGCAAGTATAATAATTACATATTTAGGCAAAACTTCTAGGGTTAGTTCATAACCCAAGTCAGGGGTGTTACATTTCTGCCTTAGGCCCATTGATTAAAATTTCCTTGCAAGATCGTTAGGGATTTCAACACCATTCTCTACCCTAATGAGAAACTAGGTTATCGTGTTTGATTAAATAAGTTCTAAAGACTTTGTAAACTGTCTTGAACATGTAGTCTTGGAACACCTAGGTGCTACATGTCAATGGATGATGTTAAAGAGAGGTCAACACCAAGAACGTTTGGATAAATCCATGTTCAATCACCACTAGAATGAGGCTTACTATCATAGTATTTTGGAATCCCATAAGAGTTTGAACTCTTACCATGCACCCTTGCTGAATAATATGCATAAAACAAAACAAACTTCACATAAACTATTTTTCACCAATACATCATGGAGAAATGTTCCCTCCTCTACTATGTTCCTTAACAATAAATAGGACCACCAAATTATTTTCCATGAAGCAGTCAAGTTTTTCATGCCCAAATATAAAGTTTGGGATACAAGAGCAAAGAAAGAAAAGATACAAGGAGAAGAGCTATATTGAAACTACCTTATTGCATAAATAGAAACAACAAGTCAATTGCCTAGATCCAAGAATTGACAATAACAATACTAATATGAAAATAAGGCTCAATGATATCATCACAATTAAGGATAATGAACTCTAAAAAATAGTGACTGGCTTAAGCTTGGCAATGCAAATACCAGATTCTTCCATGCCTACATAAAAGACTAAAGGTTAGAAATTGAATATCACCAAGTTTAAAATGATGAAGGTGTATGGATTGATGATACAACATGCCTCAATTCCTTGGTGCAATCCCACATAAGTAAAATCTTTATTATTGTAATATTGTCTCTTACCACATGCACTATAACTCCTTTGCAGTCTCCTTTCTCAAGCCCATACTTGAATGAAGCACATGTCTAACTAACCAATCCACTGAGAGTGAAATCTATAAGTCTCTCATGCAAATGGCATCCTGAAGTCTCTTGACCCTCTCTACAAGGATGCGACTTCACCTAGAGGACAATTGGAACACAATCAAAAGCTCAACCAGTTACCAATTTAGGAAATCTTCAATGTTATCCCACTTCCTGATAGCATCACTATATCTACCATGGTCCTTATACATAAAACACCACAATCAACCACATGTAACAACCTAAGGCCCATCTCTATCAACAATGTTAATGCCAAATTCATATCAATAATCATTTTGGAGAGCCTAAGGGCTCTTCTACTCAACTAGTTTTCCAAATATCAAGGTAGTTTCATGCTGGGGAGATGCATCTTCAACAACATTGACCTAGTGGCAAAATATACAGTGATATCAAAGAGTAGTACAAAGAAGTAGGTTGAAGTATAAATCAATGTATACACATCTTTTGATTGAATGAACTGAGATTTCATTAGTAACACCCTCATAAGAATTAGAATTCCAGTTGTTCTCATAGGCTTCTTATGCAACTTATCACCTCGGGAGACGACAAATTGCTTGAAACCAAAGAATTCTTGAAATGTTTATTGAAATAAGGGATGTGAAACAATGGGGTCCAATATCCCATTACTATTTGTTCTTTCAATGAACTCCTCAACCAGCATATATGCACGAATGTGGAGTAGAATGATTATGAACCAATCAAGCTATATTGTACTGGCCCACTTGTCTTACTTGCTTTTCCAATGACATCATGTTGTTTGGGACGACATCCACTGTGCATATATCAACCACGTGAAGTGCATAATAACTTTAGAGAAAGCCTTAGGTTAGCATCTCTCCAAGGAAAAGTCCCTTATCCACAACACTCCCAATCATCTTCAAAGACAAAATGAAAGGAAGGAAGTCATTCCCTTTACCAAAAACCTAAGAGGCATGTGGGATCCCTATTCTCCACAAATGGGTTAGAAAAACCATCTGCTCAGAAATTACCAAAAGAATTTGTGAGTGTTTGGACAATTGGTTTGGTAAATATCTATCTGAAGATGGGAGGCTAACACTGGAAAAGGTAGTCCTCTCTAGGCTTCATGTCTACGCCATGTAACCAACATCTCTTTTAGCCTCCATATGTAATGAGATTGACAATCTTACCCAAAATTTATTTTGGGGGAATGGTGAAACAAGGAATGCAAGCCTTATGAAATGGAGCAAAGTGATTGACACACCTTGGTGGGCATAGAACAAAGAGTACCAAAGTTGTGAATTACTCTCTTCTTATGAGGATGAACCATGATTTCCTCATTAACAGAGACATCCTCTGGTGTAAGGTACTCAAGGTAAAGTATTAAATGATCTTGAAGCCAGAAGGTGCACAAGGTATACTTTGTGGAAAAACATACAAAAATTATGGTCAACTAGGGATGAGCATCCAGCCCGACCCGTGACCCAACCCACATAACCCGATCCAAACCCGGATCTGGTTATAATACGGTTGGGTCGGGCCTAATATTTAAACCCATATTTTATTAGGACCGGATACGGGATGAGGTTAAGCCAAGCTTGAAAACTCGAATGCCCAGATTAAATTTTATGTACATTGTGCACGTATACATCTATGTTTGTGTTGAAAGAAAAATATACATATTTCTTGATGCAATATGTATTACATATCCAATCAATGGAAACATGGATAATCCATTGTCAATCAACATGATTAGTGAAATTATAATTGTAAGATAACCATCATTGACATGAATAGATTTACTTGATTTCTTTGTTTTGATCTCACTATGTCATTCAAATAGAACCTTTTGTTATTTAGGTATGCTTGTTTTAACAATTGAATAAAATATGACATCCATACCTTGATTTGAAATGAATATAACACTCAGAAAAGTCATGTCATTAGCTCATTAAACAAATCAAATAAGCAACTAGCTCAGTGCATAGTAGATTATGCTCATTTTTTCTCATATGCCCACATGTAGTCGACAAGTGATCTTTTGGCCTTCCAACACCCATTTCACTATGTATACGCATAGATGAAAAAACAAAAAGCCACAACATTGTATATTCCACTATTTTCTAATCTCATATTCACATGTATGATGCTCTTTGAACATCCATTTCATTTCTATAGAGGATCACACAACTAAGGTATACATATGTTGGTTACATATATCACAAAGTATATATATATACATACATACATATATATATATGAAGGTTGGTCACAAAGTATACATCATACTAATTTAGTTCCCATGTTAGCAAGCTCGATCTAGAAAATTTTCATATGCTCATTTGATGTTATATAGGAAAATCTAAACCCATACTCAAACCCATCATTCTTATATGGTTCGTATATGGGATGACATTTTTTAATTTTATCTGGGCCAAAACATGTCCTGTCACCCACTTTAAAATGTGAGTCTAGGTTTGAGATAGACAAAATGCAATATAGCTTGGCCCGATGCATACCACGAGGTGAGACCTAGTCCCAACAAGAGATATAACTCTCAACATGGCTTATTGACTACAACATGTTATTTAATTAAACAATTTAAGTAAATCAAGCAAATTAAGCATATAAGAATAACATCATGCATGGTTAACAAGGTGTATAAAAGGAGTGATAAAACTATCATCATTAGACTAACTGTCAGCATATGCATTGCTAATTGTATAAATAGTCTAGTAGCATAAACATGGCTAATATCATAAGCAAGTCTAGTAGCATAGCATCTCTATCCTTATGAATAAGTCTAGCAACATAGGCATAGATGGTAGTATTAGCATGTCTAACGGATTGTGTAGATCTTCATCATAAGTAGAACTAGCAACATAAAAACAACTATCTACATAAGCATGACTAGTAGTATAAGCAGTTCAAATTACAGAGTCGTGGCTAGCAGTATAAGCATAACTAACATCATCAGATAGCTTAGCATCATAATCATGACTAGCAGTAGTAGTTATCTATCAACATAAGCATGGCTACTATATGTACACATCTACAACATGAGCATATCTACAACATAAGCATATTACTATGTTTTAATGCACTAAACTTCATCTCTATATAAAGATAACAAACAAGGATTATCATCCAATGTGAAACACTATGTATAGCCCTAAACAGATATGTTACATGACTGTATTACATCTTTTATTAAGACCTGAGGAATTTGAGGAATACCACTCATATTCCAACTGATCACGGGTAAGTCAAAATTAGTTCCATACAAGATCTAGGAAGAGTTGGAATCCTTAGATCTTCTCCTCCACGAGTCCATACGGGTCTTCCATAACAACACATAAGGCCAAGCTTCTAACAACCTAGTCCGTCCTTGGTATAGGTCACTACACTCATGAAAGGAGGTGGGTATGCAAACTCTACCATCCGAGGTACAACCGCAATAGTCCTCATGTCACATCATATTATAATCGTTGAGACCCAACCACATTTGTTCTCAAGAGAGGGCTAGGTATGACCACAACATCCTTCATAAAAACCTGGAGTCAGGATGACAAGCGCCCCGCATGCTCAACAATATGCACTACGAGTTTCCCTTAGGAATACTCGTTTCACCATCTGAAAAGTTTTGATGCTTGTATAGATCTATAGCACAAGGCACTACATGATTAAAGTTCCTCTTGATCAATTATACCAATTGGGTGAATTAAGGCTGCATTAAACAAGTGGACATACAAACCCTAATTCATTTCTAACAGACATACAAATATAAAAACTTCAGGGGATATAAAACATGTGAGACATGATTTCTTATCACATCATCACATGGTACTATTTCATTTCCATTCATTAGACTGACTACACATGTCATCATATGCCATTCATGAGACTACACATGTCATCATATCTCCACATAATTTCTATACTTATCACAATATCACAAGGTATAAACCCGTGTCAATATAATAGGATTACACCTCATCCAGGGTTCAACCATGCCCAAAGGTCACTAAGACCATCACATTATTCCATGTAAGATTGTCATTATCTTTCCATGCCTAACAACACGGCTTCAATAAACATCACCATTCATGTCATAATCAGGCTCAACATGATATTGCATTTAAGAACAAAAAGATATTCATAGGATAACATTGTAGGGTTATCTTAGCATTTGAGAGCATTCCTATGTTATATCAGCAAACAATAGGGATAAGTATGATTGGCCACCATCACACTTCTAGTGTACAAGTTTAGCATAAGAAATCATAAGTCACAAACCTATGACGACCACCAATTAACACATTAGATTTATAATCAATCATTAGGAAGGATATTCCATCATTATATTAAGCATTCAAGGAAGAGTAACATCACTAACCACCACCATCTATTTGCTTTAGGGTTAGGTCCAACAAGATAAGTCACATTGAACCTACAACAATACTCACACCCAAACTCTAATTCATGACATACCCATTGGATCATTGTTACGACCCCATCTGAGCTTAACTGGTAAACTAGGGTTTACCTAGACAATTGCAAAGATTAATTAGAATAATCATTCTTGAAATCTAATTAATGACGATAACACAATTAGGATGTTTTAACTATGATAAGAAGTTTAAGTGTTCGTTTGCCTTGAGAATTAGGGTTTGAGAAACATAAACCCTAATCGGCCCAAAATAGGGTTTTGATGATACATGAACACAAAATTTGATAAGTATAGTGTCTCAGTAAATGATTTTTAGTATTTTATGTGTAACTCTTATTTACTTCAAATTTGGATATGATTTGGATATATAAAATGTGAACAACATTAGAAAATATCAGAATTTTTGAAGAATGTTATGACCTGTTTATCGGTCGAGTTTCAAACTCGACCGATCATATTTCCAGATTTATATAGCAGTGTGGTAATTGAATTTATCTTTTTATTGGTATATCCAATTGATCTCAAATTTTAACTGTGCTTGAAAAACACAGTTTTAGACACTCTGTTAAATTGGCATAATTTTTGGATGAGTTTTGATCTCTACAGTGAGGGTTTCGGTCGAGTTCTGTGCAGGGCAAACTCGACCGAATCTGCTGCAGACTGCAATATAGCAGTGCACTGTTCTATTTTTAATTATTTAATGGTAACTCCAAATGATCTCAAATTTTAGCTGAAGCTTTATAGATCAATTATAAACAACTTGATAAATTTCCATAATTGTTGGAGAAGTTTTGATCTATGACATAAACGAATTACAGTAACTTTGTATAACTGAATATTCAGTCAATATAATTAAAGTTGAGTGTTGGGTCAATATGCAATTGACCCAAGCAGCTCAAATTGACTTATATGATCGACCACACACACACAAAGCTCTCATTCTTTGTCATCCATCCCAGAGAAACGAAAATCTAGAGAGAGAGGGAGAATTAGGGCTTGAGTGGAGAAAGAGGAGGAATTGCTGACCTAGGGTTTTGCGGTCCGAGGAATGGTGAAATCATGTAAGTTTGGATCCTTTGCATAGACTTTTATGGTGAATCTTCTCTCTCATGTCAAGATTCCATCCATGCTCTGATTTGATCCAAGATGATGTCGAAATTCCCTCTTTTCTCACCCTTTCTTCATAATCCCTCATTTTCAAGGTTTCCTAGTTGAATGGAAGAAGAATTGGGAGATTTGCTAGGGATTTGATATGAGTTCGAGATCCCCTGAGTTGAGCTGCAGTTTTGAGGTGTTTTCACACCTTAGGGTGAGTGGGTTCTTCCTTTAAACAGTATAATGCATGAAATTTGATTATAGCATCCAAATCCGTAATTGCTTGGTATGTGATTCTAAACCCTGAAATGTCCGTTTAATTTAAGTTGTTGCAATTTGATATGATATGGATTCCTTCTCTGTTTGAATGACTCCTTGATGGTAGATTCACATCAGAAACGTATACAACACATCCTAGAAGGAATTATTTTCAGATTTATACCATATGATGTAATTAGGGTTTAACCTAATTGAGATATCTCTAGAGTTTCAACCTTATTAAAAAGGACTAGTAAACTTATAAGTGGTTAGGATGTACCTCATGGATTACCTTATTTGAATTTTATCCTTGGTGCATGATATCTCAGTGAATAGCATGGAAACCTAAATTTAGTTCAATTTCCATGGTTTCATACATATATCGATTGTATATGATTTGTTGAAAACAATCTTTATTTAGTGAATGCTTATATCCTATGAAATCCTTATGAGAGCCATGTGACAAGTGAATGAGGTAAATGAAAAGGTGAATGAGGCGAATGAAACCCTAAAAGTAGGGTGTTGGCATGTGATGAATGAATAAGGCAAATGAAACCCTAAGGATAGGGTGTTCAATGAATCATGTTATGGTGACATGAAAGATCTCGATATGAGATGTGGTGATACTTAACTATTGAATTGTATGCTTCTAGTGCATTTAACTTTATATGCTTGTTCTCTCTGAGTTGATATCTACATACTGCAGGGCTTCTTATTTTCAGTACATATCTCGTAAATTGCAGGTGATGAGATATGACATGCCCTAGAAAGGGATGTTACTGAGACATGATATATGTTGAATATATGAGTTATGATGTTTCTTATGATATGATATGACAGGCCGTGTGAGCCTTGTGAGAAATGTAAAATGAGTTATGATTTCTTTTTTACATGTATCTATAATATTAATGTTAGACTTAGGTGCCCTAACACCGTAGAACCCCTTCGAGAGATCTACTTCTTAGGGGTGAAACTCGTGTTGCAACATTAACCGTACGGAGTCATGGTGGCACGAGGACAGAGAGGCAGTATTCAACAATAATCCGTGTGGAGTCACGGTGGCACTGGAGAAAATAGGGGTTATTGCAACAAGATCCGTGCGGAGTCATGGAGGTAACCCCGTGAGACTCTCTGGCTGTGTGCTCAGGTTAGAGGAGGAGTCTAGAGCACTCAGAGTAGTGCATTGAGGCCGGAGAGCATGTGGTCATGTAGCAGAACAGGGCTGGCGTCAGACTTAGCATTTCCCGAGTGTGTCGCTAAGTCTTGTACGGTGTGGCCGTAGTGTACTGCGAGTCTCTATGCAGAGTACACTGCATAGATCAGGGCATAAGCTAAAATATGATCATATAGGTTCACATAGTTCCTTATAAATGAAAGATTTAAGGAAGACTAGAGCATAGTCTTCTAGTAGTTATTCTTTGGATGCAATATTTACATTCTTTGTTATTTCAATTATATTGTTTTAGAACTACTCAGTGTAGTATTTATAGTTGTTAAATTTCATATCGTTTACTCAAAGCTATATCTATAATCACATTAGTGCCTTAGATTGTTTCTTTGAAGTACTCATTCACTGAGCGAGTAGGCTCACCCCTCTACTCAAACATTTTAGGGTTAACCACGTGGACTTGAAGATGGTCAGAGCATCAGTGTAGATCTACTACAAGAGTTAAGTACAAGATTAGTTGAGTCAGTCGGTCCTTGTCACTCTAGGTCCTCAGTAAGAGATAAGAGAGAGAGAGTTGTAATTACGATGTGTAATATTGTCCCCCTTTTGATATGTATGCTAATTAGAAAGTTTTATGTGCATAAGGTGTGAGAGACATCATGAATGTTTATACATGTACCTTTACTATTGAAGTCTGATTAGTAAAAGAAATGTTCAGATTCCTTTTTTAAGATGTTATGTGGTTCAATGCGGGGAAACAAGAGTTTTAAAGAAAAGAAAAAAAAAGTTAAGGGTGTTCTTTGTGTTACATATAAGTCCTATCTTATGCCCTAATCTCATGATTTGAGGAAATTGTGAGATCGGGGTGTAACAGCTTGGTATCAGAGCTTAGGGTGAGTTGTCAAGGACCATTAAGTTAGTAAGTTAGAGTCCTGTGTGTGGCAGATAGGAGATGTTTGATGTTAGCTTTGGGGATTTGAGTATTTGGATATCCTGGCCTGATATCTGAGTACTTGGATCAACCAGTACAAGCTACTCTGTCTATTCTCTCACGTATACCCTGGCCAGGTATATACAGTGGAAGAATGGGCTAGAGAGGAACCCTAGAAATGTTAGGGTTAGAAAACGAGAAAAGAAACAAGAATTAAGAGCATAAATGTAAAAAGAGATAGAACTTACATTTCATAATGTTGTTTTTGTTGGAAATGTATAGAAATGCTCTTATATGTTTGAATTGAAATATTCAATACTTTGAAATATGGGTCTTTAATATCTGTTGTACACTATGTAGTTGTAGCATTTATTGATTTCATTCTTTGTAACAAGTAGACTAGAATTGACCTTTGAATGAGCTTTTGTTAGTGGATAAGTTTTCTTCCACACTTCTGAGATGAATAGGAGTTGAGTAATCCTTTGTAGTTCTTGGCTTCAAGACTTCAGGTTTGGCCTGGTCCGGCTGGCAGGATGCGTTACTAGGATCTAATGAATCCTATCAATAGTATAATAAAAAATAGAATTTGAATAATTAGACCCACATCAGAGTAAGAATGTACATACAGTAAGATGTTGAAACATATGGGCAAGATTAGAACAACTAAGAATTAGTTGAAACCGATATCTGAGGTTCAATTTTGGGGCCTCATATGAGAAACCCTTAATTGGGAATAAAGGAACATGATATGAAGTTCATAATCAGTTTATTGATTAATATTATACGAACTATACATATGAAATATAGAAAAGATATATGAAATGTATGTATGATTCAAGATAGAAAGAATCAATCATGAAGAATGAATCATATAATTGAGTATAATGCTTTATTGAACTCTAAAGCAAAGGCTAAGTAGAGAATAGGGTTGAGCATTCAATAGGTCCATAGAAGTAAAGAGTCTTCAAAAGAGTAAAAGTAAAGAGAATCGTATGAACGTGTAATTCATAAGACTAGAACAACAAACTAGTTTCTAAGTAAAGAACATAGGTGCAGTTTAACGAATGAATAAGTCATACAAAGGTAGACTGTATTCAGGAGAGAAAAACTTGATTGAAAGAGAAACTATGTTTGACCCATGCATGATCCACTTGATTTAAAAATGAAGAATATGTAATGTATTCAACATGAGGAAAACTAATAGAAGGACTATTAATTTAGAACGTTAACTTCACAATAGTATAAAGATAAAGGAGGAAATATGTGCAACATGGTATACATGACCATACATATGAATAAGAAACATGGTCATAAGAGAAAAATTTAGAATTAAAGATGATGGGTTAAAGAGTAGTATATGGTAGGAGAACTATGAAACGTAAGATAGGGTTTGAAATATGATGGAGAAGTTATAAAATAAAGAGGTTGTGAGATTCAAGCAAGTGCTAATTAATCAAATATCTCTGTTGATAACTAAGTAAATCTACATACGAGAATGTATTAAGGGAATGTTTGAATACAAGTATTCCCAGTCTTAAAATCATCTTCTCTTTCATATATTCCTTAATGAGAGCAAGGTGGGAATGAAATGATAAGAGAAAATGAATCATATATGGTGCATAACTACCTTGGTGGGGTCATCTAGTGAATGTAATAGTGACATACATTACGATGAAGTATGATAAGAAATAAATTCTTGTGTGATAGCAAGAATGATGAATAATCTATTCTTACCTTGAATGTTTTAATGTTAGGGATGTTTATTGTATATAATCATATGAAAAGGATAGGTAGCAAAAAGTAAAGAAGTAATGAATGAGCAGAGAGATATGGGAAAACACTAGCTTCGTGTAATATGTGAATTTGTTTTTACATGTATGATTTGTTGAAGGCATATTAAGGTATGAAAGTTGGTTCTACATATGATTTCAGTGTATTTGTGCAAGCTATGTGTTAATTAAAGGTGTATGATAGTTGTAGTAATTCATACCAGATATGCATCCTAGTATTGCGTATTTGTAATATGGTGATACAGTTTGGATGATGACGGAAGACATGGAGGGATATCCTGAATAAGGTAGTTATACCTATTCACTCATATTAATAGAAAGGGATGATAATCAGATTTTCTGGACAAGTAACCCTAATGAGGTGTAGCTTGTTATACCTAGCTCTAATATAACTGAGTGATGGTAATTGAGTATGATTAATTCTTGAATGACTGATACAATTGTGGATTTCTTTATTACTGTGATTGAAACCCTAAAATGATATAATACGATGGTTACACTTTGAATTGTGTGTGGGCCCATAACCCACAGGTCCCAGGATCGAAACAGGATAGTGTGGAATGAGGTGGTAATGCTTCACCTCATGCATCCATGACCCAATGGGGATGCCAAGAGTAGTATTGTGCAATTGATTGTTGAATCTAGCCTTTTAATTCAAGACTGTTTTGCTATTTGAATAGCACTTTATTAAAGTTTAAAACAGCATGGTGAACTCGCTTTTGTCACTTAAAGGTGATACAGAACAATAGAACTTTCTGAGCCGCATAAGTTGAGATAGTTGTATCAGAGTATCAGATTTGCGCAGTGAAAGCGTGGTGTTTTATCTTTGCATTCTATGTTTGACTGCGGCATAAAGAATTTGCTTGATATCATTGAGAACTATTTGAAATATGTTGTGATGTAGTAAAGAATTAAAAGATCTAATGTTGAAAACTACATTCAGGTATGAAATACAAGAATATAATGACATGGAAGGTTTTAGAAGCTTAAAATAACCTTGAATGTATCTTTCTTGTGAGTTTATGTTTCGAGGACGAAACATTCTAAGGGGGGGAGAGTTGTTACGACCCCATCTGAGCTTAACTGGTAAACTAGGGTTTACCTAGACAATTGCAAAGATTAATTAGAATAATCATTCTTGAAATCTAATTAATGACGAAAACACAATTAGGATGTTTTAACTATGATAAGAAGTTTAAGTGTTCGTTTGCCTTGAGAATTAGGGTTTGAGAAACATAAACCCTAATCGGCCCAAAATAGGGTTTTGATGATACATGAACACAAAATTTGATAAGTATAGTGTCTCAGTAAATGATTTTTAGTATTTTATGTGTAACTCTTATTTACTTCAAATTTGGATATGCTTTGGATATATAAAATGTGAACAACATTGGAAAATATCAGAATTTTTGAAGAATGTTCTGACCTGTTTATCGGTCGAGTTTCAAACTCGACCGATCATATTTCCAGATTTATATAGCAGTGTGGTAATTGAATTTTATCTTTTTATTTGTATATCCAATTGATCTAAAATTTTAACTGTGCTTGAAAAACACAGTTTTAGACACTCTTTTAAATTGGCATAACTTTTGGATGACTTTTGATCTCTACAGTGAGGGTGTCGGTCGAGTTCTGTGCAGGGCAAACTCGACCGAATCTGCTGCAGACTGCAATATAGCAGTGAACTGTTCTATTTTTAATTATTTAATGGTAACTCCAAATGATCTCAAATTTTAACTTAAGCTTTATAGATCAATTATAAACAACTTTCTAAATTCCCATAATTGTTGGAGAAGGTTTGATCTATGAAATAAACGAATTACAGTAACTTTGTATAACTGAATATTCAGTCAATATAACTAAAGTTGAGTGTTGGGTCAATATGCAATTGACCCAAGCAGCTCAAATTGACTTATATGATCGACCACACACACACACACAGCTCTCATTCTTTGTCATCCATCCCAGAGAAACGAAAATCTAGAGAGAGAGGGAGAATTAGGGCTTGAGTGGAGAAAGAGGAGGAATTGCTGACCTAGGGTTTTGCGATCCGAGGAATGGTGAAATCATGTAAGTTTGGATCCTTTGCATAGACTTTTATGGTGAATCTTCTCTCTCATGTCAAGATTCCATCCATGCTCTGATTTGATCCAAGATGATGTCGAAATTCCCTCTTTTCTCACCCTTTCTTCATAATCCCTCATTTTCAAGGTTTCCTAGTTGAATGGAAGAAGAATTGGGAGATTTGCTAGGGATTTGATATGAGTTCGAGATCCCCTGAGTTGAGCTGCAGTTTTGAGGTGTTTTCACACCTTAGGGTGAGTGTGTTCTTCCTTTAAACAGTATAATGCACGAAATTTGATTATAGCATCCAAATCCCTAATTGCTTGGTATGTGATTCTAAACCCTGAAATGTCCGTTTAATTTAAGTTGTTGCAATTTGATATGATATGGATTCCTTCTCTGTTTGAATGACTCCTTGATGGTAGATTCACATCAGAAACGTATACAACACATCCTAGAAGGAATGCTTTTCAGATTTATACCATATGATGTAATTAGGGTTTAACCTAATTGAGATATCTCTAGAGTTTCAACCTTATTAAAAAGGACTAGTAAACTTATAAGTGGTTAGGATGTACCTCATGGATTACCTTATTTGAATTTTATCCTTGGTGCATGATATATCAGTGAATAGCATGGAAACCTAAATTTAGTTCAATTTCCATGGTTTCATACATATATCGATTGTATATGATTTGTTGAAAACAATCTTTATTTAGTGAATGCTTATATCCTATGAAATCCTTATGAGAGCCATGTGACAAGTGAATGAGGTAAATGAAAAGGTGAATGAGGCGAATGAAACCCTAAAAGTAGGGTGTTGGCATGTGATGAATGAATAAGGCAAATGAAACCCTAAGGATAGGGTGTTCAATGAATCATGTTATGGTGACATGAAAGATCTCGATTTGAGATGTGGTGATAGTTAACTGTTGAATTGTATGCTTCTAGTGCATTTAACTTTATATGCTTGTTCTCTCTGAGTTGATATCTACATACTGCAGGGCTTCTTATTTTCAGTACATATCTCGTAAATTGCAGGTGATGAGATATGACATGCCCTAGAAAGGGATGTTACTGAGACATGATATATGTTGAATATATGAGTTATGATGTTTCTTATGATATGATATGACAGGCCGTGTGAGCCTTGTGAGAAATGTAAAATGAGTTATGATTTCTGTTTTACATGTATCTATAATATTAATGTTAGACTTAGGTGCCCTAACACCGTAGAACCCCTTCGAGAGATCTTCTTCTTAGGGGTGAAACTCGTGTTGCAACATTAACCGTGCGGAGTCATGGTGGCACGAGGACAGAGAGGCAGTGTTCAACAATAATCCGTGCGGAGTCACGATGGCACTAGAGGAAATAGGGGTTATTGCAACAAGATCCGTGCGGAGTCATGGAGGTAACCCCGTGAGACTCTCCCCCTGTGTGCTCAGGTTAGAGGAGGAGTCTAGAGCACTCGGAGTAGTGCATTGAGGCTGTAGAGCCTATGGTCCTGTAGCAGAACAGGGCTGGCGTCAGACTTAGCATTTCCCGGGTGTGTCGCTAAGTCTTGTACGGTGTGGCCATAGTGCACTACGAGTCTCTATGCAGAGTACACTGCATAGATCAGGGCATAAGCTAAAATATGATCATATAGGTTCACAAAGTTCCTTATAAATGAAAGATTTAAGGAAGACTAGAGCATAGTCTTCTAGTAGTTATTCTTTGGATGCAATATTTACATTCTTTGTTATTTCAATTATATTGTTTTAGAACTGCTCAGTGTAGTATTTATTGTTGTTAAATTTCATATCGTTTACTCAAAGTTATATCTATAATCACATTAGTGCCTTAGATTGTTTCTTTGAAGTACTCATTCACTGAGCGAGTAGGCTCACCCCTCTACTCAAACATTTTAGGGTTAACCGCGTGGACTTGAAGATGGTCAGAGCATCAGTGTAGATCTGCTACAAGAGTTAAGTACAAGATTAGTTGAGTCAGTCGGTCCTTGTCACTCTAGGTCCACAGTAAGAGATAAGAGAGAGAGAGTTGTAATTACGATGTGTAATATTGTTCCTCTTTTGATATGTATGCTAATTAGAAAGTTTTATGTGCATAAGGTGTGAGAGACATCATGAATGTTTATACATGTACCTTTACTATTGAAGTCTGATTAGTAAAAGAAATGTTCAGATTCCTTTGTTAAGATGTTATGTGGTTCAATGCGGGGAAACAAGAGTTTTAAAGAAAAGAAAAAAAAAAGTTAAGGGTGTTCTTTGTGTTATATATAAGTCCTATCTTATGCCCTAATCTCATGATTTGAGGAAATTGTGAGATCGGGGTGTAACAATCATGGAGGCATAAGGTGAAGCATCACCATATAATCACATACTTTCCTCAAGTATGGATCCATGCATAACACCATGCTTAACCATCACTTATTGCATTAAGGTTAATTATTACAAGATATGCTAAATTAGATTCACTCATCCACTCCTTATCGTGACTGTCCCTTTCCTTCATACGGGAGAAAAGGCAAGAGTACATGATTAAAGGCAAACCTCCATCAGTGTCAATATCAATCGAACTAACCCAACATGTCACAAGCATCAACCCAAAACCATTGGATGAGATGAGGTAAAATCATTGGTTGTAACATAAGTAACCACTCAAAACAAATCACTTAGGAAGCCATCAGATTGGGACCTAAGTGTGTCACCATTCAAACTAGTAAAACCATTAGTTGACATACACCTAGGATCACCATCGATTGTGGGGTTACCACCCACCATCGGTTGTATACTTAAAGCAAACCATCGGTTGGCAACATGAAGAAGACCATCATTGATTACATGAAGAACACCATCGGTTAATAAAGTCAAAACTCCCATCATTTTTGGCACTCAGTGATACCATCCGTTGACAACATCAGATCATGAGTCACAAGATCCATTGGTTGAGACTTAAACAACCATTCACTGATGGCCTAAACTAGCCATTGATTGTCAACAACAAGTTAGAAAACTACTCCAAAAATAAAGGTAAATCCATCATTTGTCAAACCAAGAAAATCATTATTTGAGCCACCACTTAGAGACACCAAATACCTTTGAATATGGGAACTCTAACCATCAGTCTCTAAGGAAAAATCATGCCCATAATTTGTGCTCAAGACATAATATCTAAAACAGTAACAAAGAGACCACCATATATTGTCATACAAAATCTAAATAAAACATCAAATGAACTAGACCATCAGGTCAAGCACCAAGATACAAAACAACCTTTAAAACCCCAAGTAAACCCATCATTTAGAACCACTTGAAGTGAGTATTAGATCCACCCACCTTGTAGGAAGATAGTCATAGATTCTAGGTGCTAAAAGAAAATTCAAAATAGAAGCAAGTACCCACCATCAGTTGTCATAAGGGCCCAACCATCAGGTGATGAAGCTAAAGGAAAAACAAATCTCAACAAATAGAAAAGACCATCATTTACTAGGTTTAGGGTAACCATAGACCATGAATGACCAAGGCAACATAACCTTCAGTTCTAGGGTGAGCTAGAGTCATTAAAACAACAACAAAGTTAAAGATCATCAATCATTCATAGATGTCATACCATCAACCTCTAAGAAAAGAATGAAAACAACTCATTACCATACAGAAGGAGCCATCGTTTGTGACCCCAAGGGTACCATAGACTCATGACTAAGAAAGGTATAAGGATAACTATACTTAGGAAGGTCATACACTAGATTCCAGGTTCATCTAGGGTTATAAACTTCTCAAGGAATAACATTAAAACTGAAACCCTAGGCAAAGATTTCTTTTATAAGCTTAGATCTTCGTTTTAGAGTAAGAACATGAATAAGCAAGCTTGTAGTAAGAAATAAAGTGAAGATGGTTATAAAAATTGCCTCTAGTAAGAAGATTAAATCCCAAATAGAAATAAAACTCGAACAAGGAGGGTAGAAAACCCTAGCATAAGCTCTGAACTCGGCCAAGTAGCACCTTTCTCCACAAGAGAAGAAAACCCTAGGTAGAAGGAGCAAGAAAGGTAGGTTATTTAAGCTTTATAGAAAGCTTTACCATGGAACAACAGAGTTCCGTCCAAGAAGAAGGTAGTAGGAAGAAGAATAGTAAAAGAAGCAAAGGAGAGGAGGAGATATTTAAGATCACCAAAAGAGAGCTCCACAAACCCTAGATGAGGGTAGATATGAACCCTAGAAGCTCTAGCAAGAAGATCGGCTATCTTCTTCTACCTTGGGCACATCCTCCACCACCAAGCAAGGAAAAGACGAGCTACATAAAGGAGAGAAGAGATAAGGGACCGAAGGTTTTGTTTGTGAGCTTAAGGATAAGGGAGAAAAGAAGATTGAGGTGTCCTAATAGCTCTCCACGTGTCCATGGATAAGAGTTTCCACGTACATGCAAGCAACATTCCAAATGATTGTAGAGACCTACTAAGCCATTGGTTTTTGGCTCTCTAGGCCAACCATTAGTTGTCATGCATGGGAACCATCACTTCTTGAAACCCTAGCCCACTAGGTGATGAACCATCGTTGGATCATCCATTTTAAGTGAACCATATGTCCAAGTGAACCAAAACCATAAAAATATCGACCCAAGGCCTTATAGGATGACCATAGGTTGTCATCACATGTTCGTGACCATCGATTGATGGCACCTAAATGTAGCGCATCCATGAAGAGGTAAACCCTAATTCACCATAGAAGAGAATCACCACCAAACCAAGGTTCAAATAAGATCCCCATGGATTAAAAAGCTCAAGAATGAAAAGAATATATCTAAGGAACATAATTAATGTGAAAAATTGCAAAAGGAAACCTATGACTTGGGTAAATTGTAGAAAAGTCCAACATGTGCATCAAATTGCATATCTTGCTCAAAGAGTGTCTAAATTGGACCAAACTTGAAACTTATGCTTGTCATAAGATATAAAAACACCTAAAAGGTTATATTAAGGTTTAAATAACAAGATTATGGTAATTAAGATTATTTAACACTTTAATCAAGATCTGGGGTCTCAAAACCATAAACACCTAACATGGATTTTGCCCAATCCAAGGCAAACAATGATGGATACCTCCTATGTAACTCATTCTCTTACCTTAACATGGATACTACAATATCATGGTGATGTCACAAAACTCTCATAGTACTCATGCTCTTCTCCTCAACTCCTACATGCCTCATCTTTGTTTAACACAAAAATCACCACATAATAAACATTCCCATGCAACTCCACCTCCATTATCTGTATCACTTGTCTAGAACTGGGGTGACACTCCCTCAAATATGTAACATAGAAATTGTGGTGCTACATGTACAACTCTGGTAGTACTTACAAATTGGGACACTAGCTGTCATCTCAAATTGTTCCCATTTGTTGCTGAGTCATTATGCCCCTCACTATAATATGTTTGTTGTATCTATAAATCACCCAAAAGCCATACTTACTTGCTGGACATCTATACACTTGACTATACCCATGCCATACCATGTTCCATACTTACTTCTATTGCACGTTCTTTACCTTATTCTAATGTTTACAACATACTTAAGATACATATCTTAACCCTGAGAAGATACTCTTAGCTAACCTTAAATTCATCCTTATTGAACCTGACACCCACCTATGCTATTTCAATAATTCTAAGGCTTTAGAAAAGATACTAACTATCTATGAAATACATTGAGATGTTATCAATCAAAACTTGCCACATCTCATAAGGACATGACATGAGCACTCTATTCTTCAATATCATATATATTATTGATGTATTAGTTAGTCTAAACGACAAAATCCTAATCTTCTGGTGACTATACAATTGATGTCATCCATTCTGGTTCTTGTCTGATGATATCATGACCCCTAGTCTATTGAGGAAACATTGTATCACATGTTGACTAATCAACAAACCATCCATCCTAGGAAGTGATGTTATCTAGTTGTCGACAACCCTCATACAAAATCATGGAATCACTCTTCTCTTTACGAACAACACTTGGAGGATCAACATCAACTCTCCCCCTCTATATCTCTCTTAGGGAGAGGAACACTAGAAATCTCATCTAATATACATTTTCAATCTCATGTACTAGTGGTACACCTTGCATACTAGGATTTGTCACCACGGTATCCACTACATGTGCTATAAAGAACTCATACCTTGGTCTCATCCACTACCTCAACATCATAACTGACTAAGAACATATAGGAGGAGTCTTCCTAACTCTTAGAAGGCTCAAAAGGCATGCTCATACAAAATATAAAGATCCTGGAACTATAGTCCAAGAGAACCATACATCTCATCAAGATATACAACCCCAAGATTACAACAAATCCATGTGTGCCAAGTGGCCTAAGATCTACTTGAAGACTACACCCTGAAAAGAAAGGACACAAAGGGAAAGCACACTTCTCGCAACACAACAACACTGACTAGGGGTTACAAGCAAGGGGTTACCTATTCTATCTTCATTATGCAAGTTACAACTTTTTATGTATGGTTTTACCCTTTTCATCTAGGTTCCTTGCCATCAACATAGGAATTATCATGCTTAACATATCTCATTGCTCTTTTCTTGTTAATTATTTATCATTCTTGTGTATATCTTCTCATGTAATCATGTTTTTCAACTACTTATTGAGAAGTAGATCATCATATTTCATATTTTCTTCATTAACAAGAATCGTCTCCCTTTAATTTCTTTCACGCCAGGAAGATTTTTCATTAACACTTTCTTACACAGATAGATTGGTCTGAGATTAACTCAGGTTCTACCTTATTCACTTTTCATTGTTCTTGTTCATTTTCTTATGTTATATTTATCATATGAGTTCTCTCCATCTTGTGTGGATTTTATACTTTGATTCATTTCATTAGCAAATATTCATCCTTTTTTTACTTCATTATTTCCTAAAATTACAGATTCAAGAACTCCTATTTTGCTTATTTGTATTCAAATTTAGGTTTCATAATGTCATATATTTCTCTTGTAGTTACCAAACACTCAAGTTTTGATAGGTTATGATGTAAATCTCATCTTCTTTAGGGTAAGATTGAGATATTTCATCATGATTTCTTATTTATTATTCTCTTTAGATTGTTTCAAAATGACTACTTGATCAGAGTAATCGGAAAGATAACAATGTAAGAGTTACATACTTATCTTTTATTCAATAGTTGGATACCTGACCAGGGCATCAAGTACTGAGATTAGGCAGTATGCACCATGTTTTCATGTGATGTTCCTTGGTTAGACATCATCCTAGTCCTATGTCCTAGTGTCCCTTTAGATTCAGTGAACCTAAAGCTTTGATACCAACTTGTGAGAACATGTTACACTAAACGATATTACTCTAAATACAAAGTATGATCGACCATTAATTAAACACAATCCCAAAAAAGAGGGTAAATTAAAAATGATTTCAACATTACCACATGCTCAAAAACATTTATACAAGAGTCCAACATCTTACTTTATTTCATATAATGCCAAGAATCTAATAAAATGTGGTCCAATGCCGCAGCCACAAAATATACATATAGAAGAACGTCATCCACAGATGGCATATCATAGTGCTACCAAAAACTCAAATTGATCGTAACATTATATACAAACTTTTCCGCCCGAACCTGAGAATACAAGGACGACTCTAGGACGCACTAGACATCTAACAACCTTATCAAAGGTCCATCACCACAACTCCTCCTCACTGCCATGAGTCTGTTGTCACTGTTGCTGATCACCTAAAAAATGTGGTGACCCTCGAGGTGAGACCCAGTCCCAACGAGATATATAACTCTCAACACCGCTTATTGATTACAACAAGTTTTTTAATTAAACAATTTAAGCTTATCAAGCCAATTAAGCATATAAGAATAACAACATGCATGATTAACAAGGCATATAAATGGACTTATAAAACTACCATTGTTAGCCTGACTATCATCATATGAATTGCTAACTATATAAGCAGTCTAGTGGCCTAATCATGGCTAACATCATAAGCAAGTCTAGTAGCATAACATCTCTATCATTATGAATAAGTCTAGCAACATAGGCATAGCTGACAATATTAGCATGTCTAACAGATTGAGTAGATCTTCATTATAAGTAGAACTAACAAAATAAGCACAACTATTTCCATAAGCATGACTAGTAGTATAAGCATTTCTAACTACAAAGGCATGGATAGAAGTATAAGCATAACTAACATCCTAAGATAGCTTAGAATCATAATCATGACTAGCAGTAGTAGTATATCTATCAACATAAGCATGGATATTGTATGTACACATCTACAACATGAGAATATCCACAAAGTAAGCATATATATTATCTTTAAATTCCCTAAATGACATCTCTATATAAAGAGAACAAACATGGATATCATCTAATGTGAAGCGTTGTGTATAGCCCTAAACAGACATGCTACTCGACTATATTATATTTATTAAGCCCTGAGGAATTTGAGGAATACCACTCAAATTCCAAATGAACATGTTGGTGACCATCAAATGTCAACCAAATAGGGGGACCATCAGTTGATTCCTAAAGGTAGCTCATCCATTTAGGGGTAAACCCTAATTCACCATAGAAGAGAATCACCACCAAACCTAGGTTCAACAAAGCACCCCATGGCTAAAAAATATAAAGAATGATAAGAAAATATATTAGGAATATAATTCATGTGACAAATAGGAAAGAAAACCTCAACATTGGGTAAATTGTTGAAGAGTCCAAAATGTGCACAAAATTGCATATCTTGCTCAAACCGTGTCCAAATTGGACCTAACTTGAAACTTATCTTGTCATAAGATATTAAAAAACCTAAAAAGGTTAGATTAGGGTTTATAGAAAAATAGTATGATAATTAAGCTTGTTCAACATTTAATCAAGATCAGGGGTCTCACAAAAATGATTGTTCAACACTTGAATCGAGCGGTTCACAATATGTCCTATTCACAAACATATTGGCTTTAATGTTATGATTAATGCACAACATGAAATTAAAATCAATCCTTGATCCATTCTCATTGATCTCCCAACTGATTGGTTCACAACTTGAACCATCCAGTTCATACTTCTGAACCGGTCGGTTCACTTAGAGAACTCGTCATTTCAGATTTTTGACAAGAAATCTTGTTTAAATTGAATTTCTTAACACACATAATAAAGTTAAACCTTATTCATGAGTGAACTCCTATTCTAGGTGTATCCTATGTGTGTGACCCTATAGGTCGCATATTACATTGGTAGGGAGTGTCCATAACTAACTTATGACTTCACAAGCAATGAGCATTATTTATCAACACATCATTGCTACCCTAGGAATTGGAAAGTTGGATAAAAACCTCAACCTAAAATCCATGATTAGTGTTATAATGATTGTATAGTCCCTTTGTCTTTGATATCCAGATTGAACTCAAGAAATGGAATCTTCATCCTCTCAACGTCCAATCCATGTTCCTTGAACTAGAGCAGTCTGTCTGATATGTATGTGAGCTCACATATCATATATTGATTCACATGATTATTGCCATATGTTTCTCAATCTCTCTTATCAAGTAGCCAAGATATCAACTCTAGTAGGAGGGACAATTCTCATCTACATCACTCAAAATTATTCCCCATGTGTCACAATGTATCCGAGCATCACCTTTATGGTAACACTTATTCAAGGTTATGTTGGATGATGTCAAAGTACATAGAACAATATGTAATGATTGTAGTGATTTCAAGTCTAAGAACCACAATCACCACTATCACTATGAGAATGAATTCTAACTACCACTCAATGGTTTCCATGCATCACTCTCAAGGTGGGTTTGTCTGATACATTGTACTTTGACAAGTACCCATGTGTTTGGTTTCATATCACATATCATGACTGATAACGTTCTATCATCAACTCACACATAGTCTAGTCTTATGTGTTATTTCTATCTATTAGCTTCACAATAATATCTGACTAGGGGCATAACAAGAATGTACGTACTCTTATCATACATATGATCCCACTGTTCAGGCCATCAACCTAAAGAGATACATCATCGAGTAACATCATTCTTTAGACACATATCATGTTATACTATTATCTCATAATTGATCAAACATATAGAAAAAGATTTCCTTTATTATTTATCAAATTGTTTACAAGAGATGCCATTAAAATCATCATATGATTGGCTCTCTAGGCATACATACCAATAGTCTCCCACTTACACTTAAAGACAATCACCCATGAACTTAATTCCAAGTGATCTAGCTTTACCTTCATGCTTCTACTATGAAAGTGCTTTTGTCAAGGGGTCAGCAACATTTCATTAAGTTGGTACTTTGGAATCTTCACATCTCCTCGTTGTATGATCTCTCGTATGAGATGGAACCATCGTATTATGTGCCTGGAATGTTAATGAAATATAGGTTCCTTAGCTTGTGCAATAGCATCATTGTTGTCACAATACAACTCTACTGCATCGCTAATGCTTGGAACCACCGCAAGTTTAGTGATGAACTTCTTGATCCAAATGGTCTCCTTTGCTGCATTGGAGGCAACAATATACTCAACCTCTATTGTAGAATCAATAACTATTTCTTGCTTGAAATTGTTACAACTTACAAATCCATTATTGAAGCAAAACAAAAATATGGCTTGTGATCTACAGTCATCTTTTCCAGTTTGGAACCTTCCATCAGTGTAACCCTTTACCACCAACTCTTCCTCACCACCGTAGACAAGGAACCGATCCTTAGTTCTTCTCAAGTACTTAAGCATGTTCTTAATGGCAGTCCAGTGTCCTTCCCCATGATCTAACTAGTATCTGCTCATCATTCTCAAGGCATACGAGACATCGAGATGAGTACATAACATTGTCTACATGATAGATCCAATTATATATGCATATGAAATCTTACTCATGCGTTCTCTTTCTTTACAAGAACTGGGACATTGATCTCTAGAGATAGCAACACAATGAGACATGGGTAGGTTTCCACTCTTTGAGTTATCCATGATGAACCTCTTCACCACTTTGTCAATGTATGTTCTTTGGCTTAAGCCAATAATCCATTTAGATCTATCTCTATAGATCTTGATTCCTAAGATATAGGATGCTTCACCTAAGTCCTTCATAGAGAGTGTATTTCCTAACCATATTTTTACTATTTGTAAGGTAGGAATGTCATTCCCTATTAATAGTATGTCATCTACATACAATACGAGGAATACACTCATTCTCCCACTAACCTTCTTAAAAACACATGGTTCATCTTCATTTTGACTAAAGACGAACTCTTTGACTATTTTTCCAAATGAAAGATTCCAGCTCCCAGATGATTGCTTCATTCTATAGATTGACCTTTGTATCTTATAGACTTTATTTGCATCCTTTGTGCTTATAAAGCCCTCGGGTTGTGTCATATACACATCCTCAAATAAATTCTCATTAAGGAATACAATTTTAATATTTGTCTTCCAAATCTCACAGTCATAATAAGCTGCAATGGAAAGCATGATCTTGTTGGATTTATCCATGGCAACTGTAGAAAATGTTTTTTCCATAGTCAACACCTTGAATTTGTTTGAAACCCTTCACAACCAATTGACATTTATCGATTTGTACATTACCATCCATGTCAGTCTTCTTCTTGAAGACCCAATTGCACTTTAAGGATTTTACCCCTTTAGGTGGATCCACCAAGGTCCATCCCTTGTTGGTGTACATGGATTTCTTCTAAGATCTTATGTCCTCAAGACACTTCTCAGATTGTGGTCCCTTAACAACTTCTAGGTAGCTTGGTGTCTCATCATCAATGGCCAACTCATTGCCTTCATGAGTCACAAGATAACCAAATATTTATAGCTCAAGGCGTGTCGTACTAGATATGCAAGGTTCCTATGTTACATGATAAATTTGAGATTTCATAATGGTTTGTGACTCTTTATGTTCCTCTTGTACCTCCACAAGTTCAATGTTTTCTTGTTGGTCTTGAACCAGTTCGAGTTCTACTTTTCCTCCCACTGATTACTTTGGAAATGAATTCCTTTTCTAGGAATACAGCATCCCTAGAAACAAACACTTTGGGTCAGATGGAATATAAAAGAAGTATCCTTCAATTTCACTAGGATATTCAACAAAATAAGATTTATCCTATTTGGGTCCAAGCTTTTCAGAAAACTGCTTCCTCATATAAGCTTCACATCCCCAAATCTTCATAAAAGACACATTAGGACACTTCCCGTACTATATCTCATGTGGTTTCTTTTGAACCAATTTAAATAATACATTGCAGTTTTATGGTGTGATCATACATTACTAGATATGGTGTGATCAATTATGAGTTTTATGATCTAGAAACTGCAATGTTTTTTTTCATCAAAAACATTGCAGTTTCTAGATCATAAAACTCATAATTGATCACACCATATCTAGTAATGTATGATTCCTTCTTTCTAACACACATTATGTTGTGGTGTTTCAGGTGGAGTTCATTGTGATACAATACCACAGTCTTACAAAAGGTCCTCAAACTCTTAGCTTAATTACTCTCCACCTCAATCAGAACAAATTGCTTTAATACTTTTACCAAGTTGGTTTTGTACTTCATTTACGAAATCCTTGAACTTTTTAAGCGTTTGTGACTTATGTTTCATCAAATAAACATAGACATACCTTCTGAAGTCATCAGAAAGGTAATGAAGTACTAGTAACCACCTCAACCATTTGTTCTAAATGGTCCACAAACATCAGTATGTATGAGTCTCAATAGATCACTTGCTCTTTCAAAGTGACTAGTGAAAGGATCCTTTGTCATCTTGCCCAGCGAATAATATTCACATGTATCTATTTATTCAAAATCAAAAGAGTCTATGTATCCATCTTTATTGAGTCTAGAAATACATTTCTCATTGATGTGCCCTAGACAACAATGCCAAAGGTATGTTTTGTTTGAGTTATCAAGTTTTAATCTTTTAGTATCTACATTATAAACATTTAAATTTAGATATAATAAGTAAAGACCATAGGAAATTGTTGCACTTCCATAAAAGATCTCATCTTTAGAAATAGAACATTGACCATTCTTTATATGAAATTCATATCCATTCTTGTCCATACAAGATACAAAGATAATGTTTCTAATAATGGAAGGTACAAAATAGTAGTTCTCTAACTCTATTACAAGCCTTGTGCGAAGAGATAAATGATAGGTACCAACTATAATGCAACAACCCTTGCTCCATTCACAATGTGTATTTGGACCTCACCATTTCTTAAATGCTTACATCATTTTAGATCTCGCATATTTGAACATATGTGAGATCCACACCTAGTATCAAGTATCCATGATGAATAAGTACACATATTTATCTCAATAACGTTTATACCTGAAGTTGAGATCTCTATGCCCTCCTTCTTCCTCAATTCCTCTAGGTAAAGAGGGTAATTCCTTTTCTAGTGTCATGGCCGGTGATAGTGGTGACAATTTCCTTCATTTATTTTGAGTACAGAAGACTTTGGCTTCTAGCCAGCTTTAGAACTCTTTTTAGATTTGCCTTTGCCCTTGGAAATCCCCTTTCCTTTGCTGATAATCATCACGGATTTGGATTTTTCCTTCTTCATTTGGGCTTCAACAGTTCTCAACATGCCAAGCAATTTTAGCAACAACTTGTCAAAATTGTTCATGTTGTAGTTCATAACAAACTAGTTGTATGATTCTTGAAGTGATTGTAAAATCACATATGTGGCCAACTCTTGGCCAAGGTAAATTCCAATCTAGCATGGTTCTTCACATACCCAATCAACTTGAGAACTTGGGGACCCACTAGATATCCTTCTGCCATATTGCACTTGAACAACGTCCTAGAGACATCATATCACACTTGTCTGTCCTGATTTTGGTACACATGCTTAAGTTGTGTTACCATCTCTATAACATCCATGTTCTCATGTTGTCTCTAAAACTCATAGTTCATTGAGCATTACATCATGCACTTGACATCCATGACATCGTCAAAATCCTTCTTATAAGCATCCCTATCAGCCTTTGACACACTGTGAGAGCAAGTTTATCTGGCTCTGGTGTCTCTAAGACATATAGCTTGTTCTCTTTTGTGAGAATCATTCTCAACGTCCTGAAGTAGTCATGGAAATTATTCACATTCAACATGTCCCTCTCAAGAACCGATCACAATGAACACGTGTTGTTGGTTGCCATTTATTTCTACAAAAGAAAATTGTAATTTGTCAAAATCACAAAATTTACGATATTTATCAGGCCTTTAATTAATTATCACTCCCACTATTTTTCAAATTTATATCCCTTACATATAAATTTGGAATGTTGTATCATGCAACCTTCTAGTGAGTCAAGATCCAAACAATTAAGTTTTTACCCGACCAATGCCAGTGTCCATAACCAATTATTAAGATAGGCAACATTTGGCATTTGCATCTTATGCAATTCTTGGATAGATGGTATGCACAAATTCTTGCCATAGTCCATGTGCATGCTTCTACAAAATTAATATCATTAAGGTCACCTAGTTAATCCTAACCTAAAAGCCAAAATGACAGTAAAACATCCTACCTGGTAGGCCCACATAACTACCATCACACTTCGACGAGATAGATGACACACCACACTTGGCGTGCCCACACTTAGTCGATCAAGATTTTAATGTGAGTTACTTATGGAAAGCATATAGGACTTAATATTGGATTGAGGGAAATTATTTATATACAAATACATATACATATGCAATCACCACAAACTAACAATATGTATCATATAAACACTATATCCACAAATGAAACATGCAATCATAAATATGAGTGATGGCTATAGCCATACCAATGGAATTCTTTGGAGCAACAAAGAATTACTACCACCTAAGGTCCACACCATTTGTAACCACTTGTACATGTAGAAATCTGTGTTGGAACCAATCCAGTCAGTCGACTCAACCCTCAAGTCAATCTATTTGCCTCCTAGTTGGTCAATTGGTCCCTTTGATTGGTTGATCGACTTTCAGTTCAAGCGGCGTCTAGACTCCTCCAGTCAATCGATCGATTCCTCCTGTCATCTGTCCTCCTCAGTCCTCCAGTCGATCAGTTTGATTTCTGAGTCCATTGATTTGTCTGGTGCAGAATTCTTATTTAACTTATTATATTACAAAAGAGATATCTCAAGTTACATTTGAGGGGATTATAGGAACGAAATCATTAACTTACATATGGAAAGAGAGAGAGAGGCTCGATATGCAAATGAAATTTAGAAAGATAGGAATAAAACCATTAAAAAAAGCACACATATCCGGGGGGTATTGGCCATAGCCATGGTTACATCCAACATCAAAACATTTTTAGGGAGAAACATATAAGTTACATATATACCATATACATATACATATATATATTCGAATTATATGTGGTATTTAATCAGATATGCACATTAATCATAATAAATACTCACATCGATATAATAAATAAATGATAATACAAAAATTCGATCACCTCGATTAAATCCCAAAATATAGTAAATTGATATGACTATGATACCACTATAGGAAAATACATCGACAAAGATGGAAGTAGAAATAAAAATTTTCTTGCCATATTTTCCATGACAAGCGGATCACGTCAACAACTACAGATTTGGAAAGAAAGTTGCAAGTCATATACCTGGTCATGGAGCAAGTCGAACAACTACCCTTGCAGTAGCGTGCTTCTTTAGCAAACAACACTTGGACGATTGTCGATAGTAGCTTCCTGGTGTAGCACCAGAAACAACAGTGGACGACATCATCCTAGCGGGTGGAAATGGACTTCACACCTCTACGTAGTCCACGTAGACCATCGGGAACTCCTATCGCTCTTTTATGAAAGATGGGAAGGAGTTGTCCCTTTGATGTCAATGTAATAAAGTTGACTTCTCTCCCTTTTTTCTCTCCCTTGATGTCTCTACATTTTATGAGTAAGACATTCTCGGGCTCTCACATTACTACAACTATGAGAAGACACAAATTTTCATACCTTATTACTATATCTTTTGAAAGCCTTGTCCAACCCTCTATTTATAGGAGGGCCAAGGTTAGGGTTTCCAGATTGTTTGGGAGTCAAAGAGATGTAATTGCATGAGTTTTCTAGAAGGTGTGAATGACGATCCATTCAATACACTATTGAACTAGTTGATTTACATGTGAAATAATAAACACTTGAATCAATCAATTCACATTATTTTCTATCTGTAAACATATTGGCTTTAGTGTGAAGATTAATGCACAATATGATATGAGCATCAATACTTGATCCAATCTCATTGATATCCCAACCAATCGGTTCACAACATGAACTGGTTGGTTCACTTGATGAACCAGTCATTTATGATTTCTAATAGCCAATGTTGTTTAAATTGAATACCTAAACACTTTGGTAATCAAGTTAAACCTTATTCATGAGTAAGATCCTATTCAAGGTGTATCATATGTGTATGACCCAATAGGCCCCAAATTACGTTGGCAGTGAGTGCCCATAACTAAATTATGACATCATAATCAAGGAGTGGTATCTAACAACACATCATTTCTACCCAAGTAACTAAAAAGTTGGAGAACAAATTCAACCTACAATCCATGATTAATGTTACATTGATCATAGTTCTTTTGTCATTGATATCTAGATTGAACTTGAGGCATGAATCATCCTCTCAATGTTAAATAGGTGTTCCTTGAACTAGAGTAGATTGTATGAGATGCATGTCAGCTCACATATCATATATTGATTCACATGAGTATGGCCATACATTTCTCATTCTCAAGTGGCAATGATATCAACTATAGTAGGAGGAACAAATCTCATCTACATCACTCACAGTCATTCCCCATGTGTCACAATGTAACCGAGCATCACCTTTATGGTAACCCTTATCCAAGGTCACGTTGGGTGATGTCAAGGTACATCAAACAACATGTGATGAGTGTAGTGAATAAGTCTAAGAACCACAATCACCATTATCACTACGAGATCTAATTCTGAATACCATTCAATGGTTTCCATGCATCACACTCAAGGTGGGTCTGTCTGATACACTATTCTCTAATGAGTACATATGTGTATGGTTTGATATCACATATCATGTCTAATAAGATTCTGCCATCAACCAACACACACTTTAGTTTTATGTGATATTTATTTCTATTAGCTTTCACAACAACATCGAACTCAGAACATAGCAAGAATGTATGTACTCTTATCATACATATGATCTTAATGTTCAAGTCTTCAACCTGAAAATATACGTCATCGAGTAACATTGTTATTTAGAAATCTATTATGTTATACTATTATCTCATAATTGAAAAAACATATAGACATATATTGGCTTTATTATTAATCAAATCTTTTACAAGATATGCCATTACAATCATCACATGATTGGCTCTTTGGGCATACAAACCAGCAAAAATCATGGCGCCTCACCGCCACAAGATTAATATTACTCAAAATAAAACCTAATTAAAATCAAACAACCATTGTTACCAATAGCTTGCTACATAGCAACACATAACAAACATTTTGAATCAATCACAAATTAAGTAACTATGTCCTTAATATATTCATATTATACAAGTTTTGTACAACCTATGGTTTAGTGACCTCACATGCATATGTAAGGGAGGCATGCCTACTCATACATTACAACATGTACAACTAAGACAAGATTACAAGGCATATATGCCAAAATCCTCAATCGAGTATATATCTATATAAAACTTCCCACACAAACCTGAGGGTACACAGACGACTCTAATGCTAGATACTTCCAACACAAAAACATCACAAACTAGCATGTTATCCATCAAACATCACCTACCTCAAGGTGAAAGATGTCCTTCAAAGGACAAATCTTGATAGACACCCTCTGTAATATTCTTCACCAAAAGTTATGTTGTTCCACCACTCACCTAATAATATGTGGAAAATCATAGGTTGAGACTCATAATCCATACGTATGATATAACAACTGATAACATTTATTAATTATATTTTTAATAATAAAGTGTAATAGAGCAGATAACATTTATATCAATAGACCTAGTAACTTAGAAAGAATAAATTGCTATATAATGTATATACCCGAGCCATACCCATACATGTAAAAAGTTTGAACTGCATGTAATTACTATAGCAAGTAAAACACATCAAAGAGCATAAATTTTATTCATAAATCCTAAACATATATATTGCACGACTCATTTACACCTTTAAGTATGACATTGGTAGTTTGAGGTGTACCAATCAAGCTACTAGATTGCTTATGCAAAGATTCTCTAGCAATCTGTATAAGATCTAAGGATATCCATAGTTTACTAGAACTATTCAAACATCTTAGGTTGAATCCAAGATAAAAAAAGATAGTTCTTAAAGGCCATATCTAGTGTGGAATTGCTCAAAAGTGGACCCACATATCACAAGTCTATAATGGGTACACATTCCACTACACCAGTCATGCGATATATAATCCAAAAAATACTAAGACATGAATACATCTGATCTCCATCACATGTCACCAGACCATCAATCACAATCGAGTCTTGATAAGATTTAAAGACATTAGGGTATATCTACCTAATCATCCCTGTATATTCTCTAATATATGGGTCTGAGCATCTTCTCACAATTCTCAAATTACTATAAGATTAACTTGTTTCAATAGATATACAGACTCATGGTGCTACATGATTAGGGATGCACTTGATTAATGATATTAATTATTCATTTTATGACCATCAATGAAGTTGCATACAATCAATAACAAAATAATTAAAAGTAAACCATGCCTTTGCAACTTTGGAAGATATAAAATGAATTACTATACAATTTCAACTACCCAAAGGATGTATGTAACGCCTCTAACCATGCCAAAGTCAAGGAAATCAATATAGGGCACTACTATGCCTAATTCTTCATAGAGACCATAAAGTGGTAAAACCCTTTCTAGGATATCATATCCACATAAGACCACCCAACCAGGTTTCATGTATCATTCTTATTTATAAAAGTTCAAACCATCAATATAGGATACCACAAGACCCATTTACCATATACAGACACAACAAAGCTAAGTTCATGTACGAACCTCTAATAATATGAAATTTTGCACCAAGCTTCACAAAGTATAAGGGTAGCATCCAAATTTTAGAATTAAACTCTAAGGAATACAAGAGTTTGCTAGTTTTGAAATTAGGGCATAAGAAGGTCAAGATAGGCATATATAAGCTACTTTTACATAGCAAGTCCATTTTAAACTACTTTCCAACAGCACAACGTCTAGGTACAAGCCTTAATAACATTATATAAGAGTTCCAATCCAACAAGACATTCTATATAATTCTAATATATCTTTTCTTGAGTAGATAAACATCACAGAGTTACTACCTTTTGTATCATTTTCATCATAGTTTGAACTTAAGAACATGCACGCCCAATTAAGCATGTATTTAGTATCAAAGGAGAAATGAGAGGGATTAAGATGAACATGTAACTTAATATTTCATTCTTACATACTTAGATTAGTATAAAGCTTCCATCTTTTAGCATACTAGAGGGATTAGAATCAAGAAAAAGGTTTGCATGTATCAAGTAGTTATTAAATGAACCATATGTCATATCACTTGCGTTACAAATAATGGAAAAGAGTCTACTTGTTGATGAAGATGAATTAAGCTTTACTCCTTAAAATCGTTGAACAAGCTCCAAGTTAACATGCCAGTGATGATCATTTTTTAAAATCTGAGGTTTACTTTTGAAAATCTCTAGCACCCCTTCTTCCATGATCCTAAAGAAACTAGGTTACAAGGGAAACATGGTTCAGCACTAGTTTGAACCCTAGGTAAGGACCATGCGCATAGATCAAAGTAGGAAATGATGTAAGACCATAATAGAAATAAGATGAGATGAAGCTTGCTTACATAAAATAAGGTACATGATGCTATAAGATTTGTCAATATCTAAGGAAGAAGAAAAGAAGCAGGAAGGAAGAAGAAAATAGAAGAAACATCTGGTTCATCGTTGATCATTGGAATTTGAGATCTCATTAGTTGAAATCAACCAATGATGTTACACAACTGCACTGACCCTCCTCAATAAATGCAAGAAATAACGGAAAAGAGGAGGATGTAGGGAATATACATATGCTTGGGAGGGAATAGAAGAGGAGAGAGTAGGAGTGGGTCAACACTTCCACACCATCAATCGTCACACCTGTGACTTCATCAGCCAACAATGTCATCAGTAGATGACAACATGTGTTTCATTAATGGACGATGGTAGGAAGTTCATTAATAGGTGGAAGCAAAGCTTTCATTAGTAGACAATAATCTGCGGTCTCCATTGATAAATGATCATTAGTAGATCACCATCAACCTCCTATTCTCCCTCACTAAAGGAAAAAAGGGATCTCCATTGCAAGATTTTCATCATAGGCTATGCATAGATCCTTATGGGTATGTGATATTCGGATAGTATTTGGCCTCAACTAATGAAAAGGCAACGTAAATGCTAAGGCAACCAAGGCTCAACAAATCAAGCACAACTAGAGGGAGAGAGAAACCAAATCATGCTATGTTAAAATTACATAAAGACCACCAAGCATGGATATTTAACATATAAAACCATAATAGCTATATCTAGACCATAACATAAGAGATTCATCATCAAGCTGAACTTCAACTGGTTGGTAGGTCTTCTCTATATAATGACACTTCCTTAACACGGAGACATGGAACATGTTGTGCAATCATGCAACTCAGGTGGAAACTCCTACTTGTATGGCACCTTCCCTTCAGTTTTGATAAGGTAAAACCCCATAAACCTAAAAGAAAACTTAACCCACTTATCAAATCTTAGACGATCCTTCCAAGGAGAAACCTTGAGATATAGTATGTCTCCAAATTGAAACTCTAGCGGCCTGCAATGATTATATGTATAAAACTTCTATCTGCCCTATATTACCTTCAACTATTGTTTGATCAGTTTGATATTTTTTGGAGTTTGTTGAACAAACTCAAGACCTAAAACTAGTATTCACCTACCTCGTACCAACAAAAAGGCAATCTACAACGCCTTCTGTATGAAGAATAATGTAATATTGTAATCAAACTCCCATGATAGCTATGGTTGTAGGAAAAGTAAATCAGACTAAGGTGAATGTCCTAGCTTCCCAGATATTGGAGAACACAAGATCTTAACAAATCTGCAAAGTTTGTATGTTACTTCCTAACTATGTATATGGATAAAACATTATAGGGAAATTGAATTGTGTAACTGAAGTTGTATGTAGATAGTCCCAAAACCTACTCATAAATTAGGGTTCATCTATCAAATGCTATCATTGCAAGAACACATTGTTGGCAAATTATATCAACTATGTACATCTATGGAAACTACCTCATTGTGAAAGTAGTGTTGATCTATATAAAGTGGAACAAATTAGTCACTCAATCAACAAGCAGCCAAATGGATCATATCCCTTAGAATTCCTTGGGAGACCAGCCACAAGTTCATAATGACATGATCCCACTTACATTCTGGAACATATAAAGGTTGCAACAATATTATAGGCTTTTGATGCTCTGCCTTGACCTGTTGACAAACATGACACCTTGACATGAACTCTGCATTGTTATTCTACAATCCTAGACACCAATACAAATCTTTAGATTGAGGTACATCATTCTAATACCAAGATGCATTGCATACATCAAAGAATGTGCCACCTCAATCACCATTGTCAGTGTTTGGAACTACCATCTTGTTGTGATAACACATTGTCTTGTCCTATGACTCATGGAGCCCATCATGCTTCATGTTACCAATCTATGACATGATATTCTATATCATAGTATCAGCCCATTCTAGTCTATAGTATCAACATCATATTGATCTGTAGCCAACAAACTTCCAAGAAAAAACCCTCCACTTGTTCATTAATCAAACATAGAGACACTACAATGTGCTCTTGTGAAAGTCCAAACAATACAACATTGTTGGATCTATTGCAGATGAAGATGACCTTTGGTTCAACACATTGGTCAATACATTCTCCTTCCTAGGATGATACTCTATCATAAAATCATAATCCTTTTTCATCTCAAGCCATCTCCTTTGTATCATATTCAACTCCTTTGAAAAGAGATACTATAGATTCCTATAATATGTGAAGATCCATCATATTTCCCCATAAAGATAATGCCTCTAAATATTCAATGTCAAAACCACTAATACTAGCTCCAAATCATGCATTGCATAATTCTGTTCATGCTTTAAAGCTAATGAGAAAAAAGAGATTACATGCTTGTCTTGCATTATCACACATCCAAGCTCATTCTTTGACAAATCACATAGGACTATGAGTAACATTGCCCATGCTCGAGAAAAAGTAGAACTATAGCCAATGTAAACTTCTCCTTCAACAACTGCAAAATGTATAATCATGCGTCTGTACACACAAAGGGTACATCCTTCTTTATTAGTCTGGTCAATGACAAGGCTATAAAACTAAAGTACTTAATAAATGTTTATAATTACCAGCTAAACCACCAAAACTCCACATCTTAGTGGGTGTCTTAGGTTTCTCCCACATCATCACTAATTGAACCTTCTTAGGATCTATAAAAATCCCATTCATAGATCTAACATGACCAAGGAAAGACACCTCAGTCATCCAAGACTAATAATTATTGCACTTCACATACAACTAATGCTACCTCAGCAACAACATGAGCAAACAATGATGTTGCTCATGTTGCTTCCTATACTTGGAGTAGATCAAGATGTCATCAACAAAGACCATTACAAATTGATCAATATACTACCTAAACACTCTTTCCATTAGGTCCATAAAAGTTGTCAGTTCATTGGTTAGTCAAAATGGTATAACCACAAAGTCATAGTGATCATACATAGTCCTAAAAGTTGTTGTAGGTATGTATTCTATCATCATCCTCAATGGACGATATGCCAACCTCAAATCTATTTTTGACCAGAATAAAACACCTATCAACTGTTCAAACAAGTCATCAATCATTCACAAAGAATATGTGTTCTTCACTATAACCTAATTCAACTATCAATAGTCTATGCATGGACTCATAGAATCATCCTTCTTCTTAAAATCAACACTAATCATCCTGAGGGGACATGCTCAGCTGTATGAAACTCTTATCCAACAAATGTTGAAGTTGTTTCTTCAACTCTATCATATCTACAAGTGCCATCCTATAAGGAGATTGGGCTATTAGTTTCTTTCCATGGATGGGTTGACCTCACTTCAATGTCTTGAGTAGATGGAACACCATGAAACTCATCAAGAAATACATCTTCATACTCAAATACCACTATTTCATAGTAGATACTAGGAATCATCTTGGTATCTACCATGTGTGTTGAGGAAGCTTCAAAACCTTATCTCATCATTTTCTTACACTAACATATATAGCACACACTTAGGGAGAATCTTTTTCCATCCTTGGAAATTACAAGAGACATTCTCATCCCTAAAATCGACAACCTTAGATTCACAACCCAACACCAGCTATACTTCTCTACTTTATCCATCCAAAGGATCACATCGAATATGTGCATATCAAGTGGCATGAGGTCCACATGAATGTTGAGTTTGGAGAAAATAAGAACACAACATGAACACACAACCAAAGAGGTTTTAAGAAAAAAATGACTATCTCTACTACTAATGGGTAAATTACAATAACTAATCAGCTTTTAGTGATAAAAGAGTGCATTACACCTGGGATGTGTGGATGCATATAAGTCAGAAAGAAAATTTTTCATCTAAATTATCAAGATCGGTAGGTTGATGACTCCCACTCTTTGACTCATGGCATAGAGTCTAATCATTTCCTATAATCTTCTTCAAGAGGGTCCTGATGACCCTACATGTGAAGTTTGGCCACTTCCTCTACCACCAACACTGTGCTGATGTGAGCCATGCTAGACCTATCTCTACTAATGGGATACCTCTTGATACAATTATGGAAAAAAACATCCTTATGTGTCCAGCTTAATAGTCGAAACACCTTTTCTAAGGAGAGGAACGTGACCCAAATGGTTGTGTCACTGATATTGATCCAGAACTGTATGGTTCATATGGCCGAAGAGCTTGAACTCTATCCTTACATGAATACTATTGTGACTATGACTAGGCCCTCACTTTGGATGTTGTCGTAATCTACTGTAACTATCTATACCATTTCTGTCATTCAAATCTAGAAAACCTATGTCTCTTATATGATTGATGCCTAAACTTCTATACAACTTTACTCTTAGCATCACGAACACATATTCCACCCTTCATCCTTTTCATCCTCATCAGAGCCTCCACAAAGGTGTAAAGCTTATCACCATACTCTAAGGCTGACACTAACTTAGCCAAATCAACACTTAGTCCTTTCTCAAACATTCAAATCTTATCCTTCTTTGTGGGTGCCTTGTGAGAACAAAATCTCAACAGATCCATAAGTCATGCCTCATACTCAAGTCATATTGTCATCATCCTTTGATGCAACTCGTTGAACTAAGTTTCCTTCTAACTAAGATAAGATTGAGGGAAGTATCAAATTTTAAATTCCCTCATAAACTTTGTCCTTGTTATGACCTCACTAGGTCATTTTCATCTTCAATGGACCAGTAACAACCCCTTTATAGATAAATCATGTTCTTAGTATTGTCTTCATCCATGGTATGCAACAATCCGAACACCTTCTCCAGTTCTATTAAAAACAAATATATGTGTACCCAAGTACTCTGTGTCTCCAACACATTTCAACCTCTCAAGCATCTTGCTTTAACCTAAATATTCAATCCTTGGAGATGGTAATTTGGAGGATTGAGTCAGTACCTAATCAAACAATTAAGAAAATGTCAATATAATCTGCTTAAACGTAGCTTAGAAAGTCAGACATGTGTTGTCGAGTATCCAACAATGTCGGTATTGGCTTCTCTAGCCCTATATCAGGTACTCTCACATGTATCCTCACCTCAGGTACCCTATCCTCTTATACCTGCATCTCTGGAACTCTCTAGTTCTTACCACCTCTTAGTGCTACAAACTACCATCTACTTGTTCTTCACATTCTTAGCCATATCTGCATTACTATAACAAATGGTTAGATATGGTTGACACAAAAGAACAGACTCAACAACCTAATAATATGTCCATGCAGAATCAACAAACCTAGGCTCTGATATAAAAAAAATTATCATGATCCACTGCCACAAGCTTGAGACCACTTAAATCAAAACCTTGATTAAAACCCAACAACCATTAATCCAAAAACATGCAACATAAGATCATGGAATAAAAACCTTAAATTTCACACAAAATAAATATTAACACGGTAATCCTTATACTCATGTTCCACATGCTCTATAAAACTTATGGTTCAGTGACATTTGTCACATCTGCATACAAAATGGAGGTATTACTTCTCATATATTATAAAATGTACAATTAGGACAACTTATAGGGTAAATATGCTAAAATCCTAAGTCATTGGTCCATCCAAATAAAACTTTCCACCCAGACCTGAGGGTATAGGGATGAGAACTTAGACTTCCAATGCACAAATATCACGTACCTCTAGGTTATCCCACAAACATCACCCACCTCCAAGTGACAAATGTCCTTTAAAGGATGTATCTTCTCCACCACAACTCAGTTATTATCTTAGTCACCTAAACAAATGTGCACATGATGAGATCCCTAATCCCATCTATATGATATAACAACTAATAGAATTTATTGCTTACAACATTTGTAATAATTAAGTTTAACAGAGAAGATAATGTTCAGATAGAGAAGGTAACTCAACAAGAAGAAAGAGATATACCATGCATATAACTGATCCATACACATACATGTATAGAGTATGAATAACATATAATAATTTTAGTAAGTAAAACACATTAAAGTCCATATACAATTTTCATCAATTAAATATATAAAAATATACTACATGACTAAGTTACACCTACTAATATATCCTATGTAACTTGAGGTGTCTATCTAGTAACTGCAAATATTTTCTACTACAATCCAAATCAGATCTAAGGATATATGAATTCTATTAGATCTCTCCAAAACCACACATCAAATCAAGGACAAAAAGAAATAGAGTGATCAAAGGTTGTAGCTATAATGGAATTGCACAAATGTGGCTCCACATATTATAACTCTATCCTAGGTGCACAAGCCATGCTACCAATCACATGGTATATACCCAAAAAATATCGAGACATTATCATAGCCGCTCTCCATCACATATCATTAGACTGCTGGTTGCAATTGAGTCCCAAAAAGATGAGAAGACATCAGGTATAACAACCTCAATTATCTCCATATATTTACTAATATATGGCTTTGTGCATCTTCTCACATTTCTCAAATTGCTACAAGATTAACTCTATTCACAATTTCCCCTAGTGATCTAGGGATATAGATCTATCGACTCAGGGTGCTACATGATTAGGGATGTATTTGATTAATCATAACAATAACTCATTTTATGACTGCATCAATCAAGTTACATACAATCAACAATAGAATAATTAAAATATAATCAAGCCTTTGAAAAATTAGGAAATGTAAAATGTATAACAATATATTTATAATTATCCAAACATGGCAAATGTAATACTTTTGACCATACCGAGCTCAAGGAAATCAATATAGGGAACCACTAGGCCCGATTCTTTATAAGACCATATCGAGGTCAATTGTTTTCTAGGAAATCACATCCACACAAGACAACCCAATCACGTTCATATATAGTTAATGACCATCATAGGCCCAAACCACCATTCTAGGGCACCACAAGGACAATTTACCATATAATGCCACAACTAGCTAAGTTCACACAGAAACCTCACAATTCTATGAAATTTTGCACCTTCCTTCAACAAAGTAGTAACAAGTCATCATTCAAATTTTATATTAGTAATCTGAGGGATGGAAGAGTAATGCTAGTTATAAGAAAGTCAAACTGGGCATAAATAAGATATCTTTATATAGAAAGTCTATTTCAAACTAGTTTCTAACTGCATGAAGGCTAGGGAAAAGCCTAAATAACATTATGTAAGAGTTTTGAACCAGAAGGTAATTCTTTAAAATTTTAATATATTTTATTAGAGTACAAAAAATCATAAAGGTACCACGTTTTGAATCATTTTTCATCATAGTTTGAAATTAACATGCATGTCAAAATCAAGAGTGTATTAGTATCAAGGTATATATTTTATTGATCAATATGAAGATATGGATTTGTAGTCCATTCTTACTTAATTAGTCAACATTAGATTCCATATTTTCACTTATTGGAGAGTCTATAAGCAAGAACAAGGTTTGAATGCATCATGTAGGCATTAAACACATCATATGTTATCTCACTTACCTTATAAACAATGTAAAAGGTTTACTTCTCGATGAAGATGAAAAAATTCGAGCTTTACCCCTTCAAAGCTTCAAACAAGCTCCAAGCCATGCAAGCCACAATCTCTTCACAAGATTTAAGATTTACTTCTAAAAATATCCAGAAACCCTTCTTCCATGATCCTAGAGCAAATAGGGTAAGAGGGATGAAAAATCATGATTTAGAACTAGGTCAAACTCACGGTGAGGAAACCACCATGGACATTGCTCAAGGTAGGAGATGAAAAAAGACCATCACAAATATTAATGAGAAGAGGCTTGCTTACATGGAACTAGGTTGGAACAACATCCAAGGGATATAAGAGGAGTTGTCAATCTCCAAGGAAGAAAAGAGGAAGGAGGAAGGAAGAGGAATACACAAGCATAATTTGATTCATCTGTGATTGATGGAAGGTGAGACCTTATTGATTGTCTCTGACTAATGATGATACACATCTGCCCTGGCCCTCCTCATGAAACACAAGCAACAAGGGAAAAGGAGGAGGAAGTGTGGGATATATATATATATATATATATATATATATATATATATATATATATATATATATATGTTTGGAAGGGAAGAGAAGAGGAGAGAAAAGGAGTGGGTCAACAATTTTAGACCATCATTCATCGAACCCGTGAATTCATTGGCCAACAGTGTTGTCGGTAGATGACAACATGTTTTTCATTACTGGATTGTGGCAAGAAGTTAATCAATAGGTAAAAATAGAGTTTTCATGGATACATGATAATCAGAGGACTCTATGGTTAGACGATTGTAATAGTAGGCAATCATTAGTCTCCTCTCCCTCACTAATAGAAAATTAGTGATCTCCATCATTGAATTTTCATCGATAGGCAATGCATAAAATCTCATCAGTAGGTGATTTTCTGACAACAACCGTCCTCAACCAGTAAAAAGGCATGGAGTTTTCTAAGGAAACTAAGTCCCACCAAATCAAGCTCAACTAGAGAGATAGAAACCAATACATGTTACGTGCAAATTATAAAAAGAAGCTTTGAACATGGATAATTGCATACAGACCGATAAGGGCATAAATTAACAAATTTACTAGATAAATATGTTAAACATATAATTAAGGTAGCCAATCACATAATTAAGAAATAAAATATAGTTTTGAGGGTTAATCTAGTCAAGGGTTTTAAAAAACCACCCTTCTATCAAGGTATCATTAAGTTATAACATTATTAAAATCATAGAATAACCTCACAATATTACATACCTCTTTGCTATTGTATATGAAAACTATTGAACGGTTCAAGGATATCAATTCTAGTCACATTCTAGGACCCAAAACCATACTAATGATAACCACACCAAGAGTTTACTCCAATCTCCTTATAGTTCCTTTGAAAAACCTTTTTGTCTTTTTTACCAAAGCGTTTTCCATAAAAATGATCTAAGTTTTAGGCCTGCACTTGGAGGGTGAGATGAATAAACGCATCCATACTTTCCAGAAAAATAATAGAAGTCAAGCAACTCTACTCCAGACTGGGTTGTAGGACCACAAATCCATGTCCATTTACCACATATGATAGAAACCAACACACAATATATTAGAGTGAAACGAATAATTTCCACTAGTAAAAATTAACAAAGGGGTATACAATATCTTTTGTAGTATAAACAACGATATAGATGAATATCATTTAAAAATCCATATTGTGATTACATTAGAACTAGTGACTAGTCTCAATTGGACGAGACTGGTATCTATCCCTATGAACTGGGACAAAGTGGATATACAACTAATTTTTGTTAGATTAGGATTAATGACATATGATTTAGAGTATGATTAGAGATACAACCTAGATGGACTAGGATGAGAACAAATCATTGATTGTGATAAAACTAGGATTGAAGACCAATCCTAGTTTGGAAAGGACTAACAACTAATCATAGTGGGATTAGGACTGACGATTATTCATGACATAATGTAGTATTGACACGTTCTCATACACAACTAAAAATTAATTCATATAAGTAATCATCTTAGCAAGCACATTAATCACATAAGATCATTTGAAACATGCCTCCATGTAATATCATACTAACTTGAGATGAAAGTCCTAAAACCATATGTGATGCTTCTATATAGAAAATGATTTCCACCTTATTCTAGTGTTCAAATCAATATTATATAGACCATTAGTTTCTATCTAGTATCCATTCTAATATAACAAGAAAATGGTCCTGGTCTCAAACTAAATCAAACCATATTTTTATTATTTAGTTTCATTTCATCAAATCAAATTTTAGAAGAAAGAACTTACATTAGTATTCCATGTTATGAATATTTTTTTTAATTGTGGTAGGCTAAGTAATGACATTTTGATGAGTTAGTGATTGAGTTTATATACATTTTATTCATATAGTTGTATGCGGGGTAGGGACATGTGCTGCAATATGTGTGTGAACAATTTCGAAACATTATTTATGGTAGGTATATGGTTGACCCAATTTTCCTTGAGTTTTACTAGATTGAGGTAGTTATAGAATTTGTCTTGAAATGACAACAACATTTCCTAATCAGAAATTTCAACCACAAACTTTTTGTATTAGTTAAAGGACAATATTTGATTAAATTGGATGGATAATTTGCTTATGTGTGTTGCATAATATTTTTTGTATTGTATACGAATATGCATGCTTTTGTGTGTGTGTGTTATGTAGAAAAACTCATATACATGCATATGTATGGTGTAAATTTGTAGATTAGCACATGTAGTTATATGAATATCTATATCCATATATAAATATTCACTCATACAAGTTTGTATATATCATGTGATTATGCATATATAATTGTTCACTTAAATATGGAACAACTCTATGATGCAGGTTACTATGATAGTATCACAATATGATAAATGCACCATGAAAATTTGAATATTTAATATAACACTGGAATAATGTTCTAAATTTATGTATTAATATTTACATGGACACACAAACTTCCGTATTCAATATAATAAAAGCTGTAAAACTACTCATAAATCTATTTCAAAAGTGTATTTATGACTCTAAGTTTCGTATTTTAGTAGACATTACAATTACTTGGTCGCATTAACATTTATGGGTAAAATCCATAGTAAAGTGTGAATTATTGTATTAATGATACCAACATTTAATCTGTGTTCATGTTTTTATTGTTTGTTGGAATGAAGAAATATAAATTAAGTTAGTTCAAAAAAATTACAAACATAGATCAATAGTGAATTTCATTTTAACTATAAAAATGACATGATACCAAATAATAGCAAGTTGTTGTAGACTCCTTAGATGTCTAAAGAGTCTCACAATATCTAGTTTCATATTTTTTGTTTACAAAAATGCATATAATTTCAAGTAGTATTTGGATGGGTTTGACCTATATGATTTCTATTGTTCTATTTGGTTTAGTGACTTTGTCCATGTTTGAAGTAGATGGTTTTGAACTTTTGGATCGACATGTCTAGTGCATTTTTATGGTTCAAACCAGTCTCACTTGAAAACTAATGTACACATAAAAAGTCTTTTATAAAGTTTTCCATTTATGAATTGCACATGAATATTTATGTGCATCTTGATGCTTACATTATATCTTTCCAAGACTCCCCTCAAAAGCTCACTTATACCAACTACATGTAAAACCAACAAGTGGGATGGACAAGAAGAAACGTTCGAATCCTCATCACACCAATGGATGATAAAAAAAGGGGTATCAATGGAGAAATTGTATGGAGATGAGATAATTTAATGATAAAAGAAAGAAGAAGCAATCTAATAAAATTTTTATTTTTACCAACTTGTGTCTAAACTTGTTTATTAAGGAAAAATTATGCATTGTGTTTCTTGTGTTTCACGAATTATTCTTTTACACACTTTTCCAAATTCCATTATATTTTAGAATTTCTAGTGCAAAGAATGACACTAACCATAAATGCTACTTTTTAGACATCCAACAAAACCTATCAAGATTTATTTTAAGGATATGTGGAATGCAATAGTTACCATGCATAGTAAAGAAGTATAATATCAATTGTCATTTGAATATTTTGATATGTGACAGTCACATTGGAGGTTTTTCACACATTGTCCCTAGCAACTTCCTAAATAAACTTGTGAAGGAGAAATTCTTCTCATTTTTAATCAATCCAAAACAATGATATATGATGCAAACTGATTTTTATCAGTGCAAATATATAATTATATCAAATAACTATATCTCCAAACCTATCATAAACTTTTCTTGAAATACCATCATTCCATAAGAAATGAGTCATACAATTCTCCTTGTCAACATTGTGTGAATCAGAAAGGTATGCTTTTCTTCATTGAATTGGTTCAATAATAGATTTGAATCTAGCTCCTTCATTTCATGTCTTTTACCCTTTTTTAGCTTTTAATTTCACATTCCATACATCGCATATCAGGATATCCTCCATTCTTGTAAGTCAAGTAAAATCAATGAGGTAGAACTTCAAATCTTTGCGTCTTGAAAATTCCCAAGGAGAAACTTATTTTTTAGGACGTACTTTTAATTTTTTTTTATTTTTAAAGAGTTTTTTGAGGAGTGGAAAACATGTTCTTTTGGATGTTAGTAAACAATCAAAACCCACTTTCTAGTATCATCTGGTTGAAGGATATGTATGTTTAGTAAGACAATTTTCTCTTTTCAACTAGTTATTTTTTCATCTTTATAGTAGTTTCCCAATATGTAGTTGACCTTCAACTTTGACAGTGAAAACTCTAGCACAACCTTGTTCACAATATGTAAGCTCCTAGTAATGTCCCTTCCTTTCCATGACATCTTATACTATATTTCAGAACATTCCAACAACTTTTTTAGTACATGATTAGTATAATTTTTTACACCTTGTCTATCAAGTTAAACACGTTACAACATGTGGCATCATGTTATATTAAAAAAAACTCCAAATGTTATTCTGGTCCACAAAACATTTTTGTATCACTTTTTTTTCTATGTATACGTAATACTACATGGCAATATGATCTTGACATGTTTTCCTAACATGAATATTAACACCATATACATATAAGACAAGCAGACACAATGGGGCACCTTGATATTACAAATTAATTTAAAAATCAAACATAGAAGGACTACTTGATATTATTCATATTAAAAGGATGAGAACATAAGTATACTTGGAAAAGGTACACATATACATTTTTTGTGTCTATAAATCCATTTTCATAGACAAACATAAAGGCTATGTCAACAATTTTTTTGAAATATGTAACATAAAAAAATTGAATTAAAGTACAAAATATTTTTAAGAAGTTACCATAAAGATATGATATGCCACAACATTGGTTAAAGCATCGGTTGGTGGGAAGAACATTTTACAACAGCCAACTATAGCTCGGTCTATCACCTAACAACCAAAATTAACATCGTCAATGTTCAACTAGTAGGGGTTTGTTTGGTAGGAAGAAGTATCATGGTGGAGCACAATATTGGGAAGCATGGGTTTGCATGGGTTTTTAAATAGTGGCTTCATACATAGTTGGTTTGAGAAAGCTAGAAGAAATAGTTCTTTTTACACTTATTTGATCGAGTATACTATCTATTAAATTGGAAACCAATTTCAATATATGTATAAGTGATCATTCACCTTTCTACAACAACCCTATTTAATGCTTGGTATGAAATCATCATTTCTCTATCAAAATCAATGTTAAATTTGCAAACTTATATTTATGCATATGAAAATCATTAAAGTAGTTTTGAATCAGTATAAATCAATGTAGCAATTAATTTTATATGTTTCCTAATAGATCCTAAGTACAATCAATGTTGTTTTAGTTATGTTTTCTATATAAAGCTAAACATATCAGTCAAATTCATACAACCTTTTACTCAATTGTGTGTAGTTTACATTGCATCACATTTCAATTAGGACTTATTCGTAAGAGTGAAATTTAAATATAGTGTATATTTTTTACAACAAGAAGACCAAATTAGTGCTTTATTCAGTTGGATGTAAGTCAAACCATTATATTTTTATGTATTTTCTTACATGTATTATGTATGTAATTACGATAGATGCCTATTGTTTATTTAACATCATGCAGAAGGATCCTATTATAATTAAAGAAACATGGTCATAATCATATAACGCTTATCATGACACTTTAATTGGACAATCATGTTTTGTTGTTCCATACAACATATTACTATTGGCCATGATATAAATTTTGATTTGTCAGGGTGGAGTGCATCATGAATTAGAGTTACCACATATGGATACATAGTATCCTAACAACTTGAGTAGCACTCATACTAAGATGATGACGGTGTGCAGGGTCATAGATTTTCCATATCATTGAAAAAAATTTAAGATTAGAACATAAAAATGCAGTTATATACCATCAAACAGACAATATTAGATATCATCCAAACAAACTACCTTAGATTACAATGCAAGAGTTGAGCTATTTTGACCACATGTTAAAAGACAAGCATTTTTAAGAAAAAATATTTCATGTTAGGGAGAATTTTTGCAGCAATGAGTAATCAGAGCATGCATTTATTGGAAACACAACATCAACCACCATAAGCCCAAAATGTTGGATAAGCACAATATGACTGTAAATTTGTTGGTCGCTTAATATTACCTTTGTAGTTTACATATATTTTTTTATGTAGTTTACATACATGTCATTGAACCGACACTCATCATGACAGGTTCATGTAGTGAAGTTCCATATACCGGTAACTTATGATGTATATATCATGCTTTGTTGGACAATCTATTAATCTAGTGTTGTTAACGAGTCCTTCATCAAAGTAGGATTTGTAGTGGAAAATAGCTTAGTTTTTTGTGAGGTCTAATGTTGTAGCTTTAGGGGCACGAAGCTTATTAAGGATGAGCATTCAACTGGGCTAGATCATGACTCAGCCCAACTAAACCAACCAAATATTGGCCCTCATAGTTTGTATGGATAAGGCATGCCAGTAATAAATGCCCATATTTTTCATACAAAATAAGCATGCGATGAGTAAACATGTGCATGAACACCAAATCACCAAATTTGTTCTCTTTACATGCATATGCAACCACTATCTTACATATATTTTGCAATATTTATAAAACAAAGTTTCTTTGAAGCTTCTAAGACATTATAGATGGATATCTTGTTAAGAAAAATGTATGTGTATGTTTGTTTGGCCACCTTTTATTGTTATTAGGGTTAGACTAATGACCCAAAACCCATAAAGGTTTGATAAGCCAGACGATGACTATATTTTTCATTATTAGGACCTTGATTCAGCTAGTGACCCATTACAAAATGAGGGATAGGGTTCAAACCTATTAAAGCACAATGTGAATCAGTATGATGTTGGAAACAAGGGGTTGAAGAATTAATTTAGTCTAAATGAGATGTGAAGGGAAAGATAAAAGAACATCCCCAATGGTGAAGCCATAAAGTTTTGTTAAGAGGAAGACCATACAAAACTACAATCCAAATATATGTAGTTTTCATATTGGAAGGATAACTTTTTCTTAAAAAGACCTAGTTTGTAAGATTATATTTTTTACTTAATGACACCCTTTGTTATTTTGAATTTTATAGGCGATAAGATAATTTAAAGAAAACTTAATTTCAATTCTAATATTTGAATAAGACAAATTACTACCTAATAGTTAGTTTGATGCTCGTTGAATGAGAGCTTGAGGGGGTGGGGTGGGGAGTCATTGGGTTTGTTTGAACAAGATGATGGGAGAGGAAGGGAATGGAAGAAAATAGAGGGGAATGATGTTTGTACATCCCCCTTCTCTCCCCTAGTAAATTGTATTATAAAGAAGGGTGAACACAAAATAAGTTTTCTTTAGATACATTTCATTTTAAGGAGAAGAGAAATAAAAACTTTTCCTTTTGGAAGCAATTCCTTTCCTCTCGCTCATACTAAAAACACACATCTAGGGGTGAGAAGAATTCAGTTAATAATCGATTAACCAATAGTTGAATCCGAATGGTTAATTTTTTTAGACAATTTGATTAAGTCAGTTAATTTAGTTAATTTATTTTGGTTAATTGGTTAAACAGTTAATTTGTCTGTTAAAAATATTTTGTATTTGGTTAACCTATTTTTTACTGAATAGTCACAATTTTTTCAAATATCTTGCTCATATATATACCTGTATAATTTTACTTTTATTTCAAAAAATCATCCCGTTTATAAACTAATCAAGCTATTATGAACTACATATCACTATGTTTATATGTAATCTTGCTATATTATAATAACTATTCAAAATTTTATAAATATTTTTATACAATATTATTATAAGAATGTTATTTGGTTAACTAAATTAACCGACATAATTAACCATTAATCGATCAACCATAACCGAACTAACCGACACTAATTTGGTTAGACTGTTAAAATCTTAAACCACAAAAATTAACTTCTTAACCGAACCAAATTAACTGTAAATGACCAAATTAACTGGATGCTCACCCTACACGCATCTAGTAAAATTGTCTCATTTCTATTCTCATTGTCATTTTACTTCCGCACCATTGGTCCTCCTTCCCTTACCTTTCTTTTCAGGCATTCCAAGAACACCCCGAAAGATTATAGTACGTTCTGTTTGGTAATTATGACCCAATATAAATGTGTAAGGTATAAAATACAAAGTTTATGTTTGTGGCTCCCTTGAAATAAAATGTACCTTACAAGTATGTGCGTACATGATTGAGATTATTGAGAACCAAGGACATTAATTGCAAATGAAAGCTATGGTGAAATCTCAAAAGAAAGCAGCGGGCAGGAGACACCATCCATGATATCAAACATCTGCATATACTGTGATGATTGAAGCCGTCAAGCTGGCAGGGCATGTACTCAATTCACCCCAATCACTGGACTTAACATGCTACACTCAATATAATTTGAAAATTACCTCTAGAGTTAGGTATGGCATGTGCCCTTCCATACATTATGTGACTCCACCACCTCCCCCACCGGGCCCACCCCCACCCTCCACTCCCAAACACACCTCCACACGCAACATTTTTACAATGTTAAGTATATTTTGTATAGTTTGCATTGCAGTACTTAATGTAACTAACCAAATTTGATAATAAAATAACAAAAAATATACGTAGTGGTTAGATTTTTTACAATACCGACATACATTTTAAGTTTGTTTGCAACATTTTTCATTTTCTTCATATTAATAAAATCAATATAGCACAACTGCACACTCAAATGTAAACATGTATGATGAAAAATGCAACTCGCACAGGCAACGTATGTTTGCTCTCTTTCCCCTGTGTTTTCCTATGTGTACATAAATGTACACGACACACACATTTTAGTTTCTATCACCCTACTATGAAAGTCCTACCTGCTGCTGAAAATCTGCACCCTTATGTATATTTAGGAAGGAGTTGAACCTATAAAGATCACCTTTTAAGAAAGGCATCCTCGACATTTTGACCTGAGTGAAGGTTTCTCAGCAATATAACAATTATTTTCTTCTGAGAAGATGGCCTTTCATTTTAACAAAAAAGATTATACAATCTTTCTTGTAAACTGTACTTTTTCTCTCTATACAAGAAGTGCATTTTAACATGAAAGATTATACAAGAACTGCATTTTGATGTATTTGGATCAAAGTTTACAACTTATAAAGTGTTGTCTTGTAGACTGTAATTGTTTTCTCTATATTAATAGTATCAAGTCTTGGCAGACTCGCTGAGTATCGACTGTGGCAAACGTGACGGGTACAACGAAACATATTCTACGACCAAGCTCTCCTATATATCGGATTTTCCGTTCATAGACACTGGTGAAATTCACAAGATTGCAGATACTTATCTACAATCAGATGCATATACCAATATTTTTCATGATCTGAGAAGCTTCCCCGATGGTAAGAAAAACTGTTATTCCTTACCCGTAAACCAAGGAATGAAGTATTTGGTGAGAGCTTACTTCTTATACGGGAACTACGATGGTCGGAATGAGTTGCCACAATTTGATTTATATCTAGGCATTAACCTGTGGTATACTATCGGAGTAAATACTGCTGACACCTACGAGCAAAGCATATTGGCTATGGCCTCATCTGATGTGTTATCAGTTTGCTTAGTGAAGACAGGATCTAGTACACCTTTCATATCAGGTCTTGATCTGAGGCCTCTTCCAGACACTTTGTACAAGGAAGTTAGCCATTCTCAGTCCTTGGTAGAATTCTTTCTATTCGACGCTGGTTCAAGTAAAGGGTACAGGTAATTGGGTAATATATTTCATTGATATTGAGCATAGCAACAATATCGTCTCGGTAGGAATTATGTTTTTGAAAAAAAAAGTGGAACTTTTGGTGAGTCATTGGTGAAATATTGTTTCCCAAATTGAATAATGGTTTAATAATCATGCTAGGTGATGCTTACCTTTTGTGCAAGACTTAACTGAGTAGGTACAGTCATCACGAATGTTACAGTAGACGAAATTTGTGATGACATCAGCATTGCAACTTCTTACCATCATGTCATTACATGCATACTAGTTGTCATGTTTGAATAACTTCTTTGCCTTCCAAGCTTACGACAAAATCAATTGGCTCCAGCATGTGCATTGTTTACTTAAAAGGCATGATAACTTCTACAGGTACCCTGATGATCCATATGATCGTTTTTGGAGTACTGCGGAGACCACAGGCTGGTTACCGCTCAATACCAGTCAACCTGTCACCCCATCAAATGGCTATGAAACGCCTTCATTGGTTATGAGCACAGCCTACACAGTAGCCAAAGGGGAAAAGCTATCCATATCTTGGAATTCGACACAGCTTTTAAGGAGGCCATCAAATGTGTATCATATTTTTATGCATTTTGCTGAACTGAAGAATCTCAGATCAAACGAATCCAGGATATTTGATATTACATTAAATGATCAAATATGGTCTGAAGGGGTTCAACCGACCTACTTGAAGACAAATAGCGTCTCTTCAGCCCCGAGGGAGTATACTAAATTGGACTTTGTGTTTAATCAAAGGAGTGCATCAACCCTTCCACCAATACTCAATGCAATGGAAGTCTATCATGTGATATACAATTCAGAAAATGAGACTGGTGATAATGACGGTATGCATCAACATTTTCATTCTCACTATTTGTTGTTGTGCTAATTTATAACCTCTTTTTAGCAATACTCGGGACATTGGGTAATTTCCTTACTAAATTCTGGTGGCCATTGACTTTTGCGGATACATCATGTATGAATGTTAAATGTTTTCTTGTTTGGACTGTAGTTTATTCTCTTAAGACCCTCAAAGAAAAATACAAGCTACGAATGGGATGGACAGGCGATCCTTGTGGTCCAAAAAATATCACGTGGCAAGGTCTCACCTGTACATACAAATCTGATGTCCCCAGAATTATTTCCGTGTGAGTATATAAACAACACATTTATATGTTTTTATGTGTATGAAGGAATTATGCTACATAATTATTCATTGTCATGTAGGAATCTCTCCGATTCTGGACTCACAGGTGAAGTACCTGTTTCTCTTTCCAACCTCACACAACTTCAGAGCCTGTAAGTAGAATCCTACCCGTCTTCTAATTTACAGTAAGCTTAGTTGTGGGCAAAAGCTGATTGAATCAACTACATTGTAAAATATATTTTTCTTAGGCAATTCATAAAAGGATTCAACAAAGATTAATAAATGTTTTGCTACTGGCGTGAGTGGCAGATGTCCTTTTCTCTTAACTCTGGTTGAAGTTTATTTTTATATGATTTTTGTGTCAGGGATTTATCTAAAAACTCTTTGACTGGTGCAATCCCTGATTTCCTTACAAATTTATCAAGCCTTAAATACTTGTAAGCACTGTTTATATCATTGTATCACATGTCTGGTGAAAAACAGTATATTTATAAGATTTTTTTATGCAGAAATCTTTCAGGAAACAATCTAAGTGGTTCAGTACCTGAGGCCCTTCTTAGTAGGAAGACAGATGGGTCATTAGTACTAAGGTTATAAAGTTACAAACGCTTCTTCTAAGGCAGTTTCCATAGGCCATTATTGGAATCTTAAGTTGCATCACATCTAACTTAGATCCTTGTTTCTTGTTTATCTTAGTATTGAGGATAATCCAAACCTGTCAAGTGAGATAAAGTCGTCAAAAAGAGCAAGAAGAAAGCCATCATTGTGATTACTGCTTTGATAGGGACTGCTGTGACATTATTCGTAGTTTCGGTTATTGTTTGGAAATTGATGAAAAGAAGAAGGGATCCAGGCATTCATTATATTTTGAAGCATTTATCTTACTTAGTTTTTCCATTTCGTACCTCTCACCCCAATTTGATTTCAATCCAAATAATTTTACTTCTTCAAATTTAGGAACTAGAAGACATAGTAATTCAGTAAGAGAGAAACCAAGAGGCAACTCCTTTCGGTTGTCATCCTTATATGAAAGCAAACAATTCACCTATCCTGAACTAATCGTGGTGACAGATAACTTTGTTACACCTATTGGCAAGGGTGGATTTGGCATTGTATACTATGGAAAATTGGGAAATGGAGTTGAGGTGGCTGTCAAAATGCTCTCACATTTGTCGTCTCAAGGGCCTAAGGAATTCCAAACTGAGGCAGGTGTTAAAATCCAATCATAGAATAATGATCATTTAAGAGTTGATTCCTAAACGATTGTAATTCCATATAATTATTGCATTTACTTTCGATATTGTTTACTCATATTAATTTTGGACTATCAATTATTAAAGAATTATATTTTGCAATTTATAGGCTCAATTGTTGTTGAAGATTCACCATAGAAACTTGGTACCGCTAATAGGCTATTGTAGTGAAGAAAATCACTTAGCTCTTGTAGTACATGTCAGAAGGAAGCTTAGACAAGCACCTAAGAGGTACTTTTATATGTCATCATCATCCTCTTCACCACTTCCATTATTGTCAACAACATCAAGAACACAATATAATGCTTTGATCAAGTTTCATTGTGCATGTGGAACTCTTTATTGTAAGTGTATAACAAATTTCTTTCTCACATTGACTTCTTGGCAATATCGTTCACTTCATGGAGAAAAACCACATTTAATAGGACTACATGTCACCTAGTGAGATATAATTGTGAAACTAATTAGTGCCTCCAAATTTGCTTTTCAAGATTTCATGAAATTAAACTGTATTACCTTCTGATTTTTCACGTCCGATATGAAACTCTATTTATGAACATTTGCATACTGACTTGATATACATATTTCACACCATAACACAATTGGAAAGGAATTTCACTTCATTCATTTATTGTTTTTCTTATCGGTTGTTCTATATTACATTATGATTTGCTTTTTTGAAGCATCACAAATGTTGGTGATACATTTCATATGTTAGAGATATTGTTGGTTTACTATGTGTTTAGTTTGTCATGTATTATATGTTCAGTCTCATACCTGGTGATTAGGAGTAGGCGCTACCTAACCCCTATATAAGCATTTATGTGTATTTATTATCACAAAGAAATATCCTACTCTCTCTTCACATGGTAAGTGGTGATCCCCTTGCCTTTTCCTTTCTATGTCCTTTTTTCCTCTTGTGCATTTTTAGGTGACTTTTATAGTACAACATTATATCCGTTAGACCCACAACATTATATCCGTTAGACCCCTTAGGGTGTTTGTGCCCCCATGCCAGGGTTGGTTGGTCCCTAGGGCTTTGTCCCCTACTTCTCCACCCTAGATCACCCTCTTCTCACCCCTCCTTCCTTCCCTAACCCTGCTCCTCCTTCCCTTTTCCACTTACTTTTATTGGTGTTGGTCATTTGTTGCACTTTCCCTACCTTACCCTTTAGATAGTATAAGGGAGTATAGTAAATCCTCAAATCTACTCCCTCTAGGTGCCAACCCCCAACAAGGGGTTTGGCATTGCTAAGGGCATGGGGTACGGTGCTTTTCGATTCCCTCTTCTCCCTGTCAAGATCATGACACTATATCAAGGCTCCAATGTGAACATTTTCTTCTTCTTGAGGTTGGCTACTTTGGGCATATGGATGGTTTTTAATCTCATCTTGATGTCTTTATACTACCTGCACAAACATAGGTCTACCAACTACTACTGGTTGTTCTTGTTACCCATTTTTTGTTGAATCTCTTGTGCCTAGGCTTTTGAGATGGAATCTAACATAGAGCATTGGCATCAAGTAACCACTTTCTAGATGGATGGTAAGAACTACCTTCAATGGAATCACTTTATGAATGTCTATGTTATATCTCAAAAAAAAGCTACTCCTCTCACTAACAACTCATATGTTGTTCCTACTTCTGATGTTGATTCCAAAGTACATGTTAACTATTCTCCTTGGGGTCAAGAATGACCCACTTGTTATTTGCTAAATATTAATAGCACGGAGTTGCCTTATTAGTGCTTTTGTACTTCGCCTCAAGACCACCAAATACATATGGGAACTTCTTGCCCAAGTGTATGCCCAAAAATATAATCCTAAGGTGTATGACATATACAACAATCTAGTTAAACTTAAACTCATTTCTAACACTGACATCAATGACCACTATGCCTCTTTAAGAGAATATCTCACTACACAAAGATGCATTATCCTCCCATTTCTAATATTTACGAATTTAGGAAACATAACAAAGAACTTCATGTTCAATGTTTGGCCAATCTTCTTGATAGTGCCTCTAGGCTTGTTATACAAATACTTTGGAGTGGCTCACTCCTAGATGTGAATTAAATCTTGCATTGCTTGTAGTGTCTTTCCCATAATATATCTCCTTTTAACCAAAAATGTTTACTCTTCCAGCCCACCCTTGATGAGGTTATGGTTATGGTTGACCCTCAGGGGCATTTGGTCATGGATGTGGATCTTATGCTTCTTGCCACTATAGACAAAAAAACCATACCGATCGTTTCTAGATGAAGCATGGCACCACAACTTGGGATACCAAAATCACCATAGAAGATGGTCTTGCATGAGTAGCTACTTTGACCCCAAATCTGATTGCTCTTCTTATAAAAGAACTTGTTCTTTTCATTCAAGAAAGGTTTATTTCTTTACCTATTCCAGGTGTTGCTTTCTCTACTCTAATAGAAAGACAATTTTCCTAAACATTGCATCATCATCTTATAATAATCTCTAGATCATTTTCATGAAGCCTCCTATCACATCTGTGGTAAGAAGTTCATGCTTCAAAATCTTACTACCACCTTTAACATCACACTAGTGGTCTTAGTATATGGCTCTTGAAATGTAGTCTAAAGGAATTGGAAGTGTTGGGTGTTTCCTATGTGCCTTTGAATTCAGCTCTATTTTCTCAAAATTTCTTCTCAATTTCTTGTATGTTAGAAAAATGGTATAACAACTATAGTTCTCTCTAACATTTATTCATGATTATTGCAATTATATAAAATCTTTTAAACTGACATGCACTATAATATAGCAATTATGATCTCACTGGCTTCTGTAAGATCAAGGAACCAACCAACAACCTTTAATGCATGCACACCTCAACAAAATGGTATCACAAGAAAAATTGACATCTTCTTGATGTTGTATGAACTATCATGGTTCATTCCACATGTACTTAATCACTTTAGGCATGAACTCTTGTATATTTCGTACTTCCTTATAAATCTCATTCTTTCCTCTATTATTGATAATCAAATGCCCTTTTTCCTTCTATATCCTAATCATGTTGGGTTTCCATTACCACTACGCATCTTTGGATGCACATGTTTTGTAAAAACATGCAACCTCGTTATACTAACTTCTCTTTGTGAGATATGAAGAGCATCTTTCTTGGTTATTCTCAAACACAAGTATTTTGATGATTTGATATGATTGAAAATAAGCAGTTCATCAGTTCAAATATCAACTTCTTAAGAAATACATCATTTTACTCTTCTAATGACAGATTTTCATCATGTGACTTTTTAGTCCCTTCTCTACTATATGTGCATTTTTCTATTCTTTTTCAACTTATTAATGTACTTGCTAAATCTGGTGATAATGTGCTTCCAATTATATTGCCAAATATTATTCACATTTTCATCTCAACCCCATCCTTCTCTAGCTTCATTGTTGATCTTTTGATCATCTATTTTACGAATTGTCTCAAAATACTTATTACATGATAGATAGAATATGCATATGGAAGATGATTTTGGGGCCTTTTAACCAATATAGCTAGGACATGGTGGTGAATGGCGTAAAAAGACCCCAAATGGGCCTTTTGAGAATAACTAGGACATATTTGAGCCCTAAGAGTAGTTTTCCTTCTAAATTCAATTGTTGCAAATTCTTTTATGCATCAAGTAAAATCCTTTTTATTTCCTAGATGTTATGTACGAGTGACCCTTTGACCCACTAAAAACTATTGTTTGCCGATGGATCTTCTCTATTAAATACCATCTTCATGACATTATTGAGTGCTTAAAAGTTCACCTCATTGCCAATGTATATGCTCATACCTATCATATTGACTATCTTGAAACTTTATCTCTAGTCCCCAAGCTAAATTCTATTTGAATTTTGATATTTGTTGTAGTGAACCTAGACCATTGTTTAAAATGTTTGATTTCGATGCCATTTCAGATGGCTCAGAAATAGTTTATTACAAAGAGTTTGGTATGTATTCTACATTTATGCTCCTATCAAAATAAGATTTTATACAAGATTTGGATTACAAAATAAATAAATTAAAAGAAGAAATTTACCATGATAATATACATACATAAATACACCTATTGGTGCAACAAAATCATATATTGACGTTGTGGGAGGAGTCCAATATGGGAGTGAAAAGAAGTCAAACTGCTTTGGTGGAGATTTGTAAGGAACGAATTATCTTGCAAACAATTCAAGAACAATCTATCACAAATTACAGAATTGAATATAAATGTATAATAATACAATAGAAAATATTGAATTAGCTAATTAAAATTGGAGCGGCATTGTCGTGTATTAGGCCATGATTCCCACTTGGTGGTTTTTGTCCCAACACAACCTCGTATATATGACTTACATGCTTAGTCACAACTCATGCTATCTTCGTAGCAAGTATTATATGTATATACATGATCTATATATGCTTGATATCCCATGAATTGCATCAACCCAAATTTAAAATATACTCCTATAACACTTTTAATTGGACATCCAATCATGTGACTCTGTCCTATCTCCACACCTTGAGGTGGAGAGACAAGTACCATATATCTAATGCAATGCCATGTTTTACCCCCATAATATGTGACCATATGACCAATGTTTTAAAAAATGTTAAGCGGTAACCGTGCGGACAGCACCTTGTAACTGGTTAAGCGGTAAGCGGCCAATTAAGCGACCAATTTTTAAAAAAATGGGTTTTCATTTCCTATATAATTTTATACAAAATTACATATATATGTATATAAATACTAATACTCTTTGGAACTTTTATATATATATAAAGATTCTAAACACACTACCCAACAGTAAAAACACCCAATTAGTTTAGCTATAAGACAATAATTATAGCCATAATATAATAAGCAATAGATTTGACATAGATAAAATACCCCACATACATGATTCAGAAATATTTTTGCATCACATGTTTACATAGTTAAGCAGTAAACAATAGACTCATTATTGGATACCTTTTTAACTTATTATTATATGTGCATATCATCAATTAGTCATACATTACAACAGTACAAATAACTAAAGTATGCATTCTAAAATTAGATAATAGTTACATATATTTTACTTATATAAATTACACTTTACAACAGTACCCTATTATCCCAACTTGCATACAAGTATGCATTCTATTAGACTAGGCTTATCATAGGATATTTAAGTTTAATATATTATAGTCAGTAATACTTGGGGCCATATAGTTTATATAAAGTTACAGGTGTACAGAAAAATTTACAAAAAAGGGACAAAAAACGGCCAAAAAAGGGGAAAAAAACGGGGAAAAAACGGGAAAAAGGGCAAAAAACGACCGATTAATTACAAAACATTTAACCGGCGATTTTAGAAAAAATCGAACGGGCTGGGTGTCTGGCCGATTAATCGGCCGTTTAATCGGCCGCTCAGGCCGTTTTTCATTTCACTGCATATGACCCTTATATAATGAATTAGGATCCCCATGTGGATAATACTCATAAGAAATGGGATATTGATGGACATAATTTCTATGCCCATAATTATAACAAATTGGATATTTTTGTCGTGGGGTTTATACAAGTGCAAGAGTAGTATAGCCAAGAAATTATTCATCCAAAGAGGATGAACTAAAAATATACAATGATCATGCTTCATATGGACCCAACCAAAGAATAATAGTCATCAATATGATACTTTGGAGGTAAGGGAGCTATACTAGGCAATGGTGGTTCACCTGCAAACTCTTTTTACCCTCAAATTTCTCTTCTTTGAAATGTCTTTTCTAGAAATGGGTATTCTTTTTCGGGAGGTGCAACTTCAGCTGTAATGACTAGTGATACACTATCGATCATCATCATCATCATCATTTTGAAATACATCCCATCCACATCCTTATAGAGCACTACAATCACCATTGCCATCATCATTGGTTGTGGTTATAGACTTCAACCATGATTGGATTTATAAACACAAGATTGGCTACCAGATTAAATCTCTTCTTGCATGACTCTTTCAATGTCCAAATCATCTTCTACGTGTCGGGGATCCTCCTTAAATTTGGGATGTCCTATAATATCTTTCTTGTTCATGATGATCTTGTATATTAGGTTGCATAAATGTTTCTTTCACTATAGATATAGCCTTCTCTGCTTTATGTCTAAAATTGGTCACTACCTATTTCATTCATCCATTTTAGAAAGGGATTATCCTATGGATTCCCATCATGAACACCACCAAATGTATAAGTGAAATCAACAGGATCATGAGTAACATATAAATAAACTTTTTTGAACTCTAATTCAGCTATCTTTTCTGATCAACCTTATACAGTGATGAACATCGACCAAGTCGTTCAAGCATTGTAGAGCAAGTCATTTTCTCATTTTACTTTGAATGAGGTTGAATGTAGTCTAGTTTCTTTCAAAACCACGTACAATAGTTGTTTGTGATAATATCTTCAGGACAATTCGTCTAATCTCTTCACAACACGCGTTGTGCCAAGAACACCACTCACAAGGGATAACTTTGTCCCTATTAGCAATTGCGCTTGGATGTGTAAAGCATCGCATTGACCCATAATCAATCTTAGTAGTAAAAAAGGAAATGATGTTTAATATGGAAAAACTTCATATACTAAGGTATGATTTTAATCTTAAAAAGGTGAAATTTATACTTGATTCAGGAATCTCACCCTCTCATCACCACTTCTAAGAAGTTTCTCCACCACTTTCATCACAACTACCACAAACTCATTATTGAACCCAAAATTATGTTTGTAGTAGAATCATGGGTCCATATAGTGTGCTACTACAATAATTAATTAATTTAGTCAGAAAAATGGTGTATCATCTTGAAAAATATGAAATTTCAACAAGGAATTTAAGATTTGCTCACTGGCTTTGTATAGAGATTGTAGAATCATATTCTCCCATTACTTATTTATGGTTTTGAGATATTTTTAATCCCCTCGAGAGGTGACTTGAGTTATTACTTGTTCCATCTTTGTCATTGCCTCATACAAGAATGGTGGGAGACTTGTCTCCATCTACCAACTGGAGTACTTCCACCATTATCTCCATTATGTTCAACAATTTGGAAACTCTCTCCCAAAAACTCCTACATTCTATATGATCTTTTATCTTATTTCCTATGTACGTCCTAATTCCCTTCTTAGATTTCCATTCCACTCTAGAAAATAACCTTTTCAACCATCCTTCTTGGCTTTAAGACTTTGAAGTGGAAAGAAGTTAGAGGCAAATTGGGTGACTCTAGGGTCTTACAAAATCACCACCATAATACTACACCCTCATTGTTGATGCTACTAGGAACAAAGGATTGTAGATAATATTGGTCATTGCCTAACTTTAGTGATTGATGTATTCACCTGTGATGACCCATTTACATTGATTGAATTTTGATCAAGAACGTTGGCATTTTGGAAATTGACTTTGTTATTCTATAAACATCTAAATACATATTATAATCATGCTGCAATATATCTTTCAAGATGAGGTTGATGTAGTGGGAGTATAGTACATTGGATAATTATCTATTAGTGACTTGTTGGCCTCTTGAAATTGGATCCAATACTGATAATGATTTGAATTATGTTTTCCACACCAATCTCTATCATATATCTCTACATCATCTTAGCCACATAAGAAGATTTTTCGACCCTCAACATCCACATATTCAAGGAAGATTGCGGGTCCACCGAAATAAGATAGAAAATTATTATTTTTGTTGTTGCTAAAAGCCAACCATCATAGTTACATCATATATTGGCCACCTAAAACAAGAGTAAGTGACTATCAAATGCCTGCTTGAAAAATTGTAAAGTTAAAAAAAGGAAACATATTTATTTACCTTTTCTTATTTTCATGTACACTTTTAATGTCCTCCTTTTGTTTTAGTAAGCAAACATGCATCAATTCATATGCAGTGGGAGCTTTCGCACCTGGGCCTACTAACCTTAAAATTCTCAAGAGATGTTGCAAGTATGGCTCTAACGCTACATGGGGTGAATCCCATGTGCAAATAAGAACTAACCCATATCTTTACCATCTTTGTTTATAAAACCATAAGAAAATGTCTTTCATCTTCTGTTAAATTCAATGTAGCTTTCTAATGCCATGTTCATCATCATCTACACCTAACCTACTTGTTTCTTTTTTTTGGTCGGTCAAAAATCATGTTGCTATATTACCAAAAACTTTAGGTACAGTAAGCACCCCGTAAAGAGGAAACATAAATCTTGATACTCAACAAATGAGCAATCAAGAACCAAAAAGAAAAAAAGCCTGACCTATGTGGACGATGACTAATGACCATCAAACACTCAGGCTAAAAGGGCTGAACCTATACAGAGCCATGCATTCAACATGAAGTACACCCACAAATAAAGAACACAAAGCATTGCAGTCAGAGCAACCCCTTCAGGGTGAAGTTTGGACGGAAACACAGACCCATTACACACGATCAGGAGTCTTCAGATGTTTAGGACTTAGGGAGAAAGACCTCTGAGTCAGCTAACCTACTTGTTTGTTGGCTATAAGATCTACCTCAGGAATCTAAAACTCCTTTCTTTTAATTTGGGTTGAACTATTACTTTTTCACCTAAATCAACAACTTCAATATGCATTTCTCTTCTTATAGTACCACTTTTCCCACCATGTTCATAAATAAAACAATACTTCTTAAATATGAACCACATTAGTCTTTTTCTCATGCAAGCCGTTTAGATTTTCTCAATGCGGTGCTACGGATGCAACATTGTTGTAGTGTCATACCCTGAACATGAAATAATAGGTCTTATATGCAACAATGCCCATGATACTCTTTTACACTATTTAAGGGATCATACAGTCAAAAGTTCTTCTTGGTAAGTGTTAAATATGGACCATAGCTTCTTAAACACATAAGAGGAGGTATGGATTAACACCATTACCAACCCTACATCTAATTCATACCAATGTACCCTCTGCATAGTAGTGTGCTAGTCCCTCTAACATATTTTAATGAGCTTACCTATGAAAGTAAATCTAAAACCACTTTGATGCTTGTTTCCTTCATCAAGGATCAATCAGATCATCGTCAACCTACCATGGAAAATCTGCTAACAAATTCACTATAATGCATACCCTATCTAGCGCCATCCAACTGAATGCATCGTTTTCCTCTTCATCAATGCACCTTTTCAAGGATACTCCCTCAAGACTGGTGTCAGGATACATGCTATCAACCTCTCTGGACAATGTATCATGGGTAAGGGCCTTCTAACTTATGCTTCCTACACATTAGAGGCTAAGGAGGTGGCTGTCATCCATGCAATTCAACTATGCAAAGAAAATAAATGGGACAATGTAACAGTCTACTCGAATGCATGCTCAGCCATAAAAGTTCTCACATGACAAAAATCCAATGCCAACAAGTTGGAACCCTATCTTAGGTGGTTTTGAAAATTGATGAAGGACATCAGCAAATTGGGCATCTCCTTTATCCTGTGCAGCAAAAACAAAGTAACCAACACAATTGAAAAACATACAATATATTCTTTATCACCCCATGTCTTCTAAAAGGATAAGACACAGTGGCTATCCCTAGCCATTCACATTAAACTTAACATTTTTTGGACTGCAATAAGAGAAATATGACAAAGACATAATCTCTAAGGCTTTCAAAAAAAAAAGGAGCGGGATGGAGATGACGACAATATAGCTAGGTACATGTGGAGTACGTGATAAGTAGATTTCCCAACCCATGTTAAGATGCAACGTTGGACATGCTTAATGTATATTTTGATCGAATCAATGTTTAAATTCTCCAACTGTATGGTGTGCTATCAAACATTTGTTAATGGGTCTGAGCATGCCCACATACCTACAAATTCGTACCCTTTAAAAATAGTGACATGTCTAAATTTTTGTACCAAAATATCTCTGGACCTTCTTAACCACAGACTCATATTTAAGAAGGTATAATAATGGGTATGGTTGGACCCATACCTGATTGAATTATGTGTCTTCTATATGTAAATAACTATAAAAAAATATGTTCTTTATATCATAATTTACTACACTTATCAATATGATAGTTGAGTTTATATACTTTCAAATTATGCGTAGATGAGTCAATTGTGTGTCACAAATCACAATTGACTTGCAATGTCTGACTACAGACAAATATGATGTATCTAAACTCTCATTTTATTTGACTTCCTACTTTGTCCACCACATAAAATAATGTCTAATGTGCAAATGAAATTATACAAGTGAATGATTTGGTCATACAACCCACAATTGGAGGAGTAATGTTGATTTAGAGTAGTATGTTAAGACATAGAACATATCATACTACCTAAATCCTCATCAAGTGATAAAACTAATTATGTTATCATATTGACAATGAACAATTATAATTACAAATCTAAACTGATATAACAAAAATTGGAGAAAAAAACATAAATATGTTACATTACTTAGACACTATGGGATTGACTAAAAATATATAAATATAGAACTCAACTCATATTCAACCTATAATCATATCATACATAGATAAATCCTTTTATATTAATACAAATAGAATATATTATAAATTTGGTTACACTAATGATATGCTATATTATATGAAACCAATTACCCTTATACCCACACCACATACCTAAGGATATTGTAGGTACATGTACAAAACATGTCTTACTTTTTATTATGCAAGCCTAGACTTTTAATCCTACCACTAAATTATACATAATGGTCATACCTCACTATTTACTTCCCTAAGATGGAATATGAAAAACATGATGGTATCCTACTGAAACCAATGATCATCGCGATCAATTTTTCTTTGCTTGTCAACCATTATAGACCTGAAGGAGCACAACCACAGAAAAAGTGAAAGCTAATGGTTGTAGATACCATAAAGGATGTAGAGAAGAGGTCTTGAAGAAATTAGAAGTGGGATTTGTTGGTGAAGACCTGTGCGTGGGACATAGAGGCACCATAAATAAAGAAGATGAAAGCATCATGTATGCATGAGGTGAAGGCTATGCCATTTCTACAAATCATGAGTTTTTAGCTGCATATTGGGAGTTGGGAGCAGTGATGATGTTGTGTATTAGGTGTTTTACAGGGGGAGCAGAGGGGTCATAGACTTGTTATCAAGATTCAAGGGATCCATCCCAAGAGAGTACCTAGGGGGGTCAAACTAGAAAGTCATATTTAGTTAGTAGTTGTTCAAGACCACATTACCATGCTAATTGGGTTTTTGCATATTCAAACATGGGATCAGGCTACCAAAAGAACTCTAAGTCCTATCCTTTGTTGGGATCTATGTACCAAACACACGTTAACAAAATTTATTACACACTGCACAATGTGGGATTTGAACTGTGTGATGCCACCAGATCTTATTTTTGTCATGATAATTGCATATCACTTATCATTTTGTACAGAGATTTCAAGGCAAAAATTTCAAGCAAAGTGGGGCCCTATTTTAGGAGCACCCTTCTTTCTACTAGTACCAAGTTGGACAACTTGATGGTCTCCACATCACTATCAATTGAATATGCCATCTATTGAAAACTAAAAAAATAAGCAACAATTATCTCCCATCAATCTTAGATTTAAAATCTCAATCTTGACAGATTATTATAGACACATAAGATAAAGCACAGCAAATGTCAGTTTAGGTCTGAATTTGTAAGTAAAACATGTCATAAACATAAAATTACCAAAATTTATTGATGTTAGTAGTCTAGTATATTGAATATATGGATTTTATGCATTAAACCATATATTCTTCTATCTAGTAGTATAAACTTTGAGGTATATATATTATTAGCATTAAATATAATAGTTCTACCTAAATTCATATTTTTAATTTTTTTTCTTATTTTAAGTTTTGAAATGATATTTTATTAGTTGAAAACTCAAAAATTCACAAATATGAGTTATTTTTAATGAAATAGTCTCATATAATATATTCAAATATAAATATAGCATTTTTAATTGTCATATAATGTATATAAACATAGACATTAAAAAGAGCTTGAAAAATCCCAATTTTTTTTATGCATTATTGTACAAATAAACTAAACTCTAAGTGAGATCCATATAAAAGCATAGATTTACATACTTTCGAGCATATTCTCATGAATATAGAAGTTTTAGTAAAACACGTTAAGATTTAGGGAAGACCTTGTAGATCTTGTAATAGGTCTTCCCTGTATGGTGATGTTATTGTGACTATGTTTAGGGCACAATCTCTAGGATTTGTTGCTCAGGGAAGTGTCACAAGGTTTTTTTAACAAATATATGTATGGTTTCAAACAAAATCCTTAATCCTACTTTGATAAATTTAGCCAAAAAAATTCCGAAGGAAGAATTTCTTCATTAGATGCACTCATTCCTATTTTTGGTTGCACACATTGCAGCCTAATTGGTTTATTTCATCATATGATTTTTTCAGAAATGATGTTATTAGCACTCAAACACAACAATACACGTGTCAGGACTTTGTCACTAAAGACTTGGGGATGTGGAAAAAGGTTTTTGATATTACTGAGCTTGTACGTTATATGCAGTCATCCTAAGCTAAAAAAAGGTTCATTTAGATATTCTTAGTGACATAGGCATGTTTGGTGCAAAATTGACGTATACATAATCAGATGCCAATATTCCTTAAACAATGACTCATATTTTGTCTTTCCTAACAAGCAATACTTTTTAGATCAAGGCTAAACCATTTATATTAAAGTCAAAGACCATACAATAACACAGTTGTTAGCCTTTTGATTTGATACCTTGACAAGCCTTGACCACACCATTGGGAGGTTATGTCATGTATTTTTTTTATCACAAGGGTTGTTCTTGAAGAGTATTGTCATATGTTAAGCATGGCCATTGCAATATTACTAGTTTTTATAACCATTATTATGCAAGAAGTCATGTTGTTTCTAAGTCAACCTCAAGATTTTATAAATTTGTAAATGGAAACTTTGTTACTTGAAGTAGTAAGAAGCAAGTTGTTGTAGCTCGATCTAGTGTTGAATCTCAACATGGGAAACAACCCAAATTGCATTTGAGATAATATGAATCAAGTCCTTTATTCATTAACTTGGCCTAACTCCTTGCATGACAATGCATGTTATGTGATGACATTGTCTCTTTCTTAATCACCAACAATCCTACTTTTCATGAAAGGAATATTGAAGTTAACTGCCATTTCTTTATAGAAGTTGTTCAGTCAAAATCTATATGCACTTCATTCACTAGATCTCAAGAGCAAGTTTCTAATCTATTGACGACACCATTAGCGCAAAATACTGATACTATTGTAGGCAAATTGAGCATGATCAATGCATATTCCCCATCTCGAGGGGAAGTGTTATCATAGTTTTAGTTTGTTATGTGTTTTATATCTATTAAGTCACATGGTCCAGGTTATTAGGGGTACATGTTATCACTAACTCCTATATAGGTGTATATGTGTACCGATTTAATATCAAGAAATTTATTTTTGTCTTCACATCTTAGAACCAAATATTAACCCTCAATCAAAATATCATTGTCATGAAGAAATTATTTCTTTGCAATTTTGAAAAGAAGTTGTTGAATCCCTTCAACCAAGGTTACAACTAGGTGGCACAACCATGTTTGTTAGACCAAACCAAATTAAACCAATAGGATCAACTAGTTGGACCTGGAACTAAATCATAGTAGTGGTTTGATCCACCCAAACCTGAAAAAAGGCAAGAACATAAAATATGAATGACCTGATTAGTTGACTAGTGAACAAGTCTGATTATGAATAAATATTCGGTGGCTACTTTGGGGATTTTTTACCTCTATGATTTTCACACATTCTCTAGGGGGAAAACCCCAGATCCCCTCCCCCTACCCACAAAAGAGTTGTCTGTTGCTATGATAGAAAGGGAGAGAAAGGAAGGACTATGACATTTTTGCTTGCCTATTACAATAATGCCATAGCTTTTTAATGATGATGATACCACCACTGGTGGCAGCTTCTACCAAAATCATCACTTCCGCAACCCCTTCTTGCATCTGATATTGCAACTGTATCCTCCAATCATTGTAGGTGTCCTCTTTATATGCTTGTCCTCTTCTTCTTCTTCTTCTTCTTCTACTTTAGTTTTCCTCTTCATCCACTCCTCCTCTTTTGCTACACCTTCCTTATATGACCCTTGCTTCTCTCTTTATCCTCCCTTATTTGGTGTCTCTTCTTCCCCACACATTCTCTTCCTTTTCTGTTCTTATTCTATGCCTCTTCCACATCTCTATTTCCTTCTATGCTTCTACCTCCTCCTTGTACCCTACCCTTTTTCTTCTACTACACCTTGTTGATTATTCCTTTTCACCTTATGTTTAATATATTAATTCTGATTAATATCTCAAATTAAGATCTCCACATTAATCCCCCCGTTACAGTTACAATTATTGTTCTAGTGTTCTTGCTAAGGACTTGTTTTTAAGCTTTCATCTCAATGATTATCTGAAGTAATTTAAATTTAATTCAATGCAATTTGATCTTTAAAACTTCAATCAGGTGGCACTACGCTCTACATACAGATCATTAATTTGATATCTAGACTTTTATAGATTCCTCATTTGTTCTCCATATCTAACTCCCAAATGATAACTGTGCTTGCTCTCTTTGTTTCCTATTGTATCCATTCAGTGTCCTTGATTTTCCTTTTGTGCATAATTGACTTTTACATGTTGTGGTTGATTAGTGTCATGTTGGATTGGTATATTGTTATGCATTCCTACTCAGTGGTGAACTGTGATAACATTTGATTTGATTATGTATTCTTAATCAATTATTAGTTATTGCATGAAATTCATCTTTGTTTTTCTATATGTATATTTCCCATGTTTTATGTTTTTCAATTTATTCAAGTATTTAAGACTCCATGTTGACATCAACAATTGAAATGGTATGATCATTGGTTGAACCAGTGACACTCTTCCAAAGTATTTTCCAATGAACTATCGAATGCTATTTGTACTTAGTGGTAATAAATGAAAAGTATGATACATGTGTAGGAAAGTAAATACATAGATTATGCAATATGATGGTATATGTTAGTATAGATGGTTAATGGTTATAGGCCTATTGTCTTTATGTTCTATATTTTTATTAGTGGACTTACGTAAGAATCTATTACCCACTTAAGTGTACTCAAGTATCCCTAGCCTCCTATATATAGGGGAGCCAATACCTCAAGCGTTACTTCTCTTGAATGTGGTATTAGAGTGGTGCACCTCCTGAAACCCTAGTTGTTAGTGGAATTGTAGCAGGATAATAATTTAGTAGTACTATAGCAGTTGCAGAACTGTATCAGCAATTATAGTGTCTCATTGTAGCAATGTACTTTAGCATGCAAACTGTTGCAATTGTCTTTGCCTCCACAACATGATGGACGTGATCCTCTTTGAGTAGCTTGATGGTTATCCACTATGAAATTATCATGACTTTATGGAAGCTCTATCTAATCAACAAAACTTCTTATTTCCCACCACCTCTACTGAAGTCACCAAGGAGAGAGACATTCTCACTGCTAGGGTTCTTCCTTAATGGTCTCAATCCCATGTATTATGTGGTTCAACAACTCCTCATATGTGCAACTCTCCCATCTATGGAGTAGTCATATGCACACTTGTTGCAATCTGAGATGACATAAGATCACATCTCCCACGTATATACCTTACATGCCCAAGTAGCAGTCATTACGGCAGCCCTAGGTCATGGCGGGGGACGTGGACCATGTCCAAAGTACACCTACTATTAAAAGGTAGGACACACTAAAGATTTTTTCCATTCTAAGGATGGATATCTTGCCAACCATGATCAAGGACATAAATCACGAGCACTTGCATATTGCCTAGGCTTTCACTACTTGAATTGGCCTAGGCCCAAATATATTGCATGCAATTTATTCTTAATCTAGACACTCCTCCATTGTTTCGCTAACAATTAAGAAATATGAATGTATGCTTGAATCATCACAATGATAGAATCACTCTCCTTGTCATATGCCATCGATGCAGTTGTACTTTTATTGGTGCATTGACGATCCACCAATGCATCACCATTAGCTCATCTAATAGTTGCCCATCAAGGTAATCCTGACTTCCATGCTCCCCACACACTCCAAATAGATTATGGTTTCAAATGTTACTCAACACATGGCATTTATGCCAAACCTTCTTACCTCATCCAACACTTTTATTCTGCATGATATTGTCACTCTACCAGATGAGTCAACAAATGAGTTGCCAAATGTGGTGGTGTTCCTCTTTCTTCTACCTTGAAATTGTCTTTTGTTCCTTTTGTTCCTAGTTTACCCAATAATCATATGTATGTGGAAAAATTAGTTGAATCTTCTGATGTTTTGGTCCCTCTAGTTTGGTCTTGTAGGATTGGAAAATTTTGACAAGGATTGAGCGCGGAACACGCTCTAGTGATATATACTACTTTTCCTCCCCTTACTCTCCAACCAATGCCCTTGTCCTAGTCACACCAATCCAACTTCATTTTCACTTACCGACCTTTGCTAACAAACTCAAAATTTTAGATACTTATGTTTCTTATTGTTATTGAAATTTGTGTGATGCATGTTAGTTTCAAAAACACCATCAAATGTTTTTTCTGGCTCATAATACAAGAAAATCTTCCATAGTTTTTTTAATAAATTGTGATGTTGTAGTTTGTTTAAGACAACAAATTATGATGGTTCCAAATGGATTCTTACTTTTGTGGATGATTTTTCATGTATGACTTGTTTATATCTTCTCGAAACTCATGCTAAGGATTCCCCTTATTTGCATGTTTCATGAAATGATCTTGGTTGAGTTATACTCTTCCATAAAAATTGTTTACATGGACAATACCCTTGAGTGCATTCAACAGTTTGTTTCCTCTTTTTGTCACAATATAAAATTGATTCATCAACACTCCTACAGTTATTATCCTCAGAAAAATGGTACTTCTAAGTGTATCTTCTTCTTGATACTACACACTCACTTACCATTCATGTCAATCTTCCTGAGAATCTATGGTCAGATGTTGTACTCACCACATGTTTCTTGATAAACGATCCAACATTCTTAGTTATAAAAAAGAAAACTTCTTGATTCTCTATCTGCAAAGAAAATTGTTTGCTTTATCTCCTCGGGTTTTTGGTTGTTGCCCTTTGTTCACTATTCTAATCAAGGGAAGAAAAATATCCCTCCCAGAGTAATTGAAATAGTTTTCCTAGGATTCACTTACTATTAAAATGGATACAAGTGACATTATCTCAAATTGATTGCATTTACATATCAAATAATGTAACTTTACACAAGAGAGTTTTTCTTGTCTTCCTTACACCTTTCCCAACGTACATTAAAGAGATTGTCTCACTGATCCCTTTCTTCAACCTTACCACACCATTTTCTATACCACCTCAGTTCTTCTCTCAAGTCTATCACCAGCTCACAAAAGTTGACCCCCAAACAACAACCCATCTATCATCATTCATCCAATCCAACTTACTAGTGGCTCTTCACAAAGGCATACAATCATTGACCATCAAGCATCCCATCTCAAATCATGTTTCCTAGCTCACCTCTCTCCTCCTCCTCCTTATGCTTTTGCTATAGCTTAAATACCACCTTTATTCCCAAACATCCAATAGATTCTCTCTAAATCCTAGATGGAAATATACTATGATGGATGAGATGAAAACTTTACGCTACAATTACACACAAGAGCTATTCGGCCCTCCACATTGATTGAACATTGTTGATTTTCAGTGGACAGTCTCCGTCAAACATTGTTCTGATGGCATTGTCGAAAGACTGAACGAACGAATGGATCCTAATGGTTTTACTCAAACCTTTAAAGTATAATATTTTGAAACCTTATCTTCAATGACAAGGATTTATTCCATCCCCATCCCGATGTTCTTAGCATCTTGTCTTGACTGATTGCTATTTCAGCTGGATATGGAGAACACTATTTTGGATGTTGGTATCTTGGAGGAATTACACATGCAACATACTCTTGGATTTTTTGTGGAGGGGGGTCTTCTCACAAGGTTTGTCATCTTCGACGTTCATTTTACATAGTTAAAAAATCCTTGAGAGAATGGTTCAATAAATTAAGAATGACTCTTAAAAAGTTTGGTTTTCACAGATCAACTAGGAATTACTAAGTATTATGTTCGAGGTCATCCATATGAAACATTCTCCTTGTTGTGTATCTGAATGACATCGTGATCACTAGCTAATACACATATGGTACTTCTAGCCTAAAGCAATATTTACAAGCTCACTTTAACATGAAGAGCATAGAAGTTATTCACTCTAATACATGGATCATCTTGTGCAAACAATATTATGTCCTTAGACTATATTAATGAGACTATGAAAACACATACCAAACCAGTCTCCACTTTGATGGAGTATCACACAAAGGATCCACATGAATCGAATCTGATCTAGATAAGTATCGTCGAGTAGTCAAAAATTGATTAATCAGATAAGAACTTGACCTACATCATTATGTATTTATAGTAGTCAATAAACATACAAGTGTGCCACTTCAAGATCACTAGTACATTCAACAAATCATAAGATACCTCAAGAGTGGTTTAGATAGAGGACTATTTTATAGTTTTCCTAAGTAGAAGACTACTAGTATTTCTGAGTATGCAGATGTATATTGGGTAGGTGATGCTCAAGAACTTCATTCTACATGGTTTCTACATTATGTTAGGCAACCACCCCATGGCCTAGAGAAGCAAAAAGGAATTTGTTGTTACTTGTTCAGTATTAAAGTTGAATATCAAGACATGGATCATGCAAGCTATTATTTATTGTGGGTGTTATTCTTTCTTGGACTCCAACTACTCTATAGTGTGACAACCAAGTTTTCATCCACATCGCCAATGATCTAGAATTTAATGAGCATATAGAACACTTTGAGGTGGATTTTCATATTACAACATGACATACTCAAACCTAAAGGTTTTTGACTCCTCACACTTGAACTACTGATCCAAATCACTCACATCCTGGCCAAACCACATCCTCTAGGTATTTTTTAACATATGGGTGTCAATTTAGAACTACACAATGTCTACCCTCCAACTGGAGGGGAGTGTTATTGTAAGTGATTACTGGTTAAGTTCACTTGGGATGGTTGTATATATAATCTACGTTTAATTATATGGTTACCCACATAAGTGTACTCAAGCTTCCCTGGACTCCTATATATAGGAGAGATTACATCATTAGACATATAAGAATCACTCTCCCTTGCATAGGTCATATACGAGTAAATGGAGTTAGTAATTTAAACATTTTTTATTTTATGAATACTCCCTTGTATTTTAGAAATAAACCACTACAAAACCTAAATATGCCACTCCATAGATAGAAACCAACTTATAACGCCTATGTTTTTCTCTAACATCAAAACAATAGTTCAAATTTGTGCTTTTGTTAAGAACGCTCACTAAATATGGTGTACTCTGTACCAAAAAACATATATGTGGCTCGTCTAGTTTACCAAATGTGTATGTGGCTGGAGAAGGTGCATATCTAACTATGATTAGTGGCACCTGCCATGTGTAGTCTAGTTTGCAAGATTGGTCACTAGTTCTAAGAAAATTTAATAGTACAAGTTGTTTTGGTCAATATTGGTGTCATCAACTCCTTTACATTTCTAGCTAAATGCCTTATTCATCAAATTTTAGTAACCAATATGAGGTAATTGAAAAGGTGTTGTCAAATTTTTCATGAAATTGAGTTCTTTAATGAACTTTTTGTTTTCTTGTTTACTATACTGAACTCCCCTTTTTGGATACATGTAGGCAATGAAGTATCAAATTGGAGTGAGCGGTTACATATAGCAATGAATGCTGCACAAGGCATATGCCTGTAACTTTAAACATTTTAACATAAATTTCATGTGTTGTTTCTCATCAATGTGCTTCATGTATAGGGCTGGACTATATCCATAATGGTTGCAAACCAGGCATTGTTCATAGAGACATCAAGACAAGCAACATATTGCTCAATGAAAACCTAGAAGCTAGCATCGCTGATTTTGGATTGTCTAGATCATTCCCTAGTGATGGTATCACTAGAATCTACACCAGTGTTGTAGGAACTCCAGGATATCTAGATCCAGAGTAAGTTCTCCCTTGAATATTTATATGTAGTATAATATATTAGGGATTGTGAAACCTTCATTGTCAAAAGTAAAGGGAGCTATTTGAAAAAGAGATCTAACCACTATTGAAACATTCTTGATGCTATAATATCACTAAGTATATCATAGTCCATGTCATAGGAGATTGGTTCAATTGTGATTATTCTGTCATGAAAATCTTAGGTTCTCATTAGTTGATTGTTAATAAAGTATTAGCTAAAATAGCTCATGAAAACAAAATTAAGGGGGATATATGATCTTCAAAGTTACATATGCATACGAATCATTATATTGTATTAAAAGTATGTAAGAGTTGTTACATTTTCAAGTGAAAGATGATAACTATCTTGTTTCCAACAATAAGACCTAAGAGACTGATAGCGATGATCATCAACTAAGATAAGAGTAATTATAATTTCAAGGCCATTATGGAGTCATATGTTTCACTATAATCCCAAAGTAATATGAAATAGTGCTTACCTAATTTCTTTATCAATCATCAAAGATATTTGTCTAAGATGATTTTCAATATCTCTATGTAGGTATTACAAACCAAATAAGTTGGAAAACATATTTGCGGAACAAAACCATAGTCACAAATTCATGATTCTACAACTTTTTGGCAAGCCAAATAATATTGGAACTTAGAAAAAAATAGGGAAACTTTGAGTAAAGTGAATAAATTTTGGCAAAGTTTGATCAACTGTTTTGTAATGATTGAGAATAAGTCATATTAAATATATATATATATATACATACATACACACATACACACATATATATACATACATATAAACATAAAGACACACATATATACACATACAAACATATATACATATATTTACATATATGCCGACAAGGAGTTTCTCAAGTGGTCAAGCATGGTGTCTCCTAACAAAGGGACCCAGGTTCGAATCCCAGTTGACACCTTGATTTACAACCCTCTCGGGCACTCGGCCTCCGCAACGGGCGTGTGAGAGGGGGAGAGAATGTATCTCTTAATCTCATATATATATATATATATATATATATATATATATATATATATATATATATATATATATATATATATATATATATATATATATATATATATATATATATATATATATACATACATATAAATACATACATATACTGATGAATGAAATAGTCAACATATGTGGTAACGGTAACGATACATAATAAGCAATTTAGAAGAGGATGGATAGTTTTTTTATTAAAGAGTAGACTAATAAGTCAAGGCCTCATATTAGTGTTCTTTGGAAGCATTTAGTTCCCCTGATGCCGAAACCGTCGAGACTGCGAGAATTTATGGCTTCAAGAGGGCGGTTCGCCTGTTGAATCCTTTACAGCACAGTAACTCTTACGCGTGGGGTTGGGGGCGACGGTAACACCCCACTCATGTGGACCCAAAAGATCTAGACCGTCCCGTCAGCAGTATCGTTATCAAGGTTATTAAATGCAGTAATACGCTCGCATTCACAGCAGCGTGACACATTGTATTCGAGCCATTATAGTCAACTACAAAATATTCTCTCAAGGCAATTAAGGTTGTATATGAGTACATTCAATTTCCAATTTCGCATCCCCGATAAGTAAGCCAGTAAAGAATATGATTTTGTGTTCAGAAGTCATTACAAATACGTTATGTGTCTAATAATTATAAATGGGTGTATAATAGGCCAAAAATAAAGGATGATTTACTTTATGTATCATTAAAATGGTTTCTCAGTATTAATTCCTAAATAAATGTCTCTAGAAAAAAAAGGAAATATATTATCAGATGCGACTTCCCACTCAACATTATGTATGATTACCCCATAATATATGAATTAATTTCTCAAATTTTCTCAATGTCACTATCATGTATGACTATGTGAGTGGGTGGTAATATAAAGACTAAACTATCTGAAATTACTATCAGGGTCGAAAATACTTTTCAACAAAGGTTTAAAATAAATAGAATTTAAAACTTTTAGGAAAAAGAAAATAGAGGGTGATACCTAGGTTTGAGGTCGTTACACATACGGTGATCAAGCAAAGATAATTCATGAAGCAATCATACATATATGTCTGGAAATTAGAAAAGTATAAATTACTAATTCATAATTGGCAATTACATTACATAACCGGGCTATTTCCAGTTCCTAAGAAATTAGGGGATTAGCCTCGCATGATTTCAGTTTCTATACAACTATACAGAGAAGGAAAAGATGAGGAAAATATCAAAGAATCAACAAAAACTCCTAGAGAAAATGATCTGTATGACTCCCTATGATGAACACGGTGATTTGCTGTCTTTCAGTTGCAAATCTATCCACCATAAGTGCTCGAATTGTCTACAAGAATAGAACGTGATTCTTAGGTCTGGCCGTTATCCTCCCTAGTCATAGGATTGACTTAGGGTGTCAATAAGTTGTGGTTGTTGGATTAATTACAGTCTTTAATCTCGTCTGATTGCAACAAGTTGGTATCACCGACTGGATGTTGGTGGCACCAAGATCTTCTCAGGATCACAATTTCTTATTAAGTGTTAGTATTGTCGACTGTCTATTGATAGCAGTGAGTTTCTCTCTAACATGTCCCAATGATTTTCCAAATAGAAGTTGGTATTACCAAGTTGATGTTAGTGGCACCGAGACGCTTTAGATGAGTTACTGTTGACCATGTTGGTAGCACCGATTCTTTTGTCGGTACCACCAATTTGCTTCGACTCATCCCCGTTCTTCTCCTCAGTTGTTGGTACCACCAATAGAGCTTCTGATAGCACCGAGTTGATCCAATACTAGTCAATTTTGCCTGAAATTTAACAAGAAAGAACATAAGACTCGTAAATGATGATAAATCACTATAAATTTGATAGAAATGACAAATATTTGGTGCAAATATATGTTACCAGCTAATAATGATAAAACATGCACAAATAACATCAAAATAAAAACATGTGCACAAAATACATAATAAAATAGCCTGTAAAAGGTGACTGATATTCAGTGTATCAAAATCCCCTAAGCTTAAATGTTTCTCATTCTCGAGTAACACACCATCAGATCTGTTTGAGACATGTGATCATCAAAAGGACAATTAATACAAACTTTATTTCTCAATTACACCCACCTGGTGGTCCAAAACCTACCCTTATTGAACACTAAATAAATAACTACTCCTTAAGTGACCAAAAATATTTATTAAAAAAGTCCACCCTGAGATGAGTGAAACACCATCAATAGAGCATTTAATATCATTATCAATCAGGAATTCACTTGGTGCATCATGTTCTTCCCTACCTACATTGCTCTTTCCTAACTACCAAACTAATTGGAAGGAATTCTCCTTATAAGAGTAAATGAGGAGATCAATCATATCTGTCCTACCAATTAAAGCAATGAATGGAATGAAGTAGGTGGCTTATGAAGAATCACAAGTAACTTACAGATCATTTATGTAAAAATAAACATGATGAACCTACAACATGAAGAAAATGAGTAAATTCATGAATCCTAATGCCACCTATTATGGGTGGAATGATGCATGCACTGAAGGTTTCATCAAATTGATGAGAGTGAAACAAAAGAATGCATCATGTAGCTATTTTCATCTCTTTTTAGAGAACATTCAGGATTGAGCTCAGGGCATCCTTTTCTCCCTCTTTATTTCATAATTGTTTCCTTTTATTGGCCCACTATTTTAGCATGATTGAAAAGTATTCTTGGGATTCACTATTGCAAATCATTATTTCATCAGTTTTGAGGGGTATTAATGTGCATCTCTACACTTTATTTTTAGAGAAAATGACATGGGTACATGATGTAAGAATGAGTTGATGTAAAAGATTTGCAATCTACATGTATTTGTTATGAAACTAATTGATATGCATATATATGCATATATATATATATATATAGAGAGAGAGAGAGAGAGAGAGAGAGAGAGAGAGAGAGAGTCAGGCTAGAATACACTCGAGTGTACAAATCACACGAATACACTAAAGTGTGTTTGCATATCAAGACTATTTTTTGCAAAATATAAACCATTGATCTTCACTGTCATACTATAACTAGGCTACATATAAATTTTGAGCCCATTTGGATGAGTGTAAGTCACTCATCCAAGGGAAACAAAATTGACGCGTGATACTAATTTGAAATGCATAATTTTTCGGTGTTTATAACATGACCTATAAATGTCCAAATGTGTGCTCAAATTTTGCATATGAGCTATTCACAAGATGTTTAAGAAGATCAGTGGATTAGATTTTTGAAAAAAATATTGCATCATGAAAAACTACTTGACTGAATACACTCGAGTGTATTCTAGCCTGACTCTCTCTCTCTCTCTATGTATATATATATATATATATATATATATATATATATATATTCAATTTGCATAACTAATACAATATGGAAAAACTAACAATTATGTCACCTATTATGCTATGTAATGTAATCAAGAGAAAACAATTTGAGTTACTTGATCATCTTTAAGGTGGTGGATCAAATGTATGAAAAGTAGATAGAATCACTAGATTAAGAGACAATGCCTTTCTTAAACTATGATATGTCCCTCTACTATTGACTTGTGTACAGGGTAACCTTAGTATTTCTTCCTAAAACTTCCATTTAAGGTATCATTAGTTGTTTGGTTAGTTCATGCTCAAACTCCATCGTCATCCACAATTCATGGATAATTAAGATTTCAATTCATATCAAATCTCCTTAATCTAACTAACCCATACACTTCCTCTAGGTGATGTTGCCCTTAGACTATGCAACTAAGCTTTTAAAGATAAGACAATTTTTTATTTTCTTCAAATTTTTATATTTCTTTACAAAAGAACAAAAGAATATGTTCTATAACAAAAGCATAAATCATGATGATATTTCTCCACAATTACAATAGATAGTTGTGGATCTTACAACTCAAAATGATAACACTAAAAAAATGAAAAGTAAATAATGATAGAGTTGTTTCAGCACCCCCCTAAGCTTGAACTTGACTATGTCCTCATAGTAAAAACTCAAACGTAGAGGTGGAATGGGGGTACTAGTTTCTCTGAAGGGTGGTGGTGGAGGAGTCATTAGTGGCTCTGTGGATCAAGTTATGCTGGCATATATCCTTCTTGTTGGTGCCACCAACTTGTGTCTCAGTGGTACCAAGATATGACATTCTCTATACTTCTTTGAGCTATATGAGTCAGTGACACCGACATGTGTGTTAGTGTCATCGATAACCTTTTCCTATGACTCTATGACTTTTGCTGGGAAAAGTTGATGGTAGAGACTTTGGTGTCGGTTGTTTTGACTTTCTTCTCTTATAGTCCTATGAATTTTCTGGAAAAGTCAATGGTATCAATTTTCTGTATACTTTCATCTGATAAGGATTTAGTACCACCAACTTGGGTGTTGGTGGTGTCGACTTCTATTGTGAAATCCTTGTAAACTTTTGAAGCACGTCAGAGATAATGATTGGGTGTAGGTAATACTAACTTTGACTCTACCTACACACCAAAGAAAAACATCAAGGCACCCTTTTACTCCAATCTAAAATCTAACAAGAGTAATACAAAACTAAAACAATGAAAAATCCAAATAGAAGGTAAATGATAGAAATAACAATGGGTTGCCTCCCATAAGCACCCTTGTTTAATGTCCTAGGCTTGACAATGTGATTTTCTTCAGCCTGGGTTGTCACAGGGTGGTGGTGAAGACTCATCTGGAAGTCTGAACTCCAATCCATCATCGTCTATCCCTAGTATCAAGTGGCATCTCCCCACATAAATAACCACATCAGGCGTAGATAAATTTATCAACTTTGACCGACATCTTTGCATATCCCATACGATCTCACAATTGATCTGTCTACCAACTTGATTGTCATAGACGTCTTCATTAATTTCTTTAAACCCAACTTCTTAAAGGTAGCAAGAGGCGTGAGATATGCTTGATCCAGAGTCACACTGTGCTTGTTGGAAATGTTTGCTGCCTATGTAATAAGGAATGTAGAAGCATCTTGCGTATTTTCTTTATATTGGAATCCTTCCCTGTATCATATCACTTACCACTTCATTAATGTGCAAGAAATCTGTATATTTTATCCATATCCTTTTATTAATGATGTCCTTTAAGAATCTTCCATATGCATGAATTTTTTCTATCAACTCCATAAGTGAATGTTGATGTGGAGCTTTTAAAAGATTTCCACAAATTTCTTGAACTACTTTTCCTCCTTCCTTGACTTCCAATTAGGCATATCCTCTCCTAAGATTGCTTCAACACCACCTTCTAGGATAGAATTTGGAATGTCTCTTGTAGATGTGATGATCTGTGGCTGCTCTTCTGAATTGGGGGTGACTCCTTGTTGACTATGATTCTTCCACTATGGAGTAGAACCTTTACATATTCTTCTTGAACGGGAAACTAATTCAGCCCTATTTTAGGGCTTCAATCACATCTATACCTATTAGATTACACGTTATTTCCCTCAAAATGCATATTTGTATAAAATGCGCTTATGGACATTATTTGCATGTTTTTTAGGCATTTGGACCATGCTTGATGGAAGAGAGAGAGAGAGAAAGAGAAGGAGTGATCCTAGGGTTTCTATACCCTTGGAGAGACCCAAAGTGAAGTCTGATGCTCCCTCAATCTATCCCTAGTGGCCAAAGATCCATTAAAGCAAAGATGTCCAAGAAAATCCAAAGAATCAAGTCAAAGTGCTGATCCAAAGACCAACACGGTCGTGGTACCATAGAACGGTTGTGCTAGGACACTTGCAAAATCAATAGGTTCAAAGCTCATTTTGTGCAAAAAATTCCACGGCCGTGGTACCATAAAATGGCCATGGTGCAGTGATTCCAGAACGGTCGTGCTGCCTAGCACGACCATGGTACCTATAGAGAGAACGACCATGGATCCATGAATAGGCAGCTAAATTCGATCCACCACGGTTGTGGTACCCACCACGACCGTGCTACCCTTACCACACCACGGCCGTGCCTATTTTAGTGCACAAGTGACCTATTCCCTATGATTTTTCACCTAAATAACCATGGTCATTCCCATCAACTATGACCGTTCTCACCCCTCCCCACCATGACCACGGTGACCAACACGGTCGTGCTACCTATAAAAACCTAGCTATTTTTGCACTGCTTTTCCCATACTACCCCTATTTGACCTAGTGCTTCCCCCACCCCTATATATACCTAGGTGGTAGCTCTAGAATGCAATTAACTATCTTCTGCCACCTCTTAGCTCCTCATTTTCTCCCCTTAGCCATTCCACTCCATTTCACCATTTCCACCACTAAAACCCTCATTTCCAAGCCTTCCATCCACTTCCCACCATCATTCCACACCATTCCATCCAAAAAGAAGGAGGGGGTCAATCTTGCAGTAGTTGGAGAGGAGGATTCACTCATCTACACCAAGATCCATGGCTACTTCTCCCTCTTTCTCTTCTCTTTTTGTGCTTTGCATTGTCAGGAGTAGCTAGGCCCCTTGGGTGGACTGTTTGGGGTGTAAAACGTTACTTTGATACCATGTTGAGGGAAAATGATATGTAAACTTTGTAATTCCATTTGCTAATGATTATGTTCTGTTTTCATCTTATTCTCCATGAATCTCTTGTTGGTTTGTGTGTGAAATCACCTAGGAATTTAGGGAAATTGACTATATGTACGAATTTTGGGATTTGCTCATAGGTCCAATTCTTGGATCCCTAGCTAGCTACCCATCTTACTATATCATAATTAATTCTCCTAACCCTAGTTGAGCGATCTAAGTAGCTAGTTTAGATGAAATTGGTGTGTTTAGCATGGAGCTTTCTCAAGGCTAGAATGTGGGTGATGGGAGGTCTAAAACGTCACTTCCACTTTCATTACTAACTTCAGCCCGAAATCATCCTAAAATCATCTAACCTAGAAGCCTAGGTTGTTTAGACTCAAATTAAATTACACCCAAGCCTAACCCAATTGAGCCTCGCAAGAGTAGTGGGAAGTGTTATGGACTAGTTCCCCTATACACAACCTAGCATATCCATGGCTAGTTAGTAGCTTAGGTTAATTCATTAGACTCTAACTTGTTGTTTGGTTTGGATAATCTTAATGGAATCATAATGTCCATATGTCACCCCTCAACTTAATTGATAAGTGCATTTCCTAAACAACCCACATCTTCCTTAATTGCTTTAAAACCCTAGTTTCCATCTTGCTTAGCTAGTATTAGCTTAATTAGCTCTTTTCTTGCTTAGATAGCTTCTTGCCATGTTCTTGCTTTGTTCTTGCTAGCTTAGGTCATTACTTGCTCTTTTGCTCTGTTTGCTAGTCTAGTGTAGTTTAACTCTGTTCTTGCTTTCCTTAGTGTAGTTTGTTCTTTTCTTACCTTGTCTTGCCTTTTCTTGCTTAGTAGAATTAATTATCTAGGGTTAACTTAGGCTTTGTTATCGCTTGTCCTTCTTTCTTGCTCACCTTAGTTTAACAATCAAAATCACCTTTAAACCCTTAACCCTAGTATCTGTAGTAGGAACCTAGCAAAAACTAACATAGCTCTAGTGCCCCCTTTTCTCCCTATGGATCGAACCTATACTTACCGCCCTCCTATACTATGACACGACCCCGTGTGCTTGCGGGATAGTGTTTTAGTAGACGTAGGTGTGTTGGTCTAGGTTTATAAATATTGAAAGTAAATCCATCGTGTGTTCCGATCTCGTGGGGTGCATCTAGTCAAATCTAATCGGTTAGTGTGCGCACCTCTGGTAGACGCACCAAGCTTTCTGACGTCGTTGCCGGGGAGAAAAGCACTGGTTCTAGCTAGTTAGTTTTGCTTTGACTTTTCCTACTTCCCTCATCATTGCTATTATTTATTCTTTGCATTCTTTGTGTATATTGGTTTACTAACTTGTTCTCTTTTGTTTGGTTGTGCTTTGTGCATGTGAGAAGCCATTCAGGAGAAGACAAGATGGAAGGCCAAAATGCACCCCACAAGCCGCTTCAAGATTCCTTCATGCCTAGAAACTACAAATCACCAATTGCTAACAAGGTTGATCAAATGCTAGGGGAGAAATTCTCAATCCCTCTAGGTCTTCTTGGTCTCCTTCCCATATGCTAAGGCTAAGAAAGTGAGAACCCCTACAAGCACTTGGACTCCTTCCTTGAAGTATGCTCCACCTTCAGGACGCCGACGGCTGGTGATGATACAATCTGGTTGACCTTGTTCTCTTTCTCCCTCAAAGATAGATACAAAGATTGGTATGACTCTAGAAGGGACATCATGAGTTGGTAAACAATGAATAATTCCTTCTTGAGACAATTCTATTCTATAACATGGTTAACACAAATACGGTGTGTTGTGACAAGTTTTAGTCAAATGAGCAATGAGCAGTTCCACCATCCATGGGAGAGGTTTAAGTAGATTTTGAGACAATACCCGCACCATGAGATCCCTTTGTGGCAGCTAGTTCAATTATTCTACTCCAGTTTATCTCTAAAGGACAAAGATACAATGGATTCTTCTTGTGGAGGAGTTTTCATGGCTAGGCCGCCTGAGGAGATATTGTAACATCCCTGACCTGGGTTATGAACTAACCCTAGGTGTTTTGCTTAATTATGTAATTAGATACTTGTGATTATCTTTTAGTATGTAATTAAAGCTTCTGAGGAACATATAATTCTATTTCTGCTCTTTTTGAACAATGTTATAATATTGTTTTGTTAATAGGGACTTATGTGCAAATTACCCAATTAAAAGGGGTTAACATGCAAATTTCACATGTTAAGATGTTCCTTTGGTGTTGAGACATCATAAGAATGAATATGATGAAGTATGATGGATTCTCCAAGTTTGGGCACCAAGATGCAACTTGTGGAGCAATCCTTGTACTTAAAACCCTAGTTTTGGTGTAAAGTGCAATTTACCCAAAATATGGGGTGCAACTTGTAAAATACACCTTCTAGAGTATCTTTTATGACTCTTGGCATCATTTAGAGTAAGAATGATGAAGAGGGCACTTCAATTGAATAATCAAATAAGAATGATAACCCTTATAAATTAAATAATCAAGTTATAAGCCTAATAACCCTTCTATATGTGCAACTTAGTAAGACGTTGGATTTCTTCACCTTTAGACCTTGGGTTTAAGATGAGTTTTGCTTAAGTATGGAAGGTAGAAACGTGGCTTAGAAGAAGGGAAGGACCTATATGAGAAATCAAGAAAATAGTTGTCCTTATGTTGAACTTTTACCCAAAGTATATATATACATCTTTCTTTTACAACCAAGGGATCGTTTCCCTTTCTCTCTTCACTTATCTCTTTCTGTGGCCAACTAAGGAAGGAGCTCTGGATCAGGGGAGAATGTCCAAGTAGATTCGGGTAAGCTTTAACCACTATCTAGCTCGGATTCATGGAGGAAATCATGTTGCAAGGTCGGTTTGCTAGTTTTTCTTACTTAGTTCTTCTTTCTAGCCATCCTTTCCAACCAATTCTTGAAGAAGGAACCTTGGACGACCTATGGATCTCAAGCCACCATTAAAGCTTCGAAGCTTGGAGCTCTAGAGCTAGTTCTAAGGCGGGTTTTATAACTCTAAACCCTTAAACTTTGTTATACATCTTTCTTTCTTGCAAAAGTAGTTTGTTCTTCTTTCCCCCATCCTTCCTTGCTTTGTTGCAACTAAAACCATGAAGAACAGACCTTGATCTGGAGGTAGAAGAAGATGGGCGTGATTACCAATGCTACTTTATCAAATGGTTTCCCACCCTTTTGGTCCAAACGGTTTGCAAAACCGTTTGGGACCAAACGGTTTCAAAACCGTTTGGTCTCATGCGGTTTCAAAACCGTTTAGACTCAAACGGTTTCAAAACCATTTTAGGGCGTTGAACAAGGGTTGACCGTTTAGGATTCCTGTTCATAATTATGTTAGTTAATAACCCGCCAAAATTTATAGGTTAACTCTCAAGGAATCATGAGTTAAAGGCTAATCAATTAGGTAAACCTAATTGGATTAAGTGCTGATTTCCAACCTGATTAACTTGACCTTTTTGGGAAAACGGTTTCAAAACCATTTGAGGGCGTTTACCAAAGGTTGACCGTTTGATATTACTGTTCATAATTATGTTGGATAATGACTCATCAAATTTTATGGGTTAACTACCAAGGAATCGTGAGTTGAAGGCTAATCAATTAGGAAAACATAATTGGATTAAGTGCTGATTTTTCAGCTTGATTAATTGAACTTTTTGGGCAAACGGTTTCAAAACCGTTTGAGTGAGTTGACCAAGCGTTGACCGTTTGAGATTCCTGTTCCTAGTTATGTTGATTAATGACTCAAAAAATTTGAGGGGTTAATTCCCAAGGAATCATGAGTTGAAGGCTAATCAATTGGGCAAACCCTAATTGAAATTAGTGCTGAAATTCCAATGAGTTAATTTGAGATTTTGGGTTGATTAGCCAAAACGGTTTCAAAACCGTTTGGGGGTCACCCAAGACCATTTGAAGGTCTAGGGTCAAGAATGGATATGTGTTTGAAGATCCAAAGATGTGGTATGAACCCTAATCGGCTAAGTACTGATTTTGCAAGTGATTGAGTTGATGTTTTGGGTTGATTGGCCCAAACGGTTTCAAAACCGTTTGGGGATCACCCAAGACCGTTTGGAGGTCTGGGGTTAAGTATAGTTGACTAATTGAAGGTCCAAAGGTATCAAATCATTTTGCAATTAAGTGCTGATTTGATGATCAACTCAATGGATCACACCCCAATGGAATTTCAGTAGAATCCAAAGGTTGGATGAGCCAAACGGTTTCAAAACCGTTTGGAGCTCATTCAAACGGTTTCAAAACCGTTTGGTGGTCACCCAAGACCATTTGGAGGTCTAGGGTTGAGTATAGTTAGGTGTTTTAAGGTCTAAAAGTACCAAGTTGATTTGCAATCAATTGCTGATTTGGTGATCAATCCAATGATCCAAACCTTAATTGGTTGACTTAGATTTTGATGATATGATAGGCAAACGGTCTCAAGACCGTTTGGAGGTAAGACCGTTTGGGGTCAGGTCATGTCCAAATTGAATGATGGTTCAATGGGTTCAAATCAATTAGACCCACACTGAAATATGTTGAAGGGTTATTGATTCCAAACACTAATTCGATTGATTTAAACCCTAATTGAAGATCAACTGAGGGTCAATTGAGGGTCAAATTAGTTTAAGGTTGACCTATTAAACTCATTTGATGTATGAGTATAGGTCCAATTGATGATTGGTCCCATGAATTCAATGATTGAAGGAATCAATATTGGAAACCCTAATTCAACTGGATACCTTATGAAGTGGAGGTCCAATGTGATTGAATCTTTGAGAATTAAGATGATGAATGTTCTATTGATCCAATAATGATTAGTAATGATAATCAATGAAGGTACAAAGGTTGAAACTATAATAATACCTAAGTGATTAGAACCAATTAAAGGGCGAATTCTTAATTGCTTATAGGAATAATAGCTTGATACACTATGTTAAACATAGTTGTATGTACTTGATTGAAGGGTTGATGTGACCTAATCAAGTTGAAAGGATGAAAGATTAGAATATATATATATATATATATATATATATATATATATATATATATAAATATGAATCATGTAGTGATTTTCTGTAGCACGACCGTGCAAGGGAGCACGAACGTGGTAACCTTGCTTTGCACGACCGTGCAAGGGAGCACGGCCGTGGTAAACTTGCTTTACACGACCGTCCAAGGGAGCACGGCCGTGGTAACCTTACTTTGCATGACCGTGCAAGGTGCCACGGCCGTGGTGTCCTATAAAGAAATTGAAAAGTTTTGGTATTGTGCTAAGACTGTTATATATGCATGTCCTTAATTGTATTAGTCATAGTTGATATTATGAGGTGATCATAGCCAGGTAAGAGTTATGATGTCATATTCCTTGAAAACATTTATAAGCTTTTAGAGTAATGATATGTGAAAAGTATATACATTGCTTCAATCATGGTCATGTTGTTAGATGACTTGATGCTTATATTTCACTTGGTAGCAAGTGTTATGATAATTTGAGGGTTTGAATAACCATGTTCCTGAATCATATGATGAGATGGTTAAGAATTAATATCCATATGATAACTGATGTGAGTGAAACTTGATACATTTAGTACTCTTCTTTTATAGTAGTGTTTTAATGATTAATGATTGAGAACATGCTTGATGCTAAAAGAATGCTAAAATGTACCTAAATAATCAAGTATAATCACATCATGTAGAGCCCTGATCATAGATCCATCATTGACAGAAGCCAAATGATGGTGAAATAGGTTTTCCTAAGGGAACTCTTGGAACACATACTTTTGAGTATGTGGGGGATTATGGACGCGAATATCCTTACGTCCTAGTGTAGGAATTGATGTAGATGTATCTTAAATCTATCAACCCTTCACTATAAGTTTATGTCGGGATGATGTATCACTAATCTCCCGAGGGAATCTTTAATGCCGCATCGATGAGAGATACATAAGAGATCTTTCGATGATGAAGAGAGTACAGAATGCCACTGTAACTCTAATAGTGAAGTGCCAGAATACCCTGGTAAGCTATTGTAGCAGAGACACGAGATGTCCTGCATGTTGATCCTCACACTGACTGAGGAAGATGAGGTCATAAGAATCCGGCTCTTTTGATGACCTATGTATGATACTGATGCGATTTTATAATGATCGGTTGGAGTATGAGTGGTATACCTCATCTCTGCAGGGCATAATAATGATTGAAAATCATAATAAGCCATGTAGCATAACTGCTTAGGTTGAACTACGAGAAACAATGATTGATGTTACATTGTTTATAATATTCTAGCCATGTGATTAGTATACATGTTTTTCATTTTCCTTATTGAAATAATTGCTTAAGTAAATATTGGCTTACTTAATACCAAATCTGCGGTTGAATGTATTAAAGATTATATTGCTTATGTTAATCCTTTATTTCTATAACAAAGCTTCTGGCGGAGAGTTATAACTCTCGCTGAGACAATTACTCAAAGTGTCTCACCCCCGTGGGTTTCGACTTTTTAGGTGGACGTCGAGGATGGAGGAACCAATCTGAGGGTGGGCAGTATCAGCAACAGCAACACCAGGGGCAACAGTGAATCTCAGGTGGAGATACTGACTGTCGAGTCTCGTAAATAGTATGTCTTATGCCGTCTATGTACTCTCAGGTCCTAGGAGTCAGTAGGTCTGAGGTTCTTGGCTTAGTGCCTCAAGATTTTGTATCTTGCCTTCTTCAGATAATAAGCCAATGGATGTATGTAATCACAGAGATGTAATGTCAAGCTATGATGTAAACTGTTTACCTTGTTTTCTTATAAAGGAGTTATGGTTTAAAGTTCTTTTTCTAAAAAGTTTTAAAATTTAGTGATTTTTCATTATTCCGCTGCTAATAATTCGCTTCCGCATTAGTTAATCTCATTTTCCACGACGGGTCATCTCAGATATGGCCTTTGTTTAAGCTGTTGGTTGAATGATCAAGAATTCAAGCTTCTATCATGATGAATGATGGGGGAAATGCCTTTGGTGTGACACATCCCACTCATAATGACTCAAGCCCACAAGTGATGAAGATTCTTGGTGACATGGTGAGCTGCATGAAGAACCAAGTGACAAATGTTCTTTGCCACCTGGTCAATTCTATTGAGTTCTATGGTAAAGAAAAGAAGACACCTCACTCCTATAGCTTCCAAGAACCACAAAGTCCAAGATATAGATCAAGGTTTGAGGAAGAGGTTCTCTCTAGATTGAAAATATTTGATGATGTTCAAAAATATGTTGCAAGTCTAGAAGAGAGAATAGAGCAGCGATCTTCCATAGTTGCTTTCTAAGAAGAAAAGTTGTCTTCAAAACCCATCATGAGCTACCATGAAGCAAGTGGGCCAATGCCCTCTTCTCAAGTTTTCTATAGTCGACCTCCCATGCAAGTGCAACCCATCTACCATTTCTAAGGTGATTCCAAGACATATACTCCATGTCCCCCTCCATCACTATCATTTTCCCAACAATTCACCTTCCAATCTCAATTCTCCCCTCCATCTCAATTTCAACATTAAGTGTCACCTCCACCTCCTCCACAGCCACAACTAGCTCCCCCTCTCCACCATGAGCAAAAAAGTGTTGTGACAGTTCTAAGGAGTGGGAAATATCTTGAGCAGCCCACAAGTCAAAGAAAGGTTGACTAAGCAAAGCAAAGGCAACCAAGTGGTGATACTGTGATTGAAATTTCTGAAGATGATTTAGTGATACATCCTATTGATTTTGGGATATCATGTGCTCCACCTCATACTCCATTTGCAAGTCCTGCCATCCGTAGTGTTCCACCTCACATTGATGCAATCAAGGAAAAAGCCAATGATCCTCCATTCATTGAAGCACTAGATGAGCCACCAGAAATGAAGAGGAGGAAAAAGCACAATGTGGATATTCTTGAGGTATTTCACTAAGTGAAGGTGAACATTCCACTCTTAGATGCTATCAAGCAAATCCCATCATATGCCAAGTTCCTCAAGAACCTATGCATTGTGAAGATAAGGTCAACATGGAGAATTCCAAAGAAAGTGAAGTTGACTGAACAAGTTAGCTCCATCATACAACATTCACTTCCCATGAAGAGAAAAGACCTAGGAGCCTCATTCATACCTAGCTATATAGGGGGACATCACATAGACAAGTCCTTACTTGATTTGGGATCTAGTGTGAATTTGATGCCATACAATGTCTATGTTGATATGGGCTTAGGCAAGTTGAAGTCGGCACATTGCACTCTCCAATTGGTAGATAGATCCATAAGAGTTCCTATGGGGAGAGTGGATGATGTCTTGGTGATAACAGATAAATAGAAAGGCACAATGTTTCTAGAGGATTTCATTGTACTTGATATGGAGTCGGAGGATAGGAAGATTTCCATCATCTTGAGAAGGTCATTCTTATCTACAGATGATGTCAAGATTCATGTACATAGCGACACCATGACAATTTCATTCATCGACATGAAGATCAAGATCAACATGTACAAAACCCCAACCCGGCGGGTCCGAGATAGGGATATTGGACATGATAACTTCACAAGCCTGAATGATCATTTGAGAAAAGGAGATCAAGATGGAAAAATTGATGATGACTATTGTGATTAAAGGGATGAGGAACACATATTGAGTTCAAATGAGGGATGCATGTTTTGCAAGAATGGACACATGAGAATGCCAAACAGATGAATGAATGAAGAATCAGTAAGATGCCAAGCTGAAGGCAAGAAACTTAGCACTTGTGGGAGGCAACCCACCTAGGATTGGGGAATTTTTCACCCAACCTCTCATTTTTGATACTTTTGCTTTATTTTTACACAAACCAAAGTACACACATGCACACTTGTGCTTGATAGTTTTAGTTTTAGTTTTGATGAAATGATAGGTGAAATAAGTGCAAATTGAGAAATGAGGCACATTCAGTGAAAAATGATTGATACAACATCAAAGGGATCATTCAAGATGATTTGATTATGAATGATGAAATGATTTAATGATTTCTTAAGATTACTGAACTGATAGAGCCCAACATGGCCGTGCTAGTGTAGAACGGCTGTGCTGGAAAAGGTGGTTTTCAACAGGGAAAATGCAAGATTTGGCCTCTGGCAACACATCTGTGCTGGCCAGAACGGTCATGCTGGCATCTAGCCAGAACGGCCGTGCTAGTATGGAACGGTCGTGCTGATTAAGTTGGATTTCATCAAGGAAAATTCGAGTTTTGGACGCGGGTAGCATGACTGTGCTGGTCAGAACGGCCGTGCTGGCCCAGATCCAACACTTAAGTCACCCGACTCCGCCTGAGCCAGCACGACCCAGAATGTATTTGCACAACACAGAATGGTCGTTCCACACAGCCTGGTGATTAAAGCGACCCTCCTTAACCCCCAAATCAACTTCTCTTGCTCCAAAACTTCAGATTCGAGTTCCCCTTGGTCCCCAATCATCTTCCCTAACCTCAAGCTTCCTTTTCCTCCCTCCATCACCATCTATTTCTCCATTTTCAAGGAGATTCCGCCCCTACAACGTGGAAGCACGTTCATTGCTTTTCACCGAAGAACCTTGCAAAGATGAAGAGCATGGGTAAGGCAATTAGGAAGAGAGTAGAGAAGATGATGGACATCCTCACCAGAGGTAAAAGCCACTCTAAGCGAGCCTCTCATTCACAGCAGTCCGGTAGTGCTTCGTCATTATCAAATTCTATTTCCCGATCCTTCGGTTGGTCGGCATCGATGAGTGCCTCCCGACACTTCTCCTCCTCCAGCGGCCATACTTTGGATCCAAGCTACAACATCCCCAAAGAGGAGGAGGAGGAAGAAGAAGAAGAAGAGCTGGAAAATATAGTGGAATCTGTCAATGTTGATGCACCGACTCGTGAGAGGAGGGCTAAGAAATAAAATGATGCATCTTCCTCATGCTTACTGCCACGACCAGCTCTACCAAGACACTCCACTTCCTCAACTTGACCTAGTGCAAGCTATGAGAGGGTTCCCTTGAATTTAGACACAAGTTCAGGGTCACACACTTATGCAGAAGAGGAGGATGATGATACTAAAAGGGAGGAGATGGAAGATGAACCAGTGGAAGTTGTGTCCAAGCTAGAAGAGGATAGGTTGAGATGGGTGGGAAAGCAACCTGAGTGAACCTCCTACTGAAGGGGAATGACAAGAAAAGATGTAATGAGGCCTCTCCACCCCGAGTGCTTGACAAGAAGAGTGATCCCCGCTAGGTATGCTTGTATGACTATCGTGCAAGCTTTAGGGATCAACTACACATTCAAGGGTCAAATGCAACGCTGTGGGCTATACAAAATATTGACTGAGGTTGAAGAAACCTACTTGAAGTTGACTCATGAATTCTTTGCAACCTTAGAGAAGGTACAATACCAAGGATAAGATGCCATCAGGTTCAAGCTAAACAACTCTACACATGTGCTTAAAGTTTCCCAAATAAATGTTATCTTTGCCCCCCAATTAAAAAATGGTAGAGAAATTCGATGAAGGAAGACTTGACAAGAGTGGTACAGCAGATTACTCCAAGATGTGGAAGACAATTACTGGTCAAGCTTCTTTTTCTGTAGGAAAATCAAAGACTAGCAAAATTTACAACCCCTTCATGAGATACCTATAGAAGGTCCTAGAAACACTTTGTTTGGACGTTATGACACTCAAGAGTGTTACTTGCAAAAAGATTTGTTTTTTTGGCCACAATTGCAAGTAGGGGATTTTTAAACATAGGTGCCATGGTGATTGACCACTTGAAGACAATTCCCTCCAAGAGTAAAAATACATTCATCATGGGAGGAATTATCACCACAATGGCAAAGGCAGTAGGCTGCAGTCTAGATGGGCTTACCAAGGTAGAAGGAAGAAAATATGTTGATCTAAACTATATTGCTAGGTCCCAAATGATCTCCTAGAAAAATCTTCTATGTTCTAAACCCCGGGTACCCTAGAATCATCTTGGAGCTTCCATACCATGCCAACCCTACTCATGGATGTGGGGACACTGGAGAACTTTTTTGAGGTGATAGAATAGAATGAGGAGGAGAACCCTAGAGAGGGGTTCACTGCACCAAATGTGGACTTACAAGAAGAAGGAGGAGAGACAAATGTGTTAGAGTAGCAACACATTTTTGAGCATCCACTCCGCACACGACTGAGAGGGGAGAACTTTGATACACAACCACCTCCAACAAATGCATACGAAATGTCAACCATTAATGCACAGTTGGAGGCTATTCAACAGATACAATAGTCCATGTGGTTAGATCAGTAGCAAATGCATCATTAAATTAACTACATGTACCACTATCAGAATTTGCAGGCACAGAGGAACTTCAATGGGGGGAGGATTCCTGGGGATCACTTTCTGGTTACTAAGAGACATACCCGCCTCCATAGGCCGACTATTGGGACCATTACTACCAACACCCCCACCACAAGGAGGACATCCACCACCACAGCCATGACTTCTACCCTATCATTCCTAAGCTTTAGTTTCATGTTGAGGACAAAATGATTCAAAAGTTTGGGGTGGTATGGCAGTAAGCCCTCAATTCTCATCTTATTTTGTTGATTTCCAGTCTCATCTGATTACTTTTTGTTTGTTTTTGCTATCTAGTTTAGAGTTCACCTACTTTGCATACCTACATGCCATGTAGTTTGCTTTCTTGTCATTTTTGTATAATTTTCAAAAAATTTGCTTTTTTTTGCCATGCATTGCATATCATGTAGATATTTGGTAATTTTGCATGTTTTAGCTAGGATTTTCCTATTTACTACTTTAAGTTCAATAATATAGGCTTACATGTGATTGAAGGCAACTTGGCACCGTTTTGTCCAATTTTGCCCAAATTTGAGATTTCTTGTCTAAAAGTGTGCTTCAACCCAATCTCTACTTTTTGGATTAAAAATAATGACCTTTGACAAATGCAAGTGAATTATCATTGTTTATTGCTAAATTGTATCAATTCTTTTTACATGTGCATCAACCCTCTTATGTTTGTGAATGATTTGGTTGAATTGTGACTTGAGCAAGCTATGAGTGCTTAGTGCCTATGAAATCACTAGATTGAAGTATCAATTTCAGGTTGTTCATTCAGGTGGTGTGATATTGTTGAATGAAGTGTTGGATTAATTTTCATGTAGGATAACTTATGTTGAGAATCATGCCAGTGACCCCCCTTTGACCCAACTCTTTAGTCACCATCTTCTTACCCCTCCGCCTCATGAAAGGATGCCCAAGTGTACATATCAGCCATAGACACCTCCAAAAGTTTAGAGTAGCCACATCTACATCTCCCCACTCCACTCTCATCACCATATGCCCTATCTACTCTAAGGGAAAAGAAAAAAAAAAGAGAAAACAAAATGCAAAAAGGAAAATAAAAGATGCTCCTGCTTAAGAGAATCTAAATAAAGAAAAGATGGGTGCTCTATGTAATAGCACTCTAAAATCTTACCGCGACCCTTTCTTCCATTTTCATACCCATTGAGCAAGGAAACATCAATCCTAGTTCATTTTGCCCTTTTCTGTAGCCACGTGGGTCATTTGGTGTGATTTAAAAGATAAGGTTGAAAGCATGAAGGTAAAACAACACTCCTAGTCATCCTTGGTTAATAACATCGTGAAACGATCTACCCGAAACTACATAAAATAAATATGGATAGCGTGTGTGTTTTATGCACTATATCTGAAGTTCATATACTTTGTGCTCTTTTCATGATTGGTTTGTGAAAGCAGGAGAGGAGAGAGGTTTATCCACTATTGATCCCATTCAACAATAATCACCCTTTACATTGCATTTGTCATTTCTTGATTGTAAAAAAATTACAGAGAGATTGAGTTGGACCATACTTAAGGACAAGTATGTTTCAAGTTTGGGGTCACTACTATAGAAACAACCTTTGGCGTCGATTTTTGAGCGACGCCTATGTGGGCGCTGCTAAAGGTCGAACACTTCGGCGTCAGTTTTTGAACTGACGCCTATTTAACATATAGGCATCGGTCTTTTAGTAGATAATCGACGCCAAAAGGGTTCGCGCCACAGAAAACGACGTCATCTAGGACACATTCTGCGTCGGTTATCTACTAAAAGACCAACGCCATACTTTAAGACGACACGACCGTGCTTCCCTGCATGGCCATGTTTAGTACTATAGGCGTCGGTTTTATATGAATAAGCGACGCCTTTTCCACCACGGCCGTGCTTTCCTGCACGACCGGGTTGTTTGTAATATTAGGCGTCAGTTTTTATCCAATAACCGACGCTGTAGGTCTTTGCTGACGGTTTTCTGTAAATAACCGACGCCTATATCTATTTTTTTATATCAGTTTGCAGGCCTGCTGTGGCTGGTCAGCAGGATGAGAACCTGCAGTTCAGTTTTCTGAACTGCAGATTTACGACATCCATTGATATCAGCCTACAAATAGGCCACAAACCTGCAAAAGTCCCAAGGAAAATTTCACACAAGTAGATACATTCAGACATCAATTCAATTCTCACATTCACACATATAGAAACATTCAAATACATGTATTAACATTCAGAAATATTCATTTACAAAGTATCATTCATTATCGCTATCAACATCCCAATTATATCTTACAGTTGCCACTGCTTGTATGGCTTTTTCCCATTCTTCTCTTATTTCATTTAATGCTTCCATCGTATATGGAGCATGTATATTTTTTAAGCGTTTACCTATAGTGTGGTCAGTTTTAAACACCTGCAAAGAGAATGATGTATATATATAAGTAATAATATAAAAATAAGATTGATATATTTCATACTAACTAATGAGACTATATATAATACCTCATGTATGGTATCGATGTCCAATGTGGCATGTTTGATAATCATCTACATAAATCGCATCACATAGTATGTCCATGCCCAGCCATTGTCTTGTGTATCACACTATAAATTGAAACATACAAAATAATACAACTAAGCACAATTCACATCAATAATATATACATTGGAGTCGGGAACTTACTTGTACATTCTACCAATTTATTGGCTGGTTCTTTTTCCTTGGGACCGTTCCTCCATCCTTTTTGAATGCATCTAAACCCCTACATGTTAATATAACACAGTAAATTACATAAGTAAATAGTAATGTAATAACATATGTTAACAAATACAAAAATGAAATATTTCTCACCAGAATAATGGCATTCTCATTACGTATCCAATTTTAGTGTTTAATGTACTTCCCGCGGGATCTAGATAATAAACAGTGAACGTCCCGGGGACAATAACTAGTAACTCCCAATGTTTACCGCTAGAGGTAAAACGTTAACAATTAATAACTCAAAATGCACAATAAAAATGGAATTTTCTTAAGTCCAAATTATAAATAAAGTAAACTTACTTGACATTGAATGGAGCTATTATTATCGTCTTCTTTTGCTGACCAAAAATTGTAAAAGCATCTATACAGTATTGTTGCACATTATCAGGGTCTTTAGCTACCATACTAATCTATGATGGAATCAAAAATCCCACATGATCAAATGCAAATTGTTTGCAATGATCTTCGACTAAGTAGCTGCAAAACATGTATTACATATGCATTAATATATAAGAAACCAGATCACCGGATCTTACACAAGGTATATGGATGTATAAACAAGATCTCACCTTATCCATGTCTCTATCATTGATGTATTCAGCCAATCATACATAAATAGCTCAATAATATCTTGTATAAATAAAGAGCTATCGTATGATTGACCTGCATAATCTGCATCTAAAGAAACAATTATCGGGCAATGTATATTATGTGCCCATAGCCAACATGCCATTCCCCTACAAGTAGGACCTAACGGGTATGTTAGGTCAGTTGGAACCCAAGTTGGTAATGCGGGAAGTGGAGGTGGAGGCCTAGGTGCTCCTGGTGTCTTCTTTTTAACCTGTATATATAATTTCAGATCAGTTGACATCATATATACACATTAACAGTCTAAATCAATGTAAATTTATCTTATAATTTCAGTAGTGTAGACGACATCTGCTTTGGACCACAATATGACCCCGCCTTCTGCCTCAGCAAGTGTATCAATATCCGGGTGGGGATATGGCAATGTAGCTTCCCTCCAATCGGGTAACACACGTAATGGGCCCACATGAACGTAGCCCTGTGGCATTGGAGTCTCGTGAAACCTTTCCCCAGGAAGGGACGGGTAAGCCTGCGCCTCTGCAACAACATAGTCTTGTATTCTTAAGCGGCATGGCTTCAATGCCTACAAATTTACGTAAAGAATGTTATACATATATACATATCATCTTGAAAACATATCATCTTGAAAAGACTAGCTACAATGTCATAAACAATACTTACAGCAGACGTGTTAGGCGATGGGTCTCCAGGATTACTCGCAGTCTGTGCATCAGGAGAAGAGTGGGTCGCCATAGGCTGATTGGAAGCCTGAGATTCCTGCCACCGTAGCAATTCTTCCTTGACCTTCTCAGCAACTACATCGTTGACCTTCTTAGCAACTATATCCTCGACTCTCTTATTCTCCTATACATGGATAAAAGAAACATTAGCTTCTTATTATTGAATTTCCTTTTGCAGTAACATTCTAAAAAAAGAATAGGTTACCTCTTCTTGAGAAAGTCCCGCTCTGGGTTTGCGCTGGGATGGCCCAAAGAATGCTTTGATGCCCACACCAGCGCCTGCACCCCTAACACATCTAGGATGCTCTGGGTTACCCAGAGCAACTGTCAATTCATCCCTTGTACCCTGAGGGATGAACGTGCCTTGTTTCCGCTGCTCGTGCAGCTCCCGCTAATCACCATAAAAAAAAATTGGTAAGTTAACACCACAAATAATCAATATTCAAACGATTGCTCTAAGAGTTGTATTTTACCATTTTCGCAGCCGCCTCAGCAGTTACGGGCTTCTTTATTTCACCCTTCTTATTTTTCCTCCCAGCTATCCAGATATCATGGCGAGGCATGGGTGTGGCAGACTCCTGAGTAGGAGCAGACTCCTGAGTAGGAGCAGACTCCTGAGTAGCCACAGACTCCGCATGTAGTCTTTGGTGAACGCTTGCATAGCCTTTTGGACCCATAGTGTGGTCATGCACATTCAGTGCACGCCTTGCGTTTTGTGCGTCACTGAGGGCCTAGTTAGTATGCACATTAATGATTTTGTTAGTATCACTAAATGTTAATCTTGAATAGGTGAATACAATGTATATTAATTAAATTGGGAGTGACACCTAATACCTTGAATTCTTCAGATTTTCTTGAAGCAACAAAATTGTCCCAATCTTCTTTGTCCAAGAAGTTCCATTGTTCAAGGGCTGACTTCTTTTTCTTATCACCCTCTTTTATGTATTCTCTGTTCAGATTTGTCCTATAATTCCTAAGCATCTTTCCAGCGCGTTGCATCACACTTTTACGATGCAACTTCTCATCCAATGCAAACAGATTCTGTAAAATAGAAATGTTATTAACTAGTATCCAAAATAGAATTGCAAATAATAGAATTTGTAATCTACAAAATAGAATTGCAAATAATAATAACTCACGCATAAATCCTTCCATATCAAGTCTTTTTTCCCCTGAGGAACTTTATGCCAATTATCATACTTAACACCACAATGGCTCCGAGTGGTACACCCAAGATAGTTTACAAAATTATTGCGGTTCACTCCAATTGCATTTCCTCCATTATCAAACTCCACAACCAATTTGGATCCACTGCCACTAAGCGCTATTAACTTCTTCAACAGAGTGATGCCCCTTTTCTTGTTAAGTGTTTGGTGCTGCGCATCAAGTTTCTCCAGTGCTTCAGTGGGTACATGTGCATCATCAACCTAAAATTTGACAAAAATAAACACACTAAATTAGCCCAATATAGAAATATAAGATATATGACATAACTAAAAGATAATGAATTTTATAGAAATACAGGATATGTTTTTAGAACTTACATTGGTATCCTCGCCATGCTCGTCATGGACAGCATGCTCATCATGGACTTCATGCTCATCATGGACATCATGCTCATCATGGTCAGCCATCTGAAAATTTCATTAAAAAGGCAAACATTTAGCATTAGTATTAACTAGAAAAAGGCAAACATTTAGCATTTGTATAAACATACATGTCTCTAAAATTGTGATCTTTTATCAATTAACAATCCTTCATTGTGATCTCCGCGCACATATAAGTCATCATTAGCTTCAATATTTTGTGGAGTTGGCAACCCAACTGAGAATGGAATGGAGTCATCATACTTATCATAGTACTCTTCTTCATCTATAGGATCTTCAATGAACTGTCTTTTACCATGAAGAACAACCAACCATTTATCATTTGCAGGATCATCGATATAGAATATTTGTTTCGCCTGTGATGCCAATATGAATGGTTCACCCTTCTCGCCAATCTTTTCAAAGTTCACCAAAGTGAAACCCAATTCATCCACTATAACTCCTTTGGTGTTATCAACCCAATTACATTTAAAGAGCGGAATTTTGAAATCTATGTAGTCAAACTCCCAAATGACTTCAATGACACCGTAATATGACATTTTAGCTTCACGTGGACACTTATCCTTTGCACTTGCAAAGTACATAGTCGACGCTTGAAGAGTGACCCCACTATTTTGGACGACACTCTTATCATCTTGGCGCTTTGTGTAATATGTGAATCCATTAATGTCAAACCCTTCATAAGACATAACATTCGGTTTTGGTTTAAAGGCGAGGCATTTGATAGTTTCTGTAATATCATTTGGTGTTTGAGATAGTTGATGTAAGACTTTATCTTCAAACCACTTAGTAAAAGTCTTATTATGCTCTCTAGCAAGCCACATTGAACTTGCTCGAGGATGTTGTCTCTTTATGAAATTGGTATGTTCCTTGATATAAACACTCACTTCGTCCATATTGTGTAAAATATACAAGTGAGCTTGTTCCAACTGCTCACGGCTGATTACTTTCACCCGTGATCCCAAAATTCCTTTGCCCTCCTCAATATTCTTGTCATTATCAGGAGTGTCATTACCACTGAGAAAGTAATTGCAAAAATCCATAACCTCTCTCGCCACATAACCTTCAACCTTCAGACCGATAACGGTTTCAAACATCACCTTTAAAAACGCTCATGTATCGTTCAAAGGGATACATCCAATGCACGAAAACTGGTCCCAACATTTTCACTTCCCTAGTCAAGTGGACAACAAGATGTACCATGATATCAAAGAATGAAGGAGGGAAATACATCTCAAGCTGACATAGGGTAACAACCACTTCTCTTTGGAAATTATCGAGAGTATCGGGGTCAATAACTTTGCTGCATAGACTGTTGAAAAAGAAACAAAGTCTGGTAATTGCACACCTTACATGCTTCGGAAATATAGATCGAATTTCCACGGGCAATATTTGTTGCATTAGAGTGTGACAATCATGAGATTTAAGACGTATCAACTTCAGATCTTTCATTGATACCAATCTACGGATGTTGGATGAGTAACCATGTGGCACCTTAACATTTACCAAGCATTCACAAAAAGTTTTCTTCTCCTTTCTAGACAACGTGTAACAAGCGGGAGGTAAGTATGTTCTTTTATTACCCATTTCACGTAATTCTGTTAATTCTGACCTTATTCCCATTTCACGTAGGTCCAGTCCAGATTTTATCCCATCTTTAGTCTTACCCGGTATATTTAACAGAGTACCAATGATGCTATCACAGACATTTTTCTCAACGTGCATTACATCGATACAATGCCTGACTGTCAAAGAACTCCAATAAGGAAGATCCCAAAATATTGACTTCTTCTTGAATGAAGAATTGTCACTCCGTGTGGCCATACTACATTGTGATTTCTTACCAAATTCATTGACAATGTCTTTTACTCTTGCATAAACAACATCCCCTGGTATAGGTTTAGGTGCACTCTGTTCATCATTCCATCCATTGAATGCTTTGCGCTTCCTACGATACAGATGGAATTTTGAAAGAAACCTTCGATGACCAAGATATACAGTCTTGCCGCCATGTTTTAGTCTTATTGAATCAGTGTTTTCTTCACATATAGGACACACTTTAGCTCCTTTGACACTATATCCAGACAAATTCCCATATGCTGGAAAGTCATTAACAGTGCAAAACAACATAGTGTGCAAACGAAATGTCTCTCTTACTGAAGCATCATAGGTCATCACACCTTCAGCCCAAAGTTTCTTTAAGTCATCAATCAAAGGTTCAAGATAAACATCGATATCATTTCCGGGTTGTTTAGGGCCCGATATCAACAACGACAACATAACGTACTTATTTTTCATACACATCCAGGGAGGAAGATTGTATATAACAAGCATGACTGGCCAAGTGCTATGTTGGCTGCTCAATGTCCCATATGGATTCATCCCATCTGTACAAATCCCAAGTCTTAGGATCCTATCTTCTTCACCAAATTTGGGGTACAATAGATCAATCTTCTTCCACTGTGGGGAATCAGACGCATGTCGTAGGATCCCATCATTATTTTTCTTAACATCTGCATGCCACCTCAAATTCTTCACATCTTTCGGATTTGCAAACAAGCGTTGAAACTGTGATATTATAGGTAGATACCACAACACCTTGGCAGGAGAACCAGTTTTGGACTCCCCCGAAGTCGTCAATTTATACCTTGACGCACCACATTTTGGACAATCTTTCAAATCTACATAGTCCTTTTGAAATAATACACAATCATTCGGGCATGGGTGTATCTTCTTGGCCTTCATTCCCATTGGGCACAACATTTTCTTTACCTGGTATGTTGAGATTGGCAGCTCGTTTCCTTCTGGAAGCATTTCTTTCAACAAAGTCAACAATGAAGTGAAGCTTTTGTCGCTCCATCTATTGTTAGCTTTCAACTTATACAATCTCAACACAGCGCTAAGCTTCGTAAACTTAGCACAGCCTGTGTATAACGATATCTCAGCATCATGCACAATGTTTCTAAAGATAGGAGGTGGATCGGTGTGCTCTACCCTACAACTATCCAACATCGCATCAACGATGTCTGCTGGAACTGGTTCGTTCACATTTACGTCATCGGAGGCAATTTCTTCTTCCACCCAAGCACTGCTATCGACATCTACTGGTTTCGATTTTGAAATCTCTCCATGCTAGTGCCATTCTGTATAGCCTTGTACAATCCCGTTGTACATGACATGAGTTTTGATTTCCTCACCAGTGTTGACTTTCAAGTTGTTACCGCAATGCCTACATGGATAGTAGAACCTATCTGTAAGTTTTTTCCTATGTTCCTCGGCAAATCTAATAAACTGATCAAGACCAGATATAAACTCTGTGGTGCAACGATTACGAATGGACATCTATGATCTATCCATTCTATGATCAGAGAAAACAAGTATATATTAGGAAACAAGTATATATTAGGAAAATATTAGGGTATACACTTACATCCTAAGTGTATAATGTGATGTCATTCTTATATATAATAAATGTGTACCACCTATCCCATCCTTGAACACCTAATCTCACTAGTAAGTGTATAATGTGTATTGGGTTTTCAAGAAAATTTCGACAACATTTCCCCGCTGTTCTCTAAGTACATATGTACTTAGAGAACAAACGGGGAAATGCTACCGAAATTTTCTCGAAAACCCAATACACATTATACACTTACATCCTAAGTGAGATTAGGTGTTCAAGAACAGTCCCAAACCGGGGACTATCCAAGATTTACTCCTAATGAGTCAATCTTGGATGGGTTTCTAGGCCAACAAACACAATCATAGATATCTACAATGAAGCCGGACTCCATACAAACAGTATATAATTTAGTGATTGTTAATTCTAATTTATACCAATGTACAAGTAATATAAAGAACAATGATTGTTCACTTTCTAGGCCAACAAACACATGTGATGTCATTCTTATATATAATAAATGTGTACCACCTATCCCATCCTTAAACACCTAATCTCACTAGTAAGTGTATAATGTGTATTGGGTTTTCAAGAAAATTTCGGCAGCATTTCCCCGCTGTTCCTTAAGTACATATGTACTTAGAGAACAAACGGGGAAATGCTACCGAAATTTTCTCGAAAACCCAATACACATTATACACTTACATCCGAAGTGAGATTAGGTGTTCAAGAACAGTCCCAAACCGGGGACTATCCAAGACTTACTCGTAATGAGTCAATCTTGGACGGGTTTCTAGGCCAACAAACACAATAATAGATATCTACAATGAAGCCGGACTCCATACAAATAGTATATAATTTAGTGATTGTTCATTCTAATTTATACCAATGTACAAGTAATATAAAGAACAATGATTGTTCACTTTCTAGGCCAACAAACGCATGTGATGTCATTCTTATATATAATAAATGTGTACCACCTATCCCATCCTTGAACACCTAATCTCACTAGTAAGTGTATAATGTGTATTGGGTTTTCAAGAAAATTTCGACAGCATTTCCCCACTGTTCTCTAAGTACATATGTACTTAGAGAACAAACGGGGAAATGCTACCAAAATTTTCTCGAAAACCCAATACACATTATACACTTACATCCTAAGTGAGATTAGGTGTTCAAGAACAGTCCCAAACCGGGGACTATCCAAGATTTACTCCTAATGAGTCAATCTTGGACGGGTTTCTAGGCCAACAAACACAATAATAGATATCTACAATGAAGCCGGACTCCATACAAACAGTATATAATTTAGTGATTGTTCATTCTAATTTATACCAATGTACAAGTAATATAAAGAACAATGATTGTTCACTTTCTAGGCCAACAAACACATGTGATGTCATTCTTATATATAATAAATGTGTACCACCTATCCCATCCTTGAACACCTAATCTCACTAGTAAGTGTATAATGTGTATTGGGTTTTCAAGAAAATTTCGGCAGCATTTCCCCGCTGTTCTCTAAGTACATATGTACTTAGAGAAAAAACGGGGAAATGCTACCAAAATTTTCTCGAAAACCCAATACACATTATACACTTACATCCTAAGTGAGATTAGGTGTTCAAGAACAGTCCCAAACCGGGGACTATCCAAGATTTACTCCTAATGAGTCAATCTTGGACGGGTTTCTAGGCCAACAAACACAATAATAGATATGTACATGTTAGGCTTTCATCACAATTGATGTTAGGGTTTCATCAATGTTAGTGTTTAATCAAATCAAATTAGGATGCTAGAATGGACAAGTTTAAATCAAATGGGGGTTTAAATCAAATCAAACACGGATGTGGTAGGCCATTCTTCTCAGTTCTCAGTGAAAGAAGTAGAACAGCAAGCAGAGCAGAGCAGCAAGCAGAGCATAGCAGCGGGCGGCAAGGAAGAAGACAAGGAAGAAGGTGCTACGGCTAATACCTTGTGAGAAGCGGAGGCAAGCAAGAAGACAACGCCGCAGTAGGGCGTGAGCAGGGAGGAAGGAGCGGGCGGCGGTGGCGCAAGGAGGAAGGCGGGGGGCGGCGATGACACAGAGCAGCAGTAGGGATCGTCGGCGGCGAGCGAGAAGCAGCAGGCACCAGGCACCAGGCGGCGATTTTGGGAGAGCGGCGACGAGCAGCGCACATGTAGGAGAATCGATGAAATAGGAAGAAAGGTGGAACAGTCGGGTGATCGGGCCTCTATTAAGTTGGTCAATGGCGTCGGTTATCTAGTACAATCGACGCCTATTATCTTTAGCGTCGGTTGATCGTAATAACCGACGTCCAATTAGACAATCTTTACCCCAAATTAATTGGCGGGAACTATTATCAGCGTCGGTTATCCAAGGATAACCGACACCGAAAGTGGAACTTTTCGCGCAAAATTTCATTGCACATAGGCGTCGGTGAATTGTTATACAACCGACGCTATATGTGACCCAGATTTTGTTTGCTCGAAAATTGGATTTTGCGGGCGCCTTTAGGCGTCTGTTGGTTACACTCAGCCGACGCTGAATACAAAGCGGTACCCATGTCTGGCTGGTCTTCAAATATAGACGTCGGTTTGTATAAATAACCGACGTCGAATATTATAGGCGTCGGTTGTCTGAAATAACCGACGCCCAGAAAAGCGACACTGAACGCTATTTCTGTAGTAGTGGGTGGTGATTTAGCCCTATTTTAGGGCTTCACCTTGTGTCATAATGCATTTCACTCACATCTATACCTGCTCGATTACACATTATTTCCCTCAATATGCATATTTGTGTAAAATGCACTTATGGACATTATTTGCATGTTTGTCAGGCATTTGGACCACGCTTGATGGAAGAGAGAGAGGAGTGATCCTAAGGTTTCCCTACCCTTGGAGAGACCCAAAGTGAAGTATAATGCTCCCTCAACCTAACCCTAGTGGCCAAAAATCCATTAAAGCAAAGATGTCCAAGAAAATTCAAAGAATCAAGTCAAAGTGCTGATCTAGAGACCAGCACAGTCGTGGTATCAAAGAATGGCTATGCTAGGACACTTGCAAAATCAACAAGTTCAAAGCTCGTTTTGTGCAGAAATTCCCACAGCTGTGGTACCACAAAACGACCGTGGTGCACCGACTCCAGAACGTCCGTGTTGCCTAGCACGACCATGGTACATGCAGAGAGAACAACTGTGGAGCTGAGAACGGGCAGCTGAATTTGAGCCACCACGGTCGTGGTACCCTTACCGCACCACGGTCGTGCCAGTTTCAGTACAAAAGTGACCTATTCACTATGATTTTTCACCTAAATCACCACGGTGATTCCCATCCACCTCAATCGTTCTCACCCCTCCCCACCACAATTGTGGTGACCACCACGGTCGTGCTACCTATAAAACCCTGGCTACTTTTGCACTGCTTTTCCCATACTACTCCTAGTTGACCTAGTGCTTCCCCCACACCTATATATACCTAGGTGGCAGATCCAACACAAGGTTATCTACCTTCTACCACCTCTTAGCTCCCCATTTTCACCCCTTAGCCATTCTACTCCATTTCACCATTTCCACCACCAAAACCCTCATTTCCAAGCCTTCCATCCACTTCCCACCATCATTCCACACCATTCCATCCAACAAGAAGGAGGAGGTCTACCTTGTAGCAGCTAGAGAAGAGGATTCACTCATCTACACCGAGATCCATGGCTACTTCTTCCTCTTTATATACTTTGCATTGTCATGAGTAGCTAGGCCCCTTGAGTTGGTTGTTTGGGGGTGTAAAATGTTACTTTGATACCATGTTGGGGAAAAATGATATGTAAACTTTATAACTCCATTTACTAATGATTATGTTCCATTTTAATCTTATTCTCCATGAATTGCTTGTTCGTTTGTATGTGAAATCACCTAGGAATTTAGCAAAATTGACTATATGTATGAATTTTGGGATTTGCTCCTAGGTCCAATTCTTGGATACCTAGTGAGCTACACATCTTCCTATATCATAATCAATTCTCTAACCCTAGTTGAGAGATATAAGTAGCTAGTTTAATGGGGGGGTGATTTTCGGGGAGGATCCCTAGTGACATGTCAGCATTCATGCACATTTGGAGGCAATTCAGCAAACACAATAGTCCATGTGGTTAGATCAGCAGCAGATGCATCATTAGATTAACTACCTGTACCACTATCAGCATGCACATGAGCATAGGAACTTCAATGGGGGGAGGATTTCTGGGGATCACTTTTTGGTTACTAGGAGACATACCTGCCTCCACAGGCGGACTACTGGGACCATTACTACCCCCACCCCCACCATAGGGAAGACCTCCACCACCACAACCATAACTTCTACCCTATCATTCCTAAGCTTTAGTTTCATGCTGAGGACAACATGATTCAAAAGTTTGCGGTGGCAGGGTGGTAAGCCCTCGATTCTCAACTTATTTTGTTGATTTCCTATCTCATCTGATTACTTTTTGTTTATTTTGCTATCTAGTTTAGAGTTTACCTACTTTGCATACCTATATGCCATGTAGTTTGCTTTCTTGTCCTTTTTGTTTAATTTTCAATTTTTTTACTCTTTTTGCCATGCATTGCATATCATGTAGATTTTTGGTAATTTAGCATGTTGTAGCTAGGATTTGGTTATTTACTGCTTTAAGTTCAATAATTTAGGCTTACATGTGATTGAAGGCAATTTGGCACCGTTTTGGCCAATTTTGCCCAAATTTGAGATTTCTTGTCTAAAAGTGGCTTTCAACCCAATACCTACTTTTTGGATTAAAAATGATGACCTTTGACAAATGCAAGTGAATTATCATTGTTTATTTCTAAATGGTATCAATTCTTGATTTTTTACATGTGCATCAACTCTCTTATGTTTGTGAATGATTTGGTTGAATTGTGACTTGAGCAAGATATGAGCGCTTAGTACCTATGAAATCACTTGATTGAAGTATCAATTTCAGGTTGTTCATTTATGTGGTGTGATATTGTTATATGAAGTGTTGGATTAATTTTCATGCATGATACCTTATGTTGATAATCACGCCAATGACCTCTCTTTGACCCGACTCTTCAGTCACCATCTTCTTACCCCTCCGCCTCATGAAAGGATGCCCAAGTGCACATATCAGCCGTGGCCACCTCCAAAAGTTTGGGGTGGCCACATCTACATCTCACCACTTCACTCTCATCACCATATGCCCTATCTACTCCAAGGGAAAAGAAAAAGAAAATAAAGAGAAAATTAAATGCAAAAATAAAAATAAAAGATGCTCCTACTTAAGAGCATCTAAATAAAGAAAAGATGAGTGCTCTATGTAATAGAACTCCAAAATCTTACCACGACCCTTTCTTCCATTTTCATACCCATTGATCTAGGAAACATCAAACCTAGCTCATTTTGCCCTTTTCCGCAGCCACGTGGGTCATTTGGTGTGATTTAAAAATTAAGGTTGAAAGCATGAAGGTGAAATAGCACTCCTAGTCATCCTTGATGAACACCATCATGAAACGGTCTACCCGGAACTACATGAAAGAAATATGGATACCTTGTGTGTTTTATGCACTATATTTGAAGTTCATATGCTTTGTGATCTTTTCATGAATGGTTTATGAAAGCAGGAGAGGAGAGAGGGTCAGTCACTATTGATCCCAATCAACAATAATCACCCTTTACATTACATTTGTCATTTCTTGATTGTGGAAAAATTGCAGAGAGATTGAGTTGGAGCATACTTGAGGACAAGTGTGGCATACAACTCATAAAAACATAATTAACTAATGCGGAAGCGTTCACTAAGCAGCGGATTACCAAAAATCACTAAAAATTAAAACCTTTTTATCAAGAGATCCATCAAAGGAAAACTTTCTCACATAGAACCAAAGTAACATAATTACATTCTTGTTCATAGGTACATATTCTGTATCATCTCCTTTTGAGAATTACAAGCATTAACTGTCCAGTCGAGCTAAACACAGGCAGTATAAAATCTCGAGGCACTAAGCCAAAATATCAAAAGCACTAACTACTACTCCGAGGACTTGAGAGTACAGAGACAATACATATGACTCTATCTATAACTATACAAGGCATAATAGCCAGTGTCTCCACCTGAGACTTCACTGTTGTCCCTACTGCTGTTGTTGTTGTCCTTCTCCTACTGAAGTATTCTTGTCTCCTCATCCGCGTCCACCTAAAAATGTGATTCCCACGGGGGTGAGACAATTGTAAATTGCCCCAACGAGAGATATAACTCTCCGCCCGTAACATTATTATTGCAACTTAAGTAGATAAATATGCACATAGGAATTATATTTGTTTGGTAGCAGTTAATTCAATGTCTAAAAGATTAGAACATCATTCTTATCAAAAGCAATACATCTATAATTTGATAGATCAACATGTCACTTATCCTTTAAGGAATATGAAGAACATGTATAACATTTATTCACTATAGAATCATTACAACAACATTAACTCTCTTCAGGCTTAGATCTCTAATGCCTGGCATTGTCATTGTGGAGTCATGGCCTGTAGCCATACCCTTTTCACAAAGTGTTGGGATCTTAGTACCTTAACTCATCAAGTACATTTCCACTTCTTAACAAGTTCATTATCATGATTATAGAATCTAGGTATTTGAACCATCATATCATCATAGAACACTTGTTACCATTATTAGGTAACTTCATACATTTAGGTCATCTGACCGAGAACATTATAATTTTTGCTACACAAAGTACTGCACATAGATCATAAAGCTCATATCACCTCTCATTACTCCTTATTAGACAACAAGGCATATTATGGCTTATAAAGCTCATAAACAATCTAAGATAATTATCACATCATGTGACACATAACTCATTGATTATGGGTTACCTCTCACAAAGAAATAAGGTATATGGAAACTTATAAGGTCTATAGAACATTTTCAATTATACAAAACATCTTAGCTCATACCTGGCTATGCTCATCATCTCAACATATCTACATGATTAGTAATCATGATACAATTACATATCAGTACCATGCAATACAAGGGTTATCTTATTACATTCATAACCCATTAGTCTGTATGTGAGCTTCACATAGGATTATCCTGTATTAGAATTTCACATAGTAATACTATGTATTATGGTTTACATAGCATTAACTTGTCATAGGATTCCACATAGCATTACCTTGTATTAGGGATCACATAGCATTGACTTGTATTAAAGTTTCACATAGCATTACTCTATATCAAGGTTCACATAGCAAGGAATCCATATGAATAATCATAAGTATTCAATCATATTCTTTGTTCTCATCATGCAAGGTAGTGGTCATTAGTCACTTCACTTAGAATATACAACCATTGTCAAAACTATGGACTCATCCTTAAGTTAGGAACTAACAAAACGGCCATACTAGGTCACTTGCAATTCAACTTCAAGTCAAGCATATAGCACCACGGCCGTGCAGCCAAGAACGGCCGTGTAAGGGGAAGCCACCACGGCCGTTCAAGGGGAAGCCACCACGGCCGTGCTACAGAAGATCACCACGACCGTTTTACACCACCATGACTTCTATCATCCAACCCCTTTAGCTTAATTAAGAATAGTATTCTCCATATTTATAATTTGAGGATTCACATAGAATATTCCATGCATTTGTGGATTTCACATAGTATTATTCTCCAATAGAGTTTTACATAATCATCCTTCTATATCAAGGATTCACCTAGTATTATGTGAAATTAGAATTTCACAGCACATCACCCAGTGGAAGGACTTCACATAGAATTAATAGCACAACCCTATATTAGGGTTTCATATACCTTTATCCCATTTCAGGGATTAGGGTTTATCATTCACATCCAAGTGGGGTTTTTCTTTCCTCATACCCAAATTAGGGTTAGGATATACAATTCCTATTAAATTAGGGTTTCCTTCATTGTTACACTAAGCTAGGGTTACATCATCACCCTGGATTTATGATAACACTCAGCTTTGCCCTAGATTAGGGTTTAATACACAACATTGCTCTAATTAGGGTTTCACACACATCATTCATCTCTCTCACTCTCTCTCTCATCCTATTTAGGATGTTAAGTACTCCAAGATTAATCTAGGTCAACTCCTCACTTGAGTACACATAGCTAGGGTTAACCTTCACAATCATCATGGGTCTACATCTTTAATAATCACATAGCTGATTGACCTTTGATCATATTAGATGTACAAATGTCTAATCAATTAAACCATCAATTATGTAAAGAATTCAAAAGGATTGACCAATTAAACTTTCAATTCCACAAAGTGATCAATTGGGTTAACCATTGAAATCTTCAATTGCATTAAGTATCTAAATAGGTTCACCATATTGGACCTTTAATTACATAAGATATTCAAATGGGTTACCCATGTTGATCTTCACAAATTTAATTACTTAGACCCTCAATGATCTTGGTTCTCATACATCAATTGGTTGAAAACCATTTGAACAAGTTGTACTTGAAACCAATTGGACAAGGTAGGTATTGAAAACCGTTTGCACTTTGGGTCTCCAAACAGTTTGAGATCGTTTGGTCCCAAACAGTCTTGAGACCGTTTGGACCCAAACGGTCTTGAGACTATTTGGTCCAAACCTTCCCACAACCGCATGGACCAAAAAGGCACTTCAACACTCAATCGACTCAATGTTTCAATCCATGAACCAATTATAAATTGAACCACTAAAGCATTCATTAATTGGACCACTGAATCACCATTCAATTAGGCCTTCAATTTAGGGTTTTGAACCCAATTGAACTAGGTTTGATAATCAAGGAACCATCACTTAGGGTTTGAAATCAAGGATCCATCAATGGTTGACATTGTGGAACCAAAACAATTGAAATCATTGAACTATCATCATCACATGATATGACCTGACCTCAAACGATCTTGGATGACCACCAAACGGTATTGAGATCGTTTGGGTGATTCCCAAATAGTTTTGAAACTGTTTGGGTCAATCAACCCAAAACAACATCTCAATCATTTTCAAAACCAGCACTTAGCCGATTAGGGTTTGCTATTAAGGAATCAATCACAATTGAAACCTTCAAGGTCAACCAATTGAAACCATTGGATCAAGATCCAAGAACCATAGCATATATCTTCAAACGGTCAACCATCTAAAACGGTCAACCATTCCAAACAGTTTGGAAACCAAACCACCAAACGGTTTGCAAACCGTTTGGTCACCAAATGGTTTGGTGAAACCGTTTGGACTCAACATTGAAACTGTTTGCCCTAGATATTTAGGGAGGTGTGTGCTTATGATGATGTCATCATCATCAAGCTCCAAAATCATGAAATCTACTGTGATTTCCATGGAGATTGCATCAATCAACCAAACTTAATTTTAGAAATGTAGAAATGATCACCAATTGATAAGGAATTGATTGCAATAATAAAATTAAGGGTTCAAGTTATAAAACCCGCCTCCAATTGAGCTCCAAAGCTCCAAGCTCATGACAAAAATGGTGGATGCAACTCCTTTCACTATTCCAAGGGTCGTCCTCAAGCTTTGAGTGAAAAGAATTGGTTAAAATTGAAGAGGGGATCGAGATATAAAGAATTCATGCATTGATTTTCGATTTTCACCATGGATTCAAGGTGAAAGGAGGTCAAGAACCTTACCAATGGTTGGGGTCGTCCTCCTACTCCTCCAAAGCTCCGTGGTCATTTTACAAGCAAGGGGAAAGAAAGGAATCCGAAAAAGCCTTTGTTTTGGCTTGAAAAAGGTACTTTTATAAGAAAATTGATGAGAGAGAAAATACTTTATAAAAGTCTTTTAATTCCAAAAATTGTTGCCACCACTACCCCCTTGGTTTCTTGCATGCAAGGGCATCTCTATCCCCACCGAACTCCCTTCCATTATCCATGAATTAAGGGAAAAGAAATTAAGCACCTTAAACCTTATAATAAGAAATAGGCCATCAGCTGCCTGCATCTATCAGCAGTCGACAAAGGGATATCACAGACATCACTCCAAAATCTTACCATAACTTGAAGTACAGATCTAACAAGGACCAAATTCCCTGCCATGGAAATCATACAAGCAGACCAGCTATCAATTTTAGTTCTTAGCAAATCAGTGCATTGTGAAAAGATATTGCTAGGCCTTTCCGTAAGGGAGGGTTGAATATTATAGAACCAAAAACGATGGTATACCAAAGTCAGTTCAAGAGGGTTAATAGATTTTTGATTCAGAATGATAATGTTTGGGCTGGTTGGATGATTAAACGGTATGGAAGGCTACAAGATGGCTTTGATAACAGTTCCTCTCGGATATGGAAAAACATGTGCAAGTAGTGGTTGGTAACACATCACTGGTATAATGTTGATCCACTTGGGTTTGTCAGCCTGGTTGTTCCTAGGGTGAGACCATGGATCAACTTGGATATCGGAGATGATGTGCCTTGGCATTATCTACTCTGGAACCCCTTTCATATCCCCAAATGGAGTACGATTACATATAGAGCTATTCTTTCCAAACTCCCTACTGCGGATAGGCTTAATAGGTGGGGGCTGCAGGTTGATGCTCGGTGCCGCCTGTGCAACAGAGAAGAGGAAAGCCACAACCACTTGTTTGGACAATGCAGTTATTTCAGGAGAATTTGGCTGACGGTGTGTGTCAAGTGCGAATGGGGGCAGATGATGGGGGACAACATAAATGATACGATCAAGAAGATTATAGATAAACCGCTCAATAGGAGAGAGTTTACAGTAGAAGGTTTTTGTTTTTACCGGTACCTGCTACTTTGTTTGGGAGGAAAGGAACAATAGGAATCATGGTAGACAAGATAGGGATGAGGAGAGGGTTATTTCCATAATAGCCAGTTTCTTATCACGTGCTATTATGTGTAAAAAAGGCTTAGCCTCAGGCCTGTCTGAGAATGCTAAGAGATACTAAGTTTTTTGTAGATAATACCCCCTTGTATATGGGTTCGTTTTGTAGGTCCTGCTTTTAGATAGGCTCCTTTTGGCAATATATTTACCAATTTCCAAAAAAAAAGAATATCCATATGTGAGTGGAAATTCTTTTTCTTATAATAATGGTGAGTGGGATTTCACCTCCTTAGGATATGTTCGTGCCTTTGCAAGGATTTAAGCGCATCCATACACATCTGATTCCAACCATTTTAATTTTGGTTGAAGGCCCTTTAATTTATACATTCATTTTTGCCCTAAATTGAATTAGGGTTTCAATTAGGATTAAATCTTGATTATTTTAATATCAAGATTCTCTCTCCTCCAACTTAATTCAAATGAGGCGCCCCTCTCATTTTATTTGCTCTACATGATGCCAAGAAACATTAGGGACCTTATTGAAGTGATAATTTGCATATTGAACCCTAGATTTTGGGTAAATTGCACATTACACCAAAACTAGGTTTTAATGTACAAGGATTGCTTTACAAGCTTAATCTTGGTGCCCAAGCTTATGAAAACCATACCACTACATCATATTCATCCTTATGATGTCTCAAAATCAGAGGAACGTTTTATCATGTGCAATTTGCAAGTTAACCCCTCAACTTGGGTAATTTGCACTTTAGTCCAAATTAAGCAAACATTGCTTCAACATTGTTCAAACATGACCAAAATTGAAACATAAGTTTCTCATGAGCCCTAATTACTTTTCCCAAGATAAGATTAAGCATATACTCAACCCTATTAGGAAAAACATCTAGGGTTAATACATAACCCAATTTAGGGATGTTACAACAAGTATGTTTCAAGTTTGGGGTGGTGATTCAACTCTATTTTAGGGCTTCATCTTGTGTCATAGTGTATTTCAATCACATCTATACCTATTAGATTACACATTATTTCCCTCAATATGCATATTTGTGTAAAATGCGCTTATGGACATTATTTGCATGTTTTTCAGGCATTTCATCCACGCTTAATGGAAGAGAGAGAGGAGTGATCCTAAGGTTTCCCTACCCTTGGAGAGACCCATAGTGAAGTCTGATGCTCCCACAACCTACCCCTAGTGGCCAAAAATCCATTGAAGCAAAGATGTCCAAGAAAATCCAAAGAATCATGTCAAAGTGTTGATCGAGAGACCTGCATGGTCATGGTACCACAGAACGGTTGTGCTAGGACACTTAGAAAATCAACAGGTTCAAAGCTTATTTTGTGCAGAAATTCCCACGACCGTGGTACCACAGAATGACTGTGGTGCACTGACTCCAGAACGGTCGTGTTGCCTTGCACGAACGTGGTACCTGTAGAGAGAACAACCATGGAGCTGAGAACGGACAGCTAAATTAGAGCCACCGCGGTCATGGTACCCACCATGGCCGTGCTACCCTTACCGCACCATGGATGTGGTGACCACCACAGCCATGCCAATTTCAGTACAAAAGTGACCTATTCCCTATTATTTTTCACCTAAATCACCAGGGTGATTCCCATCTACCACAACCATTCTCACCCTCCCCACCACAGTTGTGGTGACCACCACAGTTGTGCTACCTAAAAAACCCTGGCTACTTTTGCACTGGGGGCACCAATGGAGTTGTTGCTACAAGTCATAGGGGTTGATTCCCTCGGGGAAATCCTCACCTTGCCTTCCAACCTTATGTTGGTTTGTCTCTCAACATGGGGGGGTGTTTATTTCTAACTTTATGCATGTTTTGATTCTGTAGACCAGTGTTATGATTTTATCACACAAAAACCACTTTTTTCCATCATGCCCTTTTAGTCCATAACATAATATGTGGGGGGAAACAATCCATTTGCATTTATTTTAATAGAAAATGATCTAACTTGTAAATAGATAATTAATTATTAGAGAATAAAATATATAAAATCATATGATTTTAAAATCAGAAATATCTGTCTTAATGGTGAGGTTTTCAAAATTAAAATTCAAATTTTCAGTAAGGTTATTTTAGGATTTAATTTAATAAATTAAAATAACTAATAATGTTATGCATTCATGTATAGAAATTAGTTTTGGGGAGGCATGTCCGTGAACCTAAGTATGTCTTTTTGGAGTACATAGACTACTGTTAGGTATATGCAACTTATATTTGATTTTAGATTTTCATAAGATTATAATTCAAATTTCCTACAGTGAGAAACCTTTTGAGTATTACTCCTTAACACAATTTCTCGTAATTATTTGATTTCAAGAAATGTTGAATTAATATTTGTATTGGGTTTATGATCCCAATTTCCATCCTTAATTTGGATATCATGGAACATAGTGATGGTTGAATCATTTCACATTGTCATACTATTATGCAGGCATGTGCTACATATATTGTTGTAGAAGCCATGCATTTAGCATAGGTTAAGCCCAATGTAGTGCAGCAAGTACATAGAGGAAAAAGTAGTGTGTTGTCTTGTGCAAATGGGAAGAGTTTTATCCCACATTACTCACTCCTAGAACTTTTATGGTCCTTATATGTAGGATCACATATGGCACTAGTATCCAAATGGTCCTAGGGGAGAGTATGCTCACCTCCATGGTGGGTGTGTTGACCACAACACAGACACATGTGCGGGCGCGTGCCACGCCATGTCTCCCCTCACCTGGCTGGGTCAGGCCTGACATGGGTACGGGCTTGTGGGTTGTGGGTTGTGGGAATTGTCTTCTGTCCTCATTATTCTATTTGTACAAGGATATAACTACATAATTAATTATTAATTTAATTAATTGTTTTTTTCTAAAATGGATTTATTAATCCTAATTGGAAAATGTTTCCTTTGCATTTTTTCCACAACGTGTAAAAGAGTGATTGAATGATTGTGTCTTATTGGGAATAGGATTTTGGTGCATGTAAGGCTATAAATAAGTCTTCGTTCATTAAGATTAAAGATAATCTCTAACGAACATCAGCCGTCAGCCGTTCAATTACATGTTTTATAAACCCTAAAGCAGAGTTTTCAGTCGTCACTTTTGAGTTGCTACGTGGAGACTTTCTACTGTGAGAAGTAAGTGTTGGGTTTTTGGGGAGACAGAGAAGGCAGTGGAAACAAAAATTTCTTCTCCCAAACCCATAATAAAGGAATCGCGTCAACATCTATATAATAGGAAGGATGGTTTGTGGAGGCGTACCTTGTCCCGAGGCTTGCTCGGAGACGTTACCTCGCGGCTTGCACGGTCTTCACCTCCAGTCTTGGGACGGTGTCTGTGCAACTCCTGGTCTCACCGGGACTGTCGGGATTAACAGTTGTCCTCCGAGTGGCAGAAGTCTCCCGCCTCTGCAGTCGTCTGTACGGACTGCCTGAACTCCGATCACCTTGTCACACAAGGCACCGGAAGCAGTCGCACCCTCCTATCGGTGTACTAGTCACCGACACACTCTCCTGTCACCGGTCATTTTTCTATAGCTGTCTTTCCCTTGTTGTGCCTCCCTTATCGTGTAGCACTTGCTCGGGCTCTCCTGGTTACCACAACCAGAGAGAATGACAACTGTGTAGAGCAACTGGTGTTCTGAGTTGTACTTTGAGAAGCTACCAATACCCCTATATATAGGAGGGTCATGGGACAAGGTTCTCTACCCCGGGCAATGCGGGATTAAAGAAGGAGTAGAAGAGTTCGAGATTTATTACAAAACAACCTACTGCGCCAGCTGAACTGATTGTTTCAAGCATGAACCAATCGGTTGGGGACCTGAGCCGATCGGTTCACACCTGAACCAATCAGTTGGGGCACCTGAGCCGATCGGTTCACTTCTAAAATGATCGATTCACTGCCCTGGTCAGTTCTTGATTGACGTTTCCTCTTTTGTTTCTAATTGATCCAAATACCAATCCTTATTCCAATCAAATTGGACAAGTGAATCAAAAAGAGATTTATCACCGATCTGACTTTCCCAACTTGCTCGTTTGGACCTGTTGAACCAATCAGTTCAACCCTTGAACCGGTCGTCTCAACTTGTCCTGAGGTGATCGGTTCATCACATGAGCCGATCGGTTCACCAAGATGAGTCGATCGGTTCATCACATGAGTCGATCGGTTCATCACATGAGCCGATCGGTTGGGAGTGTAGACTGTGTAAAATCATTCAATTGTAGTTTCAATCATTCTGATACTCTAATCAATCGGTCCAACACCTTGAACACTATGATATTGAGATATTAATTGATTGAGTGTTTAATTGAACTACTAAACTCCTTTAGTAATCAATCTAAACATCATTTGTGGATAAACTCTTCTTCTAGGTTAAATCCTATGTGTGTGACCCTATAGGCCCATTTCACATTGGCAGTGAAAGTCCATAACACTGATGACTTCACAAGCAAAGAGCGGTGCCTAGTCGCACATCAGTGCTACCCAAGTGAAATAGAAAGTTGGAGAACAACTTTCAGTCCTACAATCTGTGAATGGTGTTATAGTGAATGTATAATTCCTTTGTCACTAATGTCCTAAATGAACTCAAGGCATGGTACAATCATCATTTCAACATTCATCCATTTCCTTGATCTCAGAGCAGACTGGGTGAGATGTGTGTGACATCAATATCACATATTGATTCACATATGCATGCACATGCCTTTCTCAATCCTACTACTCAAGTGGCTATGGACATCAAACTCCCTTAGGAGGGACAAATCCCATGTCTATCACTCACCCCTCAAAAGCCCCATGTGTCAAAGTCACCCAATCATCACCTTTATAACAACCCATGTTTCAGGACTGCATTTGATGATGTCAAAGTGTACCCAACGACATGTGTTGAGTGTAGTGATTTCAGGTCGAAGAATCACACTCACCACCATCACTGTGAGAGCTGACTGTGACTACCAAATCATGGTTCCATGTGTCACTCTCATGGTGGGTCTATCCAGTACACTTGTTCTCTAACAAGTACTTATATGCTTGGTTTGATATCACTATATCATGACTAATGAGATTTTGTCATCAACCAATACACAATCTAGTCTTTAGTGTTAATTATGTCTATGGTTATTTCCACAATAATAACCGACTAGGGACAAAACAAGAATGTATACTCTTAACATCCGTATGATCTCATCATTTAGGTCATGAACCTAAAAGCATACGTCATCGAGTAAACAATTCTTTAGACATCTATCATGTTACACTATCATCTCAGAAATAGTTAAAACATATAGATCAGAAATTGCCTTTATTATTATTCAAATCATTTACAAAGTATCCCATTACAATTATCACATGACTTGCTCTATGGGTGTACATACCAACAGACTCCCACTTGCACTTAGATCCAGTCACCTAGGAACCTCAGTCCTTTTGACCTTAGTGAATCATCTATGTTGTCTTCAGTTGGTACTTTGCAAATCTTCACATCTCCTCGCTGTACGATCTCTCATATGAGATGGAAGTGTCGCAGTATGTACATGGACCGCTGATGTGATCTAGGCTCCTTAGCTTGAGAAATAGCTCCATTATTGTCATAATAAAGCTCAATTCCATCACAACTACTAGGAACTACACCAAGTTCAGTGATGAACTTCTTGATCCACACAGCTTCCTTTGCTGCATGTGAAGCAGCAATATACTCGACCTCTGTAGTAGAATCGGAAACTGGTTCTTGCTTGGAACTCTTCCAGCTCACAGCTCCATTGTTTAGGCAAAATATAAATCCTAATTGCGATCTATAATCATATTTGTTGGTTTGGAAGCTTGCATCGGTGTAACCTCTTACAACAAATTCTTCCTCACCGCCGTATATAAAGAATTGATCCTTAGTCCTTCGCAAGTACTTGAGGATGTTCTTTATGGCTGTCCAATGAGCATCCCCGGGATCTGACTGGTACCTACTCATCATGTTGAGGGCATACGAGACATTTGGGCATGTGAACATGTTACGACCCCACCTTCTGGTAACCCCAATTAAGGGAGACCGAGAGGTTGAAGCCGCACACATAATTTCTGGATCAAAGGTTCGACAAACAATTATTAAATTTTAACAGACTAAACTGGAAAGATGTAAGAAAAATAAACTTTTGCATACCTTTTGAAAACTTGGATCTCTAAACTTCTACCCACATATGAATTCTACTCTAACTAATCCTCCTTATATTTTAAATCATGTATTTCACAATATGATGATTTACTATTTGTCCTTTTGGCTTTGTACCTAAAATGTCGACAAACAAAACGTCGGTCATCATGAAGCTGGTATGTGGGGGAAACAATAATCGTGCAATTATTCATAACAATGTATTGCAGCCAATTACCATTTAACAAATAATTTTACAATTTAAATATAACTGTGTGATCCATGCATTCCCTATCCTCTGCGTTGTCCCTGCAGTGGACCTGGATGCTACTTTCCTTATAGTATATCCCCATTAAACCCCTCATGGTCCCACCTATAGGTGAACCAATTTCTAGGGTTGAGTCACATGGCACTACCCGTAAGTAGCCCACTCCTTAACTCATGGGATGCTAAAGGGTCTCATGGCACTACACTTGGTAGCCCAATTTCTAACCCACGATAACCTAGACCTTACTCTAGGTTACCCCTTTTTAGCCTTTACAAGCCACAGAGGTGGATTCGGATCTAAGCCAGTTATATATATATATATATATATATATATATATATATATATATATATATATATATATATATATTCATGGTGATAATCATAGTCACGTTATAGTTACATGAAATAAAAGGCATCCAACAGTTATTTTCAAGCAATCGATAAGCATGTTCGGAAATCACCGTGAAACTAAAGCGATTATTCATAATCATAACCACATACCTATTCAATAGATTTCTCAAGCTAATATCAATTCCAACCAAGAACGCCATCCAAGCAAGTAGTCCAACTACACAATCAAGAATCCTAAAAAACACATGTACTCTATTTACTACACACTTTATCAAGATTCTTTCTATTCAACTTGAAATTTCTTCCTAGGGTTTCCGTATCCATTTTAGGGTTTCATTTACAATTAGGGTTTTCTTTCATCTTTTACCATATTAAACCCTAATTATCTCATCTATTCTTCAATATTAAGGTTATCTTAACAAAATATAACCCTATTTTCATATTAAAGGCACCATTAACCATCAATTAATTTCATTAAGCTTCTTTTACATTAAAGCTACTATTTTTATCCTTTTAATCGATGACAAGATCATTATACGCCTCTATCATCAATTCAAAGTTCATTATGGTCTAATCACATATGAACTCGATTTGCCATAAATCTACCTTTTATACATGAGAAAACCCTAATCACTACTTTTAGGGTATTTATCCAGAATTAAGGACTTTTGTACTCTAGATAGATTAGAACCATCATATCTCAGCTTTGTACATGAATTTGACCAATTAAAATCATTAAGGATCATAATTACCATAGTTAGGGTTCAAGGTTCATTAAATCATATGGAACCCTAAATTAATCAAATTACACATGAAGATCATCCTTTTAGATCTAATATGCCCTTTTTATTAACAATAGGTTAATATCTGTTTTAAACTCTCACATAACCCCTTTCTAATTCATTAATAATCAAAAGTTAGGGTTTTTCATTGATTAAACTATTAAAGATAGCATATTGATATACTTTTTGAATATAAAGCGAAATTAGGCTTCAACAATAATTTCTTTGTGTTCCTCTCGTTCTGAGGATCAATTTTCATATATTACTTGTCCTAATCGGAATTACCAATATTTAATTATGAATTAATAAAGGAATTACCTTTTCGGCCAATGGCAAGCCGCCACGTCGTCAATCTCATGCAACATTGTCCGATTAGGAATTATAACGGAATGTCAATTTTGCCCCTGATAAGTTAAGTGGGTCTTTAGCCCGCAGAGGGGCAGAATCGTCCAGCGAACAGTTGTTCGTCTTCCTCCTTAGATCAGTCACGACGCTGCAGCCCTAGCTGCCCATGGCACGGCTCCACCTCCTGATCTGAACCCATTGGCCACCACAACTCCTACCCCCTCTCCCGTCGTGCCCTCGCGCAGGCGGGGATGCCTTCAAAACATGGTTGGTCGACCGGGATCGAGCCCAGTAGGTCTGCCACCTTGGATGACCTGCATCTAACCTACGACCAACCCACGGCGTCGTGTAGGTACGGGGAGCCAACGTGACGGTCGTCCAGCCTCTCTGACAACGTAGAAGCGTCGCACCCTCCTCGTACGATCCTCACTGCTCCAGGGATCGATCTACACCCTCTATTAGGGTTTTATCAAAGAAGATGAAGAAGAGAAGGAGAGAGACATGTGGGATTTCTTTGAAACTCGAACTAGGGTTCCACTCTTTATATATGGGTGGGAAAAGAAGCCCTACGTTGGCTATTCATGAATCAAAGAGTCCCTTTCCAAGTAGGAAATCAATTCCTTCAATGAGAAGTATATTCTCTCTCTTTCTTTTTATCCTTTGGATATTCTCTATTATTTGGATATTAGGAATTTCGAAATTCCTCTTTTATTTTCTTTGTACTTGCCTTTTTAATTCCTTGGCCACAGATTTTATATTTCCTTAAGTAGAAAATACCACTTCTTTAACAAAACCATGAAATTCACTAATCATTCATCATATTATCCTCTTATGTTCTATTATTGGTATTTTTCTCTTTCTTTTCTTCATTGGGACTCATTAGATCCCAAGAAACTCAAATAATTCGAATTTCCTTTTTAAGGAATACTCATTATCCTTTCAAATGCATCAATATGCATTATTTCACATTATCTTGTTTATTTCTCATTAAAATATCTCTTTTTGAGGATTTCTCTTTATTTCCCTTTTATTTTCCTCATTGGTATTCCTTTTAACATTAGGAATCCCTGGTTTACGAAATCCCACTAAGGATAACTCAATTCCACCCTTTTCCACTTATTTTCCACATTTTATCATTGTTTTCAATTTCTTTCTTAATAAAGAAGTACTCAATTGATCTTTTCTTTTCTTATTACATTCTCTATGCAACTTTGGACTCCTTGGAACCCAAAGAACCCAAGAGGCACGAAATCCATCCTTGGATTACATTCTTTTGCCTTCCAGAGGTTACCACATCATTCTTTTCTCAAAAACTCAATTATTCATTTACTAATTTAATAATTGAATTTCCTTTCTTAATTTCCTTGTTATTGAGCCCAATAGCCAATAAATCCCACAACACAATTATCAAGGCTATTGTAAATGAAATCCATTTATTCAAAACAAATTATATCATTATTTGTTCAATTATCTTTAATATGAGAAATTACATTTCTCACCAATTGAACCTAAAAGTTGGGGTTGTAACAACACAACATAGCAGACATGATGGATCCGATGGCTGATGCATATGGGATCCCATTCATACGCTCCCTCTCTTTACAAGATTGGGGACATTGAGCTCTAGAGATGGTAACTCCATGTAGCATGTTGATGTTGCCTCTCTTTGAGTTCTCCATGCTGAACCGCTTCAGCACTTTGTCAATGTACGTGCTTTGACTTAGTCCGAGAAGCCTTTTAGATCTATCTCTATAGATTTTAATACCTATAATGTAAGATGCTTCTCCTAAGTCCTTCATTAAGAAAGTATTCCCGAGCCAAGTCTTTACCTTCTCTAAGGCTGTGACATCATTCCCCATCAATAGTATGTCATCCACATACAATATGAGGAATGTGGTCATGCTCCCACTAATCTTCTTGTACACACAAGGTTCATCTTCACTTTGAATAAAGCCAAACACTTTGACTTCCTTATCAAATCGAACATTCCAACTCCGAGACGCTTACTTCAATCCATAGATTGACCTTTGTAGCTTACAGACTTTATTGGCATTCTTTGGATCTACAAAACCTTCAGGTTGTGTCATGTACACATCCTCATTTATATTCCCATTAAGGAATGCAATTTTAACATCCATTTGCCAAATCTCATAGTCATAGTAAGCTGCAATAGCAAGCATGGTCCTGATGGACTTAATCATGGCAACTGGAGAAAACGTTTCATCATAGTCAACACCTCAAACTTGTTGGAAACCCTTTGCAACCAATCTGCCTTTATAAGTTTGCACATTTCCATCCATGTCGGTCTCTTCTTGAAGACCCACTTGCACCCTATGGGTTTTACCCCTTCAGGTGGTTCCACCAAAGTCCATACTTTGTTGGAGTACATGGATTCCATCTCAGATTTCATGGCCTCAGAGCATATTTGGTAATTCTTGAATAGATAATCTTCCTTGATGTACCTCTTAGCCTTATGCACATTTCTTCCTTAGAAGTGGGAGCTCTAGATCTTTCATGTCCATGAAAGGATGGATTCGTCTTAAGTGTTTTTTATGGTTTTCCTTCTTGTTTTCATGATCCAATGGGTTGGTCTCTTATACAACCAATCATGAATACTTCTATATTGATGGCTTTATTTTGAGCATACAAATCGATGTCTATGTTTTCCTTAACAACTGATGGTCTTGGTGCTCTCATCAAATGGTTAAACTGATGGTTTCATAAGCCCTAACAAATGATGGTTTAACTTAATACTTTGGAACTAGTTTTCACCAGTTTTAAGATCTGATGGCCCTCCTATTTTCTCACTATCAATGGTATCCTTAGTGTCAACTTTTGATGGTCCCACTAGTTACATGATTTGTTGGTCCCACTGGTTACATGATTTGATGGTCCCACTAGTTGCATGATTTGATGGTTGCACTATCTCTTACAATCGATGGTTTGGATTCCTTCACAAATGATGGATCACCATGTGTCGACATTTTATGGTCTCACTAGGTCATGATCTGATGGTGTGTCTATGGTCAACATCTGATGGAATTCTTATGGTTCAGATCTGATGGCCTTACTAAGTCTAAGATGTGATTGTTTTACTAGTGTATAACTCAATGGTTTTGTCTATCTTGAATCCAATGGTTTTGATTGAAGTCTAAGACTCAATTGTGATGCACAACCATCAGATCTTATGGTTGTGTTTTGGCTAATGTATATCCATGATCTGACAACCTAAGTAAGTGTATGATCCAATGATCTACCCTTCAGTGTTGATTTGCAACATTATTTCAATGCCTTCTTGAACCTAACTTAAATTAATTAGGTGATGATTGTTAGTTACCTCCATATTCCTTGTATGTTTTTAAGATGGAAGGATACTTTCCTAATGCTAATGAAAATCCTACTATGTTACCTTGTGAATATCATAGCTCTTTAATGCAATCTTATGCTAAACATCTGTATCACAAGTATGATGATCGCTTGTTGAACCTCCTATAAGGTATGAAAAGTTAATTAATGATGTTCTTATGAGAGATTATATGAGTGGTCCTAGTAACCCTTGGGCATGGTTGAGCCCTAATGGAGGTGTAACCCTCTTCATGTGTGACAAGGATTGGTATCCTGTGATGGTGTGATAAGGAATATATCTTATACATTTTATGTCTTATGGAGTTGTTACATACCCATTTTTTGTAGAACTCTTTTAGGGTTTTGGATGAAAAAATTGGTTGGTACAAACTTATTTCACCCATTAGAAATAACTAATCAAGTAGAACCCTAATCATGTAGTGCCCCGTGTCGTAGAATGAGTCTAGTGTCAAGACTTGTTGGATGATAAAATGAGTATTCCAAAAGAGAAACCCAAAGTCATATATTGTTGAGTATATGCGGGTGCAGGAAGAGTACATTATTGTCATCTTGATCCCAAGGTTTTGAGGATGGTTGTGGTCATGCCTCAGATTGAGTGCAGTTGAGGTCGTATCTGGGATATATCTATATGTGATATGATTAAGGACAGTTATGGTTGTACCTCAAATGTTAGGGATATATACCATGGTTTCTAGTGTAGTGACCTATATAACAAGGGTAGACTAGGCTGGTTGCAGCTTGACTATATATGTCACTACGGTAGACTCATACTGACTGATGGGAAGAGATCATAGGATTTTGGCTCTCCTAGATCTTGCATGGATCTGATTGCGACTTTGAAGTAGTCAGTTGGAAGTTTGAATGGTATACCTCAAACTCCCCAGGGCTTAATAAAATATGTAATCTATCTATGTAGCATATCTATCAGGATTATATACCACTTCACATTGGATGGTAACCCTTGCTTTCTCCCTTCATATATATGTAATGTATAAAGAAATAAGATAAAGTAGCCATACTTATGTAGCAATACTTATGTTGTTAGACTTGCTTATGTTGTTAGCCATACTTATGTTGATTGACTTGTGGATGTTATTAGCCCTACTTATGTTGCTAGACTGGCCTATGTTGTTATCCATACTTATGTTGATAGACTTGTTGACGATGTTAGCCCTACTTACATTGTTAAACATGTTTATGATGATTATCCATGCTTATGATCATAGTTATGACTAATATGTTAGCTATGTCTGACCTTTTGTTAATAATGAATAACCTGAATATCCTACAATTAAGACTCTGAGAAAAACTTCTCTTTCTAAAGCTTTTATATATGGTATCTCCATCTTGTTATATATATATATATATATATATATATATGTGTGTGTGTGTATATATATATATATATGCTATATTTGTTTCATTCTATATCTGATGTGAGTAATACATGTTGTTGAGAGTTATATCTCTCGTCGAGATATGGATCTCACCTCGTGGGTCACCACATCTTTTTATGTGGTCATCAGCAGTAGTAGTAGACTCATGGAAGTGAGGAGGAGTTGATATGGAGAACCTTCACAAAATATGGAATATATGTCTAGTGTGTCCTAGAGTCGTCCCTGTACACTCAAGTTTGGGAAGGAAAATTTGTATATGATGTTTCAATTGACTCAATCTTTTAGCCGTATTATGATGCTTGTACATGTTGTAGAAGTGGATATCATCTTCTACATATATGTTGTGGTTGAGGCCACATAGAAATTGTAAAAGATATTTGACATGATATATTGGATATATGCAATATCTTGAGCTTATATGAAAATCTTATCGGACATGTTGTGAAGTTTAAATCAGTTTTAACTTTTGCTCCTTTTTAGGGATGTGATTAATTAGTGTTTATTCATTCTTTGTTTTTTTTGAGTTTTTCCATTTAGCGTGGCGGGTTGTCACACTTGGCTTACTCCATCTCACAAATTCAAATATTCTACCAAGTGCATCATCTATCTCCTATTCACTTTGTCATGTGGCACCAAAGAAGCTATTATAAGAGATCCTTGACATAGGGTGGTTTGCCCTAGTGTCTCTCTGTGTGAAGCTCCTTATTTATAAAGACAAAAGAATAATTTATGTGGATGTGTATGGATTACATAATTTTGAATCTAGTGACCTTCTACCATATACCACACATTGGTGATTGTTTGATCAATTGAAATCTTCCACTATATTTTCAAGATGGATCTTTGAAGTGCGTATTAGCAGATGTGGGTGAAAGATGAGCATATATTGAAGATAACATTCCACAAACATTATAGGAACAATTAATTCATTGTCAAGACTTTTGGGATGTATAATACCCTAACTACCTTTATAGATCTAACGAATAGGGTTTTCCACACCAATATTGACAACTTTGTGGTCATATTCACCAATGATGCAATTATCTATTAAGGGTATGTGGATCAACACCATAGATACCTATATATTATTCTTCAGTCTTTGATGGTGCACGATTCACGTGTGAAAAAGCACAAGGATAATTGAGTTGGATCATAAATAATCAGACTTTAAACTTATAACATGATAACTTAGACACCTATAACAACAATACAAGGTCCCGAGTAGGTTGCAGGTCCAACATAGAAAAAAGGGTGACTAATTGCTTAGGATCTTTGGTCTTAGCTTATCTATTTCTAGTCAAAGTTAATTTTTTTTCTCCTCATGGAATAGGGTTATAGAAAATTAAAAAAATGACAAAAGTAAATGAGAACTAAGTTAACAAAGAAAAACAAGCAGTAGTTGTTTTTGGTAGATTTAAATATTTGAATGGAACTTGGATCGGGTTTCACCAGCCAAATACACTCACCAACATACAAAAACGTGTACCCATTATATATGTTTAGCATATTTAATGAGAAATCATTATTAGCACCTATACCCTCTTCACTCAAAATCATATTAAATCTTGATTATGAGCATGTCTCTCTCTTAAGATTCAAAAGAAATAATCAAAACATAGAAACATATGATCACAAGCTCTAGTGATCCAACACTTTCATTCAGTCACACCAATACTTAACTCCAAGTCTTACCTAACACTAATGTCCAAGGGCATTAGAAGTTAAATATCATAATATTATAGCTAATCATCTAATTGATTCATTCATGAACAAGAGTAAGGAGATAAACACTACCAAGAGTGTATAAATTCAATATGGTATGAAATTTTACATGTTGGGAGGACTTAGTGGCTACTCTAGACCCAAGTTCATAAGTCAGGCCACTCATATCTACATGAGACAAATTGATTTACATGAAACAAAGGCCGTCTCTAAATGAAGAAAAGAGGTGGATATGAACATAGTGGGGAAGAGTGAGGAAAAAATAGAACATTACCCGCGAGACTCTAAATCTTGATGTAGACCTCCTTTTCCATGCGGATGGAGGAGGGCTTATCCAATCTCCCTTCTCTCTAAGATAGAGTGTATATGCCTCCAGGGATGACAGACTAGCACACCTGGACTCTCGTTCTCATCAACAGATGAATAACAATATGAGTTGAGATTTTGGCAGCACTTTATGGAAAGCGAGATGTGCCTTCTTATGAAGGAATGTGGTCCCTATTTATATGGATTAATGGCACACTTAAGGCACCTGATGTTAGGGGCTTTTCTTGTTCCTCAAGACTCTTGAAACATGCCTTGGAGTTGGTGTATAACTAATTTAATGGTGACAGTTATCTGAGAAGGTCCATCAATAGATAACCCATGTCTATCGTTAGTTGACGAAGCCTTAACTTCCATAGGAGGATGGCGGGAATGATTCTCACCAGTATCCAAATCCTAGAGTTTCATGGGTTGATGGAACCAACCAGGCCATTGGTAGAGGAAGTTATTGAGTCATTGGTAGAGGAAGCAGTTGAGGAATCAGTTTATGACACAACCTCTTCATCTATTTATAGATTCCAAAGGAATTTTAGAGCCTTGGGCATCATCAATTTTTGGTGTAGGAAGACCATCAGTTGTTGTGCTTAGTTGATTTCATCAATTGTTGGTGAGGAGAATGGTAGGAGGGTTTCTAACGGTTGATGGACTGATGGTCCCCCTGGCATGATGGATTAGAATCCTTTTATCAGCTAAGTGGCCATTGGTCGTTAGATATTCCCAACCGATGAATTAGTTGTTTGTTCTAAAACTTGGCACTTTCCTACTATACGATGCAATTATTACTAACACAAAGAAATATCAATCAATGCAAGTAAATGAATGATTTTTTGCATCAAAGCTGTAACGTCCTAGAATTTAAAGACTTAGATAAAATAACTTTAAAAGGAATGATTGACTACCCATATCAGCAAGGTGTACCTCCTTTTTATGGATCCCATCTCTAACAACTCCAAAGTTCATTGTGCTTGGGTAGGAGTAGTACTAGGACGGGTGACCAGTTGGGAAGTTCATCCCACAGGCATGTGAGTGAGGACGAAGTGTGCATTCAATAACATTGGTGGTGTATGGGGTGAGTCGTCATTTGTTCTAGGTCTACAACAAAATAAGGAAATATTAAGTGGTCATATAGTTGAGCCTTGATGAGGATATCAAGAGTCTTAAGTGGGGGAGATTGTAACCTCCCAGAATTTTAGGTTTCATCCTGACTTGTGTGTGAGAGAGGACAAAGCGTGCAGTCAAGGCCACTAGTGATCTATGGGGACAATCCTCATTCGTGAAACTCTACTAGAGTTTTGGGGAGTGGGTTGGAATGTTACAAAAGCCTAGAATAATAACTAAAATGGAGGGTAAAATAGGCATATAACATCCAAAAAAATGGATGTTATAAACCCCACCCCAAACATATTGAACCCATGCCACAAAAATAACATTATTATTCCACCTCTTAATTAGGGGATTCACTTATCAAATCAAGTCTTATATTCAAGACTTGATTATCCCTAAGCTAATTAATAAAGTTAGAGTATAAGTCTAAGAATCATGACATTTAAGTTAGGGGAACCATGGTTATTGTGATCATGCCTTTATGTCAGCTCTATGCTAAGATTTTTCTAGTTGCCTTGTCTACATATTGTGTCCCTAGAATTGTCCTTAAAAACATGGAGTGCTTCAATCTTTCATATGATACTCCCCTACTCAAGGTTGGGTTCTTACTATGTGAAATCCACTATAAGTCATGTTTCCTGGATGTACCATGCACATTTTTTTTAAATTGGCCATTCTATTCATCCCGTGGCCTAGGCTCGATCTTAGGACCTCTCTCTAACAAACTGAGTGTCTAACCATCTTGGTGTCTTCTGTTAACTGAGTGTCTAACCATCTTGGTGTCTTCCGTCTACCATGCACAATTCTCATAGATGATATCTTTCACTCCCAACTTTTATCTTTTTGGGTAAACAAATGAGAGTGCATTGTAGGATAAGGGTGAGGTTATCTTGGTCTTATCTGTATCACTCATCCAAAGGTCTATGTAGCAGGCTAGTGAATTTTATGAAAACCATTGAAGAATAAGGGGTTACACACACACACACACACACACACACACACACACACACACACACACACACACACACACATATATATATATATATATATATATATATATATAATAGCTCCTAGGTTCTACTACTATTTGTGATGTATCTGCATTGTTGAGCATATCTATGCACCTTTCAGGTATCCACCTCAACCCATAACATGGCACAACTCCCATTATTTTATTCTCACTTAGGCTTTTATTCTGCATCTTGTTCGTATGTTGGGATATTGGGATTTTTAGGTCTTTCTTGGGTTGCCACACTTTTTTTCCTTTTCAATATTTTAGCGACTAGAAAGCGTTTTTTTGCATTTCCAACTTGTAATCAAGGTTTTAGATGATCACTCAGAACTATAATGAAACTACGATCCACCTTAAATTTTAAGAGGTTTTCTAGGGATTTAAACATTTTATTCATAGATTGCAACATGTTAAAACAAAGGTGATGTAAAAGTTATGTGAATTTATCATCCAGATTCGTTGCCAGATTACACAAAACAAAAAATGATATAGGAGTGAAGATAAAACCTAGAAAATAGGATCAAAACTTGACTTTTTCATGAGGTTACCCTTCATTTAAAAAACATTAACTAGAGTTAAGGCATTCACATGCAATCTTAATATTTACACAATTTTAAAAAATTATTAGAGATATTGTATGTGTAGATAGTGTAGAAATAAAGGCAATAATAAAGGGACAAGGAGAAAGAGTGTCCTATCTCACCTATTCACACCCCAAACATATTCTTCAATATGTCCCTAAAGTGTTAAAGGGAGAGGTTGTATGTCAACTAGAGAGTTTTTATTCTATTTTCCAGTCTGTCATTTTCCTGATGGACACAATCAATTGGACAATATATGTTATGTGTGATGGTAGTAATCATCTTGGAACTCTTATACCCTTTTCTTTAGGCCACCTAGCAGTTGCATCATAGTAACATGTGAAACCATAGTCACAAGTTCAGATTTTTGTAGGGTTCCTATGACGAAATCATATATTTCTAAAATCTCCATATGTTGATGAATATCCCATTTTGTATTTCTTTATCAGCTCAACAATGCCTTTCATGCACTACTTTGCCTTCTACTCAATTTCCTGACATGTTTTGTGGTGTTGGTATGTTTTTTCATATTGAGGAGAGCATCAAAGTTGTCATACATGATGGATGTTTTTGGATTTTGTGTTGATGGAAAACATTGTCCAAAGCCCCTCATTAAGAACATTTATGAAAATAAATTGAGAGACATGTGTCTTTAGCTGCTCAATTAGTATTTCCTCTTCTCTGGATCCCTTTTTAAGTATCATGTTCCCTAGGAGGTTGTATCCATCCATGTAAATATCTTTGAGATTAACACCTAGCATTAGTTGAAAAGATATCATTACATCCACCACCATATATTCTCTGAGATTAAGGATATCTTAGAGATCTGATTGTAGGACTTCTACTTCATCACACTGAAAGATGACTAAAAAATGTGTTCATCTATTTTGAGATTCTCCATGATGAGACCCATGTTTTCTATTGCATCCCATAACATGTGTTCATGTCAAAGTTATCCAATGCTACTATCACTCTCTATTTAGTTTCTCTCTCTTCCTATAGAGGGTATGTTCATGGGGGATCTATTGTTCTATGTTATTAATGGTTCTTATTCAGGCTTGGCAGTGGGTTGAGGGTCACTTCTAAAACTGGCTTAGACTAAGCTGGAGTGTGTTGCCTATGTTTCTCTGAAGATGGCTTTAATTTCATATTGTTGTTCTTTATATGGTTCCTCCCAAATAGTTTTGAGCTCTTATCTCCACATTTTTCTCTATGGAAGGTGGATTGTTGTATACATCTTCCTGAAAATTGAATCCATGTGTGTGTCATACAAGAATCTTTGTGATGGATGGTTTCCATGATGCATTTCTGAGTACACCATGGAAGTTTTCATTAGCAATATCTTCTATGGGGATTTTTTTTAATTTATCATTTTCATCATTCACATGACGAGGAATGAGCTCCCCCCACTCAGGTGGTTGTTTGGGGACATAGGATTTTATTATGAAGTTCATCCTTTTCAGACTCTACCAGTTGTCAACCACCTTGATTAAGTTTTCTAATATTATTAGAATCTTTTGTATATTTATAGATTTGAAATCCCAAAAAAGGAGTATTTTGCAAGGTAACTCTCTTACATGGAAGTTATATATTACACCTTGTTGTTTGATAAAGTGCACTACTAACAACAACAAGTGGTCTTTATCCCTGTATGACAAAGTGATGGGCTTTTTGTTTGTGCTATTTCACAGTACGAAGATGAGTTCATTGGATGATGATGCTCCAAGATTTCCTTCATAAATCTAGATGGATATACATTGTGCAACATTGCAGAGTGGACCTTCTTCGTTGTTGTGCATGAATTCTTCAACAATAATCCCACATTGTACCTTGAAGAACCTTTTGTTCACTGAGGCCTTCAATTGAATTATGCTCTAATGTATTCCCTAGTTAGGATGTTCCCTGTGTTCCTATAAGGCTTATCCATATCGAGAGTCTCATTTGGGATGTGGATGTCCCTGAAGAGTGTTCATGTAGTGGAAACCATGTTCAAATATCTCATATTGCATGGAAGAGGCAAGGGTCCCTCTTAGCTTGTGTCATGGGTGATTTGTGGTTCTGGGAAGACTGGATTTTCTAACCTGTCTACAGAGTTCCTAAACAAGCTATGCATCTCTCCCTCATCATCATAAAAAGTTCCATCTTTGTTGCATTTCCTGTCTAAAGCTCCTATTTGTGCTCCTTATTCTTTAGATTGTACTCTGCGTTGATGGGATGTGAATTCACTAAAAAATTCATCATATGTGATAGGTGGGGAAACTTTGTAGTAGAAGAGATCTTAAGGTCTCTCCATCACATATCCTGGTGTCCCCGCTTCTTCATTTGAGGAAGGGAAATTCTTGAGGATTGTTATATTTTCAGATGTTGCTTCTCTTGCATTGGTGTTTGTTAATGTCTTTTTGTTGTCTTGAAAACCCTTATCTTCTATACCTAAGAGCGGTAAATCATCCCCTAGTGTCCTTGACACACTTTTTGATTATCTAGAGGAGGTTATAGAGTTTATGTAGACTACATCATAATTTTCAAAAATGTCAACATTTTGCATAGAAACTTCTTCTTGATCATTATCTAAAAGTTCCACTATGACAAATTCTTTGGGTGGTGGTCTTCTTCCTGTTACATAGTGGACTACAAAACTCAAGCCAACATCTCAGCTAGCATCAATGCTTTAGCTTTTGTATATGGAGGGTGCTCTTCTACTTCATGCCAACTCTTTTTCCTTTTGGAATTCACGATAAGAAGATGAGGACAATGTTTATGGGGGTCCCCATCCTCTTATTGTTCTCTTTATGTAGCACATTATTTTCCTTTCACAACTTATCTTGCTCTTTTCATATCTTCTCAATTTCCTTGGCCATGTTTGCCATGGTCTCCATCGTCGGGCATTGGTTGGCTTCTAGGAGTTTGAGGTTTTGAGGCAGGTGCGCCAATGGTTGCATTTGTGATGTACATATAAAGATAAATTGGAAATATTATGTGTTGATGTAAAATTATCTCACCCATAAACTCAAATTGTCACCCGATGTCTTTGCATTGTGTGGAAGTTGTTTATTTCCTACTTGTATAACTAGGTAGATCTAGGCTAACTTTCCTTCTAGAGTGTGTCGTCATCTCCATTGTGTTGGTGGAGGTATCCTTTTGTCCACTTATATACTCAGATGGGCTCATAGATTGGAAACTCCCCATTCACTTTGTCCCTATTGTTGTTTTTCCAGCTGCAAACATTTTCTTTAATGTGGTCTCTCTTCATGACTTTGTCTCTAGGATTTCTTGTGGTATTGGTTGCAAAACTGTGATTGGTGTTTCTTCCACTCCAGTAACATGTGTTATAGTTACCTATTGATTTTGTGGGTAGAATAACTAATGGGATAGTTACATGAATATTAAACTGGCACATTACTCATTGTTTCCTCGACCAGTTTTATTATTGGTTGCTGCTGAGATGAGGGATTATTTTCTTTTCTTGGGCCTATTGTAGTTTCTAGGGTTTTCTGACCACAATTCTTCCCTTTTGGTAGGCTCTAAGGGTTGTCCTTCTTTGACTGGGGTTGTATCTTTTGTTCTATCTTCACTAACTTGAGGCATTGAGTTGGATCATGATCATTTTAAGCATTTCCCCCATCCAGAGTTTATCTTTCTCGTATTTTCTCAATTTAAACAAATGGATTCAGTATTCGTTTTTCTTGAATTTTTGGAATAATGTGTTTTCCTTCTTGACAAAGCACGTGTTGACATATGATATCTTATAGCACAAATCGGCCCCCTTTGTCTTTATTGAAGTTGTTCAATACCATGGGGTAACTAATTATGTGTACTATATATGTTAATAGGCCACCCATGGAAATTTCTTTTGTTCTCTTGAGGACACTTGCACCACTACCAATTTGTTGATCAATAGTCTTTGAATATTCATCGATTTCTTTAGTAATACACTGCACATGATATGGAGGTCAGCTCCAGTTGCTTTTCCAGTATCATCTCTAGTGACTACTACTGTATGCTACGATCTTGTGGATAATGTGCATCATCCAAGCATACATCTGAGAAGCTTGACCTTTCATCACTGGAGCATATGTAGTAGAGGTTTTTGAAATGTTGGAGTTCCTTTACCCTGTCATATAATCCCAAGTTTGTTAGAGTACATACACACCTTTACCTTGTTCCCTTAAACATCCTCCTTTTGTCCATAGTTTCCCAACTTCTATATGGTTCTATTTCCCCCGATTCTAAGTAGTTTTCAAGATGTTCAGAGAACGTGATTGTCGATAGCCCAAGAATTTTGGTCCTAATTCCAAATAGTTGTGCTTTTGTACCACCCTTGTTGGCAGCTTGTTTCTCCTTTCTTGTCTCTTGTCCTCCACTCTTAGTTTCTTTGGTCTTATATCCATGTATGCCACTAGGAAAGGGGTTGACTATCTTCCTCTTTATTGGTTGTGCAATTGTAACACTCGAGCCCACAATCCAAGGCTCTAGTATAGCTTCAGGAATGAAAATTGGCCACACAGACCACCAATGGTCTTAACTGTGCACTTTGTCCTCACTCACACACAAGCCAGGAAAAATGTCCTGATTGGTCAACCGTCTTAGTACTACTCTGGGATGAGCATGATTAACCACGAAGTTCTTTAGTGATGGGCTCCCTAAAAAAGAGGTGCATCGTGGTGATATGGGTAGTCCAATCATTCCTGTAATATTATTTTATCCATAGTCCTAGGACGTCACATATCCCCCACTTGGACTCCTGACGTCCTCATCAAGGATCAACTATATGGCCTAATAATCCATCCCCATTTCAGTGCAGACCTAAAATATCCCATGTACACCCACCTCCCAGCCACGGATACTAAATACTAGCATGCCACAAACCCATGTGGGCCCCACCTACTGGAAGTGAATTGGCTCTAATACCATTTGTAACACCCATGCCCACTTCTGAATGATCTAGTAGAGTTTAAGGAATGACGAATAGCCCCATGGACTAGCACTATCCTTTAATGTGTGCTTTATCCTAACTCACGCACAAGTTAGGAAAAACTTCCCGACGAGTCATGCCAGGATTACTACTCTAGGCTGAGCGCACTTTACAATAGAGTTCTTTAGTGATGGGCTCCCTGAAAAGGAGGTGCACCTTGGTGACGTGGGTATTCCAATCATTCTTTTTAAGATCATTTTATTTGAGTCCTCAAATCCTGGGAGGTTACAACAACCTCACCTGATGGTATGTATTCTAAAGATTTTGTTGCTTTGGAACCACTTGACCAAATCGACTTAGGGTTAGGTTCATGAGGAGTTTTAGGGGATCATTTTCATACATGTCCTTCTTGATCTCCAGAGTAGGTTCTTCATGTTGTTCTATGTATAATGCATCTTCAACCTTTATCTCTCTATATTCTACATTTTCTCCATCAGACAGTTACTATCTTCATTTTCTCATCCAGTAATGGTGGTAGGTTTGACCTATGGAATCATGGGTTTCCTGACATTCAAATCAAAGAAAATACAAATATGTTTCTCATTTAAAGGATTAGGGTTTTACAAAAATAATCTAGTGATCTTGATCATATAAGTAACCAATCAAAAAGTCAACAACCAATAAATGAAATTTTTCAATGACTATTGAGTATCAATGAAAATAGGGATGTGCATGTGATTTTTAATTGATGAAAATTGTAGGAGTCATAGATTGATGAAAATTAAGGAGGAATTCTAGTTCAGAATCGATGGAAAAGATATGAGTTGACTTCCAAGGAAAATGATTTAGACATAGATTGATAAAACAATTTCTATCAGTGACAACACTTTTTAACGTAGAATGATGAAAGCATCTACAGGAATAAGGATGTCAAAAGAAGAATGGAAACAAAGAAGAGTCTGAAGAAAACGTCCACCAATTAGAACTATGGGGTCGATAGGAGGCAAGAAGTTGATAGATGAAAAATGTCTCTTCTATCACATCAATGAGAAATCTATCTATGCCCATGGACATAAGTGGGGAAGAATGATTTCAAAGTCCAACAAGTATCAATGGACAACGAAATTAAAGGGTTGATTGAAACTATCTGCAAATGAAAATTAGTTGTCTTTTGAGTTTTAGTGAAGGTAAGAAGAAAGATGGGATCTCCTTACTTAACAAGGTCAGAGACCTATAACTATCCTCTGGCAAGTTGTGGAGATCAATGACAAATCCTCCCTTGGTGACAGTGATAGTTGTATCTACTCATTGAGAAGGTGGTAGTAGAGATTGAAAGTTACAATCTCAACACTAACCTCTGGGGAATCGAGAAGACAAACTTCATCGTCAATATTAGCTCAATCAAGACTAGTTTTATATCTTTGCATCTTCACGAGCAACAACGACATTAGTTGTAAATCCTCAAGGCAAGTGTTGTTGGTAAATGGGTTTTGTGTAACCATGAGAAAAGGTAGATAATGATCAAAAGATGAAAGTTTGGGGATCACCACAGATGGAAGCAAGTAGCTTGGGTGACTGTTAGGTCAGGATTTACAGGACTCTTTAGTTATAAATGGTTTGTCAGAGTATCATAGTAGGCCCCTATCAAGGTTTTTATACTCATGCGTTTAAGTGCTCGTAGATCCCACCATTTCATTAGTTGTTGCACAATTTATGAAAAAGGGATAGGTCATCTATTAATGGCACATCGACTAACGCATCAATGAAAGATTATGATTTTGATTCTGATGAAAATACATAGTTGTAATCTTCTGATCCTTTTGAGGCTTGAACACCTATGATATTGTGGGCTCTGTTAACAGACAAAGGTTCATTCTTGAAGTTCAATGTCTATCAAGGTTTTTATAGACTGATGAAGGAGATGCTTCTTTCTTTTGATGAGAGTACATGTCCCTTCTATCGAGGAAACTCTTGTTTCAAGGATCAATGGAAAAGAAGCATGATGAAGGAAAAGCTTCTTTCATCTGATGAGAGTACATGTTCCTTCTATCGAGGAAACTCTTGTTTTATGGATTGATGAAAGAGAAGCAATGAACTAATAGAATGACTGGTTTAACGAACTCACCTACTTGTTGACTCTTATTATTTTCATCATTTTGTAAGTTATGTCCTTAACAAATGACTTTTGTGTCATTGTTTACATGTTCATACTAGCATATTTAAAAGAAAAAATAAAAAGTACCATTTAAAGGAAGAACTAGAATATGCATATTGGGAAATAAAGACTAAACTACCAAAAGGTCATTCTGAAAAGAAGAATAGAAAAGGTAATTGAAAGGCTAATGTTTAAGGGAAAAAAATTAAGGTTAAAGATCATGGGTTTCCTCTCAAGGAGCTCTAATTTTTGAGTCATATGTTGACTTTCTATGATTCTCATGGATGATATTGTGGTTTTTGGAATTACATATCATCTCTCCTGGTAAATGGTACATCTTTTCACTATCTCTTTACATGATACTTCTTTACTAGGAATGTCTCAGATTTCTCACTGGAAAATTTCATTATCCCTGATGGATAAATCTTCATATAAATAAGTGAGTGTAATCATCTAGATCTGAACTTCCTTAGAAATAACCTGATTGAACAATTAATAGAATGACTTTGTCCACTCGTTGTCATCCTTTATCTTTAGGTATGAATCATGCACGCATAGTTCTCTCGTTGTAACATTCTTACATTCTCGTAGGCATGTAGTCTTTAGTTCCTCCAATTCTTGGAGCTGTAGGAACCTTTTCTATCCTACCATGCCTGGGTCCATGTTAAGAGATTTTATTTCCAAAAAAACTTTATGTTTCACACACACAGGTAGGTGGCATGATTTTCCGTATATCAACCTATAGGGAGTGGTCCCTATACCTATCTTATAGATTGTCCTATATGCCCACATGGCATCATCATGTTTAATAGATCAATGTTTCCTTGATTCCCTGACTGTCTTTTCTAGAATTTTATTAATTTGATCTTGTCTAGTTGGTTTCCAAATTCCTTCCTGCACCTTCAGCTCTATGAATTGGCTCAACCATACACAAATTTGTGAAAAGAAAATCTCTTCTCCCCCTTTTTTCGATTTTTTTCTCTTTTTTGGTCTCATATCTCTATTGGAAACTTCAAATTGATTTGATGACTAAGGATGATAAGGTGTAGAAACCTTATTGTGATGACCTGATTACAAATCAAGCCATTAGCAGTAAAAATGCGGAATTATCATAAACAACATAGTTAACAAAAACCACTAAAAATGAAAACCATTTTGCACATAGATCCTTTTCCCAGCAAATCTCACACAAAGAACCAAAGCATTATATACATATGGTTCACATTATACATTCAGTGTTCTGTCTCTTCTCAAGGATATCAAGTACTAGTTGCTTTACTTTAATATACACAACAACAACATATAAACCTCGAGATAAACAAACCAAAATCTCAAGTCATTCATGAAAACCATTAAGAACTATCTCCCAAGGACCTGAGAGTACAGAGATGACACATTTACTTCTATCTACAAAACTCTGACAGACATCGTACTCAACCTAAAATACTACTGTTGTCCTTACTGATATGATCCTTCTTATGCAATCTGGTTCCTAGTCCCTCGTTCACGTCCACCTAAAAATTGTGGATCCCACGGGGTGAGACTATTTCCCCAGCGAGAGATATAACTCTCTGCCAACAATATTATTATCACAAAATATATATAAAACTAAACTGTAGGTATTCTATTGTTTAACATATATATCCTTAAGTGAAAACATAGATATTGATAACATATCTATAAGTCATCTTTTTCTTGAAAGGAATATGAAGAACATGTATAACATCTATCTACTAAGATGTATGCAAGTATTAAGGCATCAACCAATGTTTGCGTATTTGATCCTTAAACAAATATACCACACGTTTGATTGCTTGTTCACATTCACAATTTTTCCCAGAAGAGATGAGATATGCCGCTCATACTCCAACCAACCACTAATAAATCAAAATCAGTACCATGCAAGGTCAATGGCAGAGCCGGCTGTCAAGACCTCACCTTTCTCGGTCTGTACGAGAACACTTAGGTAACACTTAGGTTTAGCATGACATCTTGTGTCTCTGATAATTAGCTATGCCGAGGTATAGCGACATCTTCACTATCGAGTTACTACCGTAGCATGTATTCTCTTTGGAAGAAGACCACTTAGCTTTCCCGGATTATCAGGATGACCACTGAGCAATCTTGTTTTAATTTTATCAGGAAGTACACTGAGAAACCTGATGTATATGGGGAGTTCATTGAGCACCCTTATTTGATTTGGGAGTCCACTGAGCACCCTTATATTATCACATATTAAAAAATATGTGTTCTGAGTAAAACTCATTTCACCATTCAACAAATGCTGACACTGAATGGAACTATGGTCTGGGCAACTACATGATACTATTCACCTTGCTTAATTAAGTGCATTACTATATCTTTTAGCATCAACCAAGTTACAAGCAAAAATTATATCAAATGCCACAAAGAAAAGCATAAATTGCATTTATCAGGTACTTTCATATTCACTAAATCACATAGATCACTTAGAATCTCCATCTCTTGCCATTATCATACTTGGGTACACAAACCCTTAATTCACCACTTAGCAAATGATTATTACTTCTAGGTCATAAGACCCAGATACTTATTCTCATAGTCCACATAGCTCATTGGATTTATATCACATAGCCACATAGCTCTTACTTAGCCATGCTTATTGCCTTAAGATACTTGCATGATTATTATATCATGTTATCAATAATTTCAACACATGTCTTAATCATGAAAATGTTAAGGAACACATCCTCCCTACTGAATTAGGGTTATATTCAACCTATTAGGGTTTCAAGATTTCATTAACAAATATTATTCCCTAACTCATACTCCACTCATCTCAGGAGTATTAGTGTATGCTATCTACATACATATCTTTCAAGTCTTAGTTTCTCTCTCATCCTTGCTAGGATGTAACTTACTTAATTCACATCTTCAAGGTCTACTAGCTCATCATTATTGAGTTGAACTCATTGTGTCTCAATATTTTATTAGTCATAATTATCACTTAGGCAAGCTTACTAATCAAGGACATGCCTACCATAATTATCATGATTAATAATGCCATTCTATTGTATTTAGAGATGCATATATCATCTTAACAAGCTTCCATTTTAATCATGTGGTGAAACCACATCCTCATATTGGGTATAGGGCATATCCCTTATCACCATATTGGGTAACCATGTTAGTTAGGTATCACTTTATCTTTTCTTATCTTATGTCATTCTCATACTATGAATAGATTAAACCACTACCCTCATATCGGGTATAGGAGTATATTGAATCCTCATATCGTGTACTATGGTACACCATATCACGCATGTCATTATGGCTTTTCCATATTTCTTTCAAGAAGAATTAGTTCTCTACCTTAGTTTGCCACGTCAATTTTCATTCTATATTTCCATATCGGTTTTCCACTATATCAGGTTAGCTCTTGGGTTTCCATATCGGGCTCCATCTTGGGTTACCATATCAGGCTCCATCTTGGGTTACCATATCGGGACCCATCTTGGGTTACCATATTGTGCACCCACATTGGACTTGCCATATGTTGGATATCATATCATGATCTCATGTTGGGCATGATATCATTTTCCCTCATAGATTTACCATATCAGGTAGGTGTATTGAGCACCGTATCGGGTATATGTATTTGGCACCATATAGGGTACCCATGCTAAGTGATATCTCATGAACATATCGTGTGCCCATCATTGATAAGAATCTAGAACTCAAATCATTATAAGGAGGATACCAAGTTGTTCTTTAACCTGACACAAAGTAAAGGGAGTATATCAAGATTCAAGGGACATTAACATATCGGATTCCCATCCCTTACTCTAGGGTTTTACTCATATCAGGCAAAGGTAATGCTTTACCCTAGTATCGTGTACGAGGTGATGGTTAGGAATTCTCTATATCGTTCATGGGACTTGTATTACAAAGTATGACCTATTTTCATATCGGGCAAGTCTTCATGTCAGGTTTCATATCAATTTTGACAAGCTTTCAACCCATATCAAGTTGCAAGGGTCTTCAACCCATATCGGGTATGCAATGATGATGTCATCATCATCATCAACCTCAAGATCATTAATTAATTCAAAACTATGGATAATAGTCCTAATCACATATTGGAACTCATGATTATATCAATTGATCATAGGAAGTCCTAATTTACAAATAATCAACAAATTCCACAATATTAAAGAAAGGATAGTAATATTCAAGGTTTTAAGTTATATAACCCGCCTCTCAAAGAGATTTAAACTTCAAATCCACACGTTCGAAGGTTGAAGATGAGCCTTCTCCAAGCTCCAAGCTCTTGCACGATACCTCCAATCACCTTGGGCGATATCACCTCACTTGGTTGCTTCAACCTACTTTGGCCGATATCTCTCCCCCTTAGTCATACCAAGCCTCCAATCTCCACTCTCTTCACTATGGGTGACACAAGGGAAGGTTTTGCATGATATAAGAGGGAGGGAACTTGTTAGATCTGAAAATCTTGCCGAAAAATGAAGGTCAAGGTATTTATACTTGAGGTTTATAGAAAAGAGTGTCATAGGTGTCATTAACTTAAGGTACTTCATGCCACCTAGCCATGAAAGATTGACACATACTCTTTCATGCATCCCACTATTATATTACCATGCAAAAATAAAAGTCCATGGATAATGTAGGGAATAAGGGGCGGCTGTTGAGTTGTCTTCTAGGGCAAGTCTCCTTCCACTAATTTATTATAATATTCATCTCCATCTTTCCCAAGGCAAGTGTAATTTGATGCTTCATTCTTCCTTGAAGTTCCTTTCCCATCATGGGCCAAAATAAAGCACCACAAACTAATAGGAGGCTCTCCTTATGGCTCTATGGCTGATAGGGACTCCTTTCCTAAGTCCACAACTCAACATGGCTCATGTACATAGCTTTAACTTATGTATTTTCTTGGTTTCTTCGTTATTAAGAGTGCTATCACTTTAGGATGATTTGACATATTGTCTCCTTTATTCTCTCTCCTCTATATAACACCAGCTAAGAGTAAAAACAATCTAGAGGTGGTAATTTACACATTTACCCTTCATTTTGTATATACTACAAATTGTACTACAATTGATGCACCAAGCACTTAGCATTATTTACACAAGTTCTCACTTAGAATTTAGGCTTTGTTCAAGCCACCACTCAGCATCATATTCTCTTTTGTCTTTGCTCAAGCCACCACTCAACATCATATTCTCTTTCATTATATACAAAACACTTATAATATATTCAACATGTAACATTTGCAACATAACCCCTCATCTTGGGTAAATTGCACTTCTCACTTAGATTATCATATAATGTACATATAGTTTGCATACAAGCTCAATTTGAAAATAAACTTTCACAAAAGTCTTAATTACTTTTTCAAAAGATAAGAAAAAGTTGTAAGAAACATACTTAAGCAAAACATCTTGGGTTAGGTCATAACCCAGGTCAGGGGTGTTACAATTATCAACCCCTAAAAGAAGGATTTCATCCTCAAAATCTCAAGAGAAAAGGGAAGGGTACTTCTTCTTCATCTCTTCCTCTAACTCCCATGTGGCTTCTTCAATGCCACGATGATGCCAGAGAACTTTTACAAGACCTATATATTTCTTCTTCAACTTCTTGACTCTTTTGTCAAGAATCATCATAGGGCCTTCCACATAGGATGTATCTTCATTCAATTCAACCTCTACAGTTTGCAACACCATATTTGTATTGGGATGACATTTTCTTAGCATAGACACATGAAAAATTGGATGTAGTCTATGTAGCTCAGGTGGCAACTCCAACCTATAAGCTACTTTCCCGATCCGTGCTATCACTGGGTAAGGTCCCATAAATCTAGGGGCTAACTTATCTTTCTTTCCAAATCTGAGAACACCTTTCCAAGGAGATACCTTGTGATACACTCTATCTCCAACTTAGAATTCTAAAGGTCTACGACGTTTATCAGTATAAGACTTCTGTCTATCCTGTGCAGCCTTCAGTCGTTGTATAACTTTAATCTTTTCAATTGTTTGTGGTACTAACTCATGACCCAAAAGTTGATATTCTCTGATTTCAAACCAACATAACAGAGATCTACAACGTCTACCATATAACACTTCATATGGTGCCATATCAGTACTGGCCTGATAACTATTATTATAAGAAAACTCAATCAAGCTCAAATGTAAATCCCAACTTCCTACAAATTGAAGAACACATGCTCTAAGCAAATCTTCCAAGATATGTATAGTCCTTTCAAACTATCCATCTGTCTGAGGATGAAAAGCCATACTAAAATTTAACTAAGTACCCAAGGCTTTATGTAATGGTTCCCAAAAATGACTTGTAAACTGGGGACCTCTATCAGATACAATCGTAGCTGGAACGCCGTGCAACTATACTATCTCATCTATATAAATTTGTGGCAGCTTCTCAGCAGTGTAGGTTGTTTTGACAGGAAGAAAATGCATTGTCTTAGTCAACCTATCAACTATCACCCAGATGGAATCATGACTTTTGGCTGTCCTAGGCAGACCAACCACAAAGTCCATTGTCACGTGACCCCATTTCCACTGGGGTATAGGTAGGGGTTGTAACGTTCCTGTAGGCTTCTGGTGTTCTTCTTTAACCTGCTAACATACCAGACACTGTATAACGAACTTAGCTACATCTTTCTTTAAACCGGGCCACCAATACATATATTTTAAGTTATGGTATATTTTAGTGCTTCCTGGATGCATTGCATACATGGATGAGTGAGCTTCCTCCATAACTAACTTCCTTAAGTTATTATTATCATGAACTATCATCCTACCATGGTAACAAACTATACCGTCTTCTGACTCATGGAAATCATCCCATTTCTCATTGCCCAACTCTGACTTAATATGCTGAACCACAATATCAGCATTTTGTGCCTCTTTGATCTGTTCTTTCAGAGTGGGTTTCACATGAATCTCAGCTAAAAACCTTGCTAACAAAGATACTTCTAATTTCACATATATTTGTCTCAAAGAGACAAACATATCCTGCTTACAACATGCTAAGGAATTTAATTGTGCATTATCTGAGGGTAGAGATGAGGATTTTCTATTGAGTGCGTCAACCACTACATTGGCTTTTCCTGGATGACAATCAATTGTACAATCGTAGTCCTTGATTAACTCCATCCAGCAACATTGTCTCATATTCAGCTCATGTAGAGAGAAGATGTATTTTAAGTTTTTATGATATGTGAAGATCTGGTACATCTCTCCATAGAGATAATGCCTCCAGATCTTTAATGCACGAACCCCTGTATCTAGTTCTAGACCATGTGTCAAATAATTCTCCTCATGTTTCTTAAGTTGTCAAGAAGCAAAAGAAACTACATGATCATTCTGCACCAACACACAACCTAGACCATTCTTAGAAGCATCAAAGAAAACAACATATCCCTTTCCCTGCTTGGGTAGAACCAATAGAGGTGCACTAGTCAATTTTTCTTTCAACACCTAGAAAGAATGCTGACATTTGTCATTACAGACAAAAGGAACTTCCTTCCTTATCAACTTGGTTAAAGGTAATGCTCTAGAGCTTAAGTCTTTAATAAACCTTATGTAGTACCCTACCAAACCTAGGAAACTGTAAACCTCAGTCGGCATCTTATGTTGTTCCCACTCCACAACAGATTCTATTTTCTTAGGATCAACACAAATACCTGAAGCAGATATAATGTGTCTAAGAAAAGATACTTTTGATAACCAAAACTCGCATTTTCTAAACTTAGCATATAACTTATGCTATCTCAACAAGGTCAAATCTTGATGAAGATGATGTTCATGTTGTTGACTGTCTCTACTATATATCAAGATGTCATCTATGAAAACCATTACAAACTGATCAAGGAAACGCTGAAAGATTCTATTCATCAACTCCATGAATGCAACTGGTGCATTAGTTAGTCCAAACAACATAACCACAAAGTGACCATACCTCATTCTAAAGGCTGACTTTGGTATGTCACTCTCCTTGATGCATAACTAATGATATCCTGATCTCAAATCAATCTTAGAGAACACCGTTGCACCACGCAATTGGTCTAACAAATCATCAATACTTGGTAAGGGATATTTGTTCTTAATAGTCACCTTGTTAAGCTGTCTGTAATCTATGCATAGTCTAATAGACCCATCTTTCTTTTTAACAAAAAGAACTGGAGCAACCCATGGAGAAGTACTCGGTCGTATAAACCTTTCTCAAGAAACTCCTGCAACTGTTTCTTAAGTTCTGCCATCTCAGCTGGCGCCATCCTACATGCGGTTTGGGATATAGGATTTGTATCCGGAGCAAGATTAATCTCAAAATCAATCTCTAGAGGTGGAGGAACACCTGGAAGTTCCTCGAGAAACACATCCTCAAATTCCTTGACAACTAGAACTTCATAGAGTCTGGGACTCTTTATTCTGGTATCTACCACATGTGCCAAGAATGCAAAACATCCTTGTCTCATCAACTTCTCTACTACCATAGCTGACACTATACAAGTTGGAAGAATGTTTCTTTCCCTCTAAAAAACCCATGTCTTATCACCATATGTGAATGTAGCCTGCTTGGAACCACAATGCAAGACAACTTTATACTTCTCTAAGGCATCCATCCCGAGAATTACATCAAACCCATGCATTTCAAGTGGTATAAGATCCACTTGAATGCGGTGCTCTGAGAAAGAAAGAACACCAGGGAGAACATACCTCCCACAAAATCGCAGATCCAACTAACGGAGTTTCTAACAACAGATTATCCTTTCTAGGATTAACAATCATATTATAGTCATGAATCACTTCTCGAGTGATGAAGGAGTGCATAGCACCCGGATCAATCAAAATAGATATGAAACAGGATGAAAACATATCAGAATGAAATAATTCTATCTGACATGTGAAAACTTATGGGTTAACCACTGCCTCCGGCTAATTCATAGCATAGAATCTCACCGTCGCCTACTTTCGGCCTCATCCTCTATTGGCCAATACAGATGATCCTGCCTGAGACGCTTGTCCACATCCTCGAGAACCACTACTGAACTACTGTCTCTGAGAGCCCTACTGACTCTGCCTTGGTGGTTGGGTACTTCCACATCCCTAACTGGATAGTTCTTTGTCACATGCCCTATCTGCCTACACATGTAGCAAACTCTGTTATCCCACTGTGACCTAGGCGGTCCTGTCACTGACATCGATGTTGAGCTTTGGACTCCTCCTGGAAAAAAACTATGGCCTCTACCTCAGCTAGATGTCCATTGTGTCTGAGTATTGAACCTCTGTGGTTCCACAGGTGCAGAAAACCTCAATTTTTTAAAAGTGCCAAACCTATGATTCTGAGACTGTACATGTGCCTTCCTACTATTCGCCTCTTGTTTCTCTATCACAGACCTCTCTATCCATCTAACTGACTCTACTAAGGTAGAAAACCTATCTCTATTATCTAAAGCGAATACAGGTGTGGTCAATTCAGCGTTCAAACCCTTCTCGAAGTGTCACATTCTCTCCTCATCTATGGTAGCCATGTGTGGACAAAACCGCAGAATCTCCATAAACTTGGCTTCATACTCACTAACCTTCATTGTTCCCTGTCTAATCCGCTCAAACTCCTAAATCTTCTCATCAAGACAAGTCTTAGGGAAGTATCTATTGACAAACTCTTGTCAGAATTCCTACCATCCGACCTCAACACCCGGTATTTTCTCTTCTTCGATGGCCCACCAATGGCCAACACTTCCCTTCAGAAGGTATACAACATGTTTAACCTTATCATCTTCTAAGGTATCAAGGATCCTAAAGGCTTTCCCTGTCTCAGTAAGCCATAAATCCACATCTGTTGGGTCAGCTGTGCCAACATATTCAGTGGCTCCTACCCAACGTAACCGTTCAAAAGTCTTGCCAACTCCATGTCTCTCACTAGACCTTGACGTCCTAGGGGTTGGTGCTGGTATCTAGTTAGCCATATGCATCATTATATTCATGATCTGCCCGAAACGAGCATGAAAAGCGAGGTTTTCTAATAGAGTTTGGTCAGGATGGGGGTTCTCAGACACTGGTTCATATCTTGCCTGATCCCTTGCACTACCTCCTAGTGCAGCAACACTGCTCTCAACAACATATTCTTTGTGCGCTCCAGACATCTTTGGTTTCTACTTATTCTCATGTACGAGGAGAATTGACTATAAGATATACTGGAGGACACTAGAACAGACTCAACAAATTTAATCCTATGTCTCTGTAGACTCAGCGAACCTTAGGCTCTGATACCAAAACTTTGTGACAACCCAATTACATATCAAGCCATCACTAGTACAAATGTGAAATTATCATAAACAACAGAGTTAACAAAAACCACTACAAATTAAAACCATTTTTCACATAGATCCTTTTCCCAAAAAATCTCACACAAAGAACCAAAGCATTATATACATATGGTTCACATTATACATTCAGTGTTCTGTCTCTTCTTGAGGATATCAAGTACCAGTTGCTTTACTTTAATATACACATCAACAACATATAAACCTTGAGATAAACAAACCAAAATATCAATTCATTTGTCAAAACCACTAAGAACTATCTCCCAAGGACCTGAGAGTATAGAGACGACACATAGACTTCTATCTACAAAACTCTGACAGACAGCGTACTCAACCTGAAATACTACTGTTGTCCTTGCTAATATGATCCTTCTTCTACAGTCCAGTTCCTAGTCCCTTGTCCGCGTCCTCCTAAAAATTGTGGATCCCACGGGGTGAGACTAATGCCCCAGCGAGAGATATAACTCTCTGTAAATAATATTATTATCACAAAATATATATAAAACTAAATTGTTGGTATTCTATTGTTTAACAGTGATATCCTCAAGTACAAAGCATATATATTGATAACATATCCATAAGTCATCTTTCGCTTGAAAGGAATATGAAGAACATGTATAACATCTATCTACTAAGATGTATGAAAGTAATTAGGCATCAACTAATGTTTCTGTATTTGATCCTTAAACAAATATACTACACAGCTGATTACATGTTCACATTCACAATTTTGTCTAGAGGAGATGAGATATACCGCTCATACTCCAACCGACCACTAATAAGTCGAAATCGATACCATACAAGGTCAATGACAGAGCAGGTTGTCAAGTCCTCACCTTTCTCGGTCAGTACGAGAACACTTAGGTAACACTTAGGTTTAGCATGACATTTTGTGTCTGATGTAATTAGCTATGCCGGTGTATAGCGACATCTTTGCTATAGAGTTACTATTGTATCATGTACTCTCTTCGGGAGAAGACCACTTAGCTTTCCCAAATTATCAGGATGATCACTGAGCGATCCTGTTTTAATTTTATCAGACAGTACACTGAGCAACTTGATGTATATGGGGAGTTCATTTAGCCCCCTTATTTGATTTAGGAGTCCACTGAGAACCCTTATATTATCACATATTCAAAAATATGTGTTCCAAGTAAAACTCGTTTCACCATTCAACAAATGCTGACACTGAATGGATCTATGGTCTGGGCAACTACATGATAATATTCATCTTGCTTAATTAAGCACATTACTGTATCTTTCAGCATCAACCAAGTTATAAGCAAAAATCATATCAAATGCCACAAAGAAAAGCATAAATTGCACTTATCAGATACTTTCATATTCACAGAATCACATAGATCACTTAGAATCTCAATCTCTTGCCATTATAATACTTCGGTATACAAACCATTAATTCATCATTGAGTACTGTCACCACTTAGCAGATGATTATTACTTCTAGGTAATCAGACCTAGATACTTATTCACATAGTCCACATAGCTCATTGGATTTATATGACATAGCCACATAGCTCATTGGATTTATATCACATAGCCACATAGCTCTTACTTAGCCATGCTTATTGCCTTAAGATACTTGCATGATTATTATATCATGTTATCAACAATTTCAACACATGTCTTAATCATGAAAATGTTAAGGAACACATCCTCCCTAATGAATTAGGGTTATATTCAACCGATTAGGGTTCCAAGATTTCATTAACAAATATTATGCCCTAACTCATACTCCACTCATCTTAGGATTATTAGTGTATGCTAATTACATACTTATCTTTCAAGTCTTAGTTTCTCTCTCATCCTTAATAGGATGCAACTTACTTAGTTCACATCTTCAAGGTCTACTAGCTCATCATTATTGAGTTGAACTCATTGTGTCTCAACATTGCATTAGTCATAATTATCACTTAGCCAAGCTTACTACTTAAGGACATGCCTACCATGTCAAGTATCATGATTAATAATGCCATTCTATTGTATTTAGAGATGCATATATCATCTTAACAAGCTTCCATTTTAATCATGTGGTGAAACCACATCCTCATATTGGGTATAGGGCATATCCCTTATCACCATATCGGGTAACCATGTTAGTTAGGTATCACTTTATCTTTTCTTATCTTAATTCATTCTCATACTATGAATAGATTATGCCACTATCTTCATATCGGGTATAGGAGTATATTGGATCCTCATATTGTGTACTAGGGTACACCATATTGGGCATGTCCTTATGGCCTTGCCATATTTCTTGCATGATGATATTGTATTAGTTCTCTACCTTAGTTTACCATGTCAATTTTCATTCTATATTTCCATATTAGTTTTCCATTATATCGGATTACCACTTGGGTTTCCATATCGGGCTCCATCTTGGGTTACCATATCAGGCTCCATCTTGGGTTACCATATCGGGCCCCATTTTGGGTTACCATATCGTGCACCCACATTGGACTTGCCATATGTTGGATATCATATCATGATCTCATGTTGGGCATCATATCATTTTCCCTCATAGATTTACCATATCAGGTAGGTGTATTGAGCACCATATTGGGTATAGTTATTGGGCACAAAGTAAAGGGAGTATATCAAGATTCAAAGGACATTAACATATTGGATTCCCATCCCTTAATCTAGGGTTTTACTCATATTGGGAAAAGGTAATGTTTTACCCTAGTATCGTGTACAAGGTGATGGTTAGGAATTCTCTATATCGTTCATAGGAATTGTCTTACAAAGTATGACCTATTTTCATATCGATCAAGTCTTCATGTCTGGTTTCATATCGGTTTTCACAAGCTTTCAACCCATATCGGGTTGTAAGGGTCTTCAACCCATATCGGGTTTCAAGGGTTCTCAACCCATATTGGGTATCCAATGATGATGTCATCATCATCATCAACCTCAAGATCATTAATTAGTTCAAAACTATGGATAGCAGTCCTAATTACATATTGGAACTCATGATTATATCAATTGATCATAGGAAGTCCTAATTTACATATAATGAACAAAATGCACAATATTAAAGAAAGGATAATAATATTGAAGGTTTTAAGTTATGTAACCCGCCTCTCAAAGAGATTCCAAGCTTCAAGCTTCAACTCCACACGTTCCAAGGTTGAAGATGAGCCTTCTCCAAGCTCTAAGACTTGAGCTCCAAGCTCTTGCACGATACCTCCAATTTGTTGACTGAGCTGGAAAAGGCATTCAAAATCCTAAACATCGCTGAAGAAGAAAAAAGTTAAGCATGCAGTATAATTGTTGCAGGGTAGTGCTGGCCATTGGTGGGCCATAGAAGAGGAGAAAAGGCCAGGAGTTGTGATCAGATGGGAGGAGTTTCGGAGGGAATTTGTTAGTCGATATTTTCCAGAGACCTACGTAGATGAAAAAATCTCTTAGTTCGAAAAGACTCGTCAGGGAGATATGACTATCAATGAGTATGAATCAAAGTTTATGGAACTTCTGAGGTTCTTCCTGCACATGGAAGCAATGAATAAGGAAAGGATCTGGAGATTTAAGAAGGGTCTGAGTACTGAGTTGACTACTAAAGCATCAGCATTGGAGAACAGGGAAAGGTTTTTCACCTTTGTGGAATCTGTCAGGAGGATTGAGAGGTCTGCCGTAGAGAAGCATGAAGCTAATGCTAAGAAGTGACCTCTAGAGTTTCAAGGGCAATTATCTGGAGGCTTTAAGAAACCAAGGTTTTTCCCACCGCCGTCGCAACCAAGGTAAACCTTCACTGAACCAAGATCACATGCACCGTCACAGTGGACCCAGAGTAGGGGTAGAGGTCACAATTTTCCATTGACATGACCTCATAGTTCATCATTAGTCTCAATTATAGGGCTATTTAGACCACAGAGTGATAACTGAGTGTGTCACCAATGTGGACAGACATGGCATATTAGATGGAATTTCCCTATGAAGGTGAGGAGGTGATTCAATAGCCAAGGCAGAATCAACATAGATCACAAGAATGACAATTTGATACTAATAGTGGTAGAGGATGTGGTCAGACATCCCATGCAGGATCCTCAAGATAGGTAAGCAGAGGACGTGGGCGGAAATAGGCAACAACAAGGTTCTATGCCATGACCCAGCCGGAAGCAGTGGTCAATCCATGAGTCATGAAAGGTCAAATGGAATTATTTCATTCTGATTTGTCTTCTTCTTGTTTTGTATATGTGTTAGTAGATCCGAGTGTGACGTACTCTTTTATCACCAGAGAGGTGATAGGTAGCTGTTATCTACCTGTTAGTCTTAGATCTGATAGCTTTCAGCTAGAGACTCCTTTGGTTGATTCCTCAGAGTTGCGGGAAGCGTGCCCTTCTTGTGTTCTTTATTTTTCTGGACACAACATTCAAGTGGATCTTTTTCCACTTGACATGCATGGTTTTGATGTAATCCTAGGAATGGATACCTTGGAAAAATACAAGGTAGTCTTCGACTGTAGAACTAAGGTGGCGACGTTCCATGATGGAGATGTACAGTGGATTTTCTAGGGTGATAGGAAGATTCTTCCTACATGTTTGATGTTAGCTATGACAACTGAGTAGTTGATGAGACAATGATGTGAGGCTTTCTTTGCTCATGTTGTAGATACCAAGGAGGGAGGTCCTAGTATCCAGGAGGTACTAGTGGTGTGAAAAATCGAGGATGTCTTTCCTGAGGAATTTCCTAGCATTCCCCCTCCTAGAGAGATTGAGTTTCAGATCAATCTTGTTACTGGAACACAACCCATAGCACAGTCTGCATACAAAGTGACACAAGCAGAGATGTAGGAGTTAAAGAAATAGTTACAAGAACTATTAGAGAAGGGTTTTATTAGACTGAGAACTTCCCCCTGGGGTGCTCCCCTGTTGTTTTTTAAAAAGAAGGATGGTTCAATGAGGCTGTGTATAGACTACAGACAGTTGAACAAGGTGACAATAAATAATAAGTATCCTTTGCCGAGGATTGATGATATTTTTGATCAGTTGAGAGGTGCCACTATGTGTTCGAAGATAGACCTGAGGTTAGGTTACCATCAGTTGAGAATTAAGACTTATGACATACCCAAGTCAGCTTTTAGGACTAGGTATGGTCATTATGAGTTTGTAGTTATGCCGTTTGGGCTGACCAATGTACCTGCAACTTTTATGAATCTAATGAATAGGGTGTTTAGACCTTATCTTGAACAATGTGTGGTTGTGTTCACAGATGATATCCTAATATAATCCAAGGATAGTCAATAGCATGAGCAACACCTTCGTCAGACATTGAATTTGTTGAGGCAGCATCAACTATATGCTAAGTTCAACAAGGGTGAACTCTGGTTATCTGAAGTGTCTTTACTGGGCCATGTTATATCTACAAAAGGCTTTTGTGTTGATCCCAAGAAAGTGGAATCTACTAGAATGGGAACAACCAAAGACACCGACAGGGATCTGTAGTTTCCTAGGTCTGGCAGGCTACTACAGGAGGTTCATCAAAGACTTCAGTTCTATAGTGTTACCCCTAACTAGGTTAACTAGGAAGGATGTTCCTTTTGCTTGGAATGACAAGTGTCAACATTATTTCTAGATTTTGAAAGAAAAGTTGACTAGTGCACCGATGTTAGTACTTCTAGAGAAAGAAAAAAGCTATATTGTTTTTTGTGATGCTTCAAAGAATGGGTTGGGATGCATGTTGATATAGGATAAAAATGTGATTTCTTTTGTTTTGCGAAAGCTTAAGAAACATGAGGAGAATTACCCAACACATGACCTGGAGCTTGCAGCAGTGGTCCATGCCTTAAATATCTGGAGATACTATCTTTATGGAGAAAACTCTCAAATCTTCACTGACCACAAGAATATATTGTATATCTTATTAAAACAGGAGTTGAATATGAGGCAGAGGAGATGGATGGAGTTGATTAAGGAATATGATTTCACAATTGAACACCATCTAGGATAAGCAAATGTGGTAACTGATGCATTGAGTAGAAAGTCATCTTTATTATTAATGATAGATAATGCACAATTAAATTCCTTGATGTGCCATAAGAGAGATATGCTAGTGTCTCTTCACCATATGAATGTACAACTAGAAGTTTCCTTGCTGGAAGGATTATTGGCACAATTACAAGTGAAATCTACCTTGAGACAGCAGATTCATGATGCAAAACAGAATGATATTGTGATACATAATATCCGATCAGGGATTGACAATGAAAAGTATGATGGCTTTCATGAGGCAGATGATGGTACAGTTTGTTACCACAATAGGATAATAGTTCCTGATGTTGATGGGTTGAGGAAGATGATACTTGAGGAGGCTCACTCCTCCATGTATGTAATGCATCCTGGAAGCACCAAGATGTACCAAAACTTGAAAGACATGTATTGGTGGCCAAGTCTAAAGCGTGATGTGGCAAAGTTCATTGCTAAATGTCCACTTTGTCAGCAAGTAAAGGCTGAGCACCAGAAGCCTGCATGGACATTACAACCCTTGCCAATACCACAATGGAAATGGGATCATATTACTATGGACTTTGTGGTTGGTATTCCTAGGACAACTAAGGGTCATGATTCCATATGGGTGATAGTAAACTGATTGACTAAGTCAGCTCATTTTCTGCCAGTTAAGATGATGTTTACAATAGAGAAATTAGCACAAATATATGTTGATGAGATAGTCCATCTGTATGACATTCCAGTGACTATAGTTTCTGACAGAGGTCCACAGTTTACAAGTCATTTTTGGAAGCATCTACATTCTATAATGGGAACACAATTGAGATTCAACACAACTTTTTATCCACAGACCGATGGCCAGTCTGAAAGGACTATTTAGACTTTAGAGGATCTCTTGAGGGCATGTGTGTTGCAATTTCTTGGTAGTTGGGATGTACATCTAAGTTTGATAGAGTTTGCGTACAACAATAGCTATCAAAGAAGCATAGATATGGCTCCTTATGAGGCTTTGTATGGGAGACGATGTCAGTCTCCTCTTTGTTGGTAAGAGATAGGTGAATATCAACTTTTGGGTCCTGAGCTACTATAGCAGACTACAGAAAAGATTAAAGTGATACAATAACAGTTGAAAGTAGCCCAAGACAGGAAAAAATCTTATGCAGATAACCGACGTAGACCACTTGAGTTCCAAGTGGTAGATAGGGTATATCTTAAGGTTCCTCCTTGGAAAGGTGTGCTAAGGTTTGGCAAGAAGGGTAAGTTGGCTCCTAGATTTATGGGACCATACCATGTCCTAGATCATGTTGGAAAGGTAGTATATAAGTTGGAGATACCACTAGATCTATATAGAATGCATAATGTCTTTCACATCTCTATGTTAAGGAAATTCCATCCAGATACTGACCAGACAATCCAATTAGTAGAGGTTGAGTTAGATGAGGATATCTCCTATGTTGAGGGTCTTATGTTGATCCTGTATAGATGGGTGAAAAAGTTGAAGAGAAAAGATATAATACTAGTGAAAGTTTTGTGGAATCACCATGGCATAGAGTAAGCCACATGGGAACAAGAGAATGAGATTCATAGAAAATACCCATCTCTTTTTGTGTAGGATTTCGAGGCAAAATCCTTATTAGGGGTTTATAGTTGTAAGGCCCTTGAACTTGCTTAATGAGTTGAATAAGATTAATTGCCATAATGTAATGACTATAACTCTAATCTAACCTTGTGATATGGTTTGAAATCATAATACAATCTTAAGTTTCAAATTTGGTCCAATTTGGACACTATTTGAGCAAGTTATGCAATTTTCTGTACATTTTGGACTTTTTTGCAATTTACCCAATTGAGGGGTTTTATTTGCAATTTTTCACATAAATTACGTTCCTTAGATGTTATATTATCATTCTTGAGTATTTTAACCCATGGGGATCCTATTTGAGCCATGGTTTGAAGGTGTTTTCATCAAGGGTATTTTAAGGTTTACCCCTTCATGGATGAGCTACTTTTAGTAGCTATCAACTAATGCATTATGTGATTGGTTGGGAAATTCAACAAAGGAAAGCTAATCAGGTCTATACAGATAGTGGGAGATCTGCTTGTGTGTGTGTGCTTGTATATTCTTAATACTTTAAGGCCATGGACACTTGGATAGATACTAGAACTTCAACTTTTTCTTTTTATTTATCTTAAAGTGTCATATACTTATCCCCAAGCACCAAAATGAGCCATTTTGTCTCCAACACTTCCCTCCTTCTCTGACCTTCGTTCTCCCTCTATGTTGTTGCAAATTTGTCTGCCCAATAAAGAAGAAAGTGGGGATCTTCTTGGAAAAAATTCTTGGGTTGCAATTGATTTCTTTTTTGGGTCTAAAAAGCTTCCTCCTAGTGATCTTGACCTAAAAGTGTAAGTATTACCTTATTTCCTCCATTTTATTCTTTTCTATTCTTCCTCCTATATCTCTCTAGGTTGTAACCCTACTGTTCCATGGTGAAAGTGGACCTAGAATTCAAAAAATCTATCCTTCTTGTTTCTTTTTCTAGGGTTTTGCTTCTTTGTGGAGAGAAATGCCTATTTGGCCAAGTTCAGATCTGAATCTAGGGATTTCTTGCCTTATTTACTCAATATTCTTGTTATTTAGGATCTGACCTACTCCATAGAGGCAAGTTATATAACATTCTTCACTTATATTGCTTGTTAGAAGCTTTTTAGTTCATGTTTATGCTTTAATGTCCTGAACTAAGCATAGAGAAACCATGCTTGTTTAGAATTACAAATTTTTGTGGTGTTCCCTATTTTGTTCCTGTTACAACCCCAATTTTTGGGTTCAATTGGTGAGAAATGCAATTTCTCATATTAAATGTAATTGAACAAATAATGATATAATTTGTTTTGAAGACATGGATTCCGTTTACAATAGCCTTGATGATTGTTTTGTGGGCTTTATTGGCTATTGGGCCCAAATAACAAGAAAATTCAATTAGTAATTGAATAACTGAATAATTGATAAAAGAAATATGTGGAAACCTCTAGAAGGCAAATCCAAATAGGATTTCGTGCCTCTTGGGTTCCTTGGGTTCCAAGGAGTTCAAAGTTGCAAAGAAAAGACAATAAGAAAAGAAATATTTAATTAAGTATTTCTTTAATAAGAAAGAGATTGGAAATAATGTTAAAATGTGGAAAATAACTGAAAAGAGGTATAGTTGAGTTATCTTTGGTGGAATTTCTTATCTCAAGGATTACTAATGATAAAAGGAATACCAATGAGGAAAATAAAAGAGAAATAAAAAGAAATCCTCAAAAAGAGATATTTTAATAAGAAATAAACAAGATGATGAGAAATATTGCATAAAGATGCATCTAGAAGGATGATAAATATACTTGGAAAAGGATTTCTAAATAATACAGTTTCTTGGGGTCCAAGTATCCCCAATAAAGAAGAAATAAAGAGAAAATGCCAAATTTGCAAAATAAAAGATAATATGATACCTTATTAATGGATTTTGTGATAAAGATAGAAAGGAAGTATTTTCTAATAAAAGGGAATATAAATTCGTGGCCAATGAATTAAAGGGCAAGTCTAATGAGTTTAAGAGAGAGGTTTTTCGTATTCCTAATTATCCATGGAATAATGATTATCAATGGAGATAATTAGGAGAGAGAGAGAAAGAGACTTGCTTCACATTGAAGGAAAAGAGTTTCCTTAATGAAGGGCTTGGTAACTCACCTAAGGCTTCGTACCCTACTCTATAAAAGATTAGAACCCCTGGGTCGAGCCCAAGAGATCCCTGCATCCCCTTCTCTCTTCTCCCTATATTCTTCTTCCTTGCTTTCACCCATAAACCCTAAACCCAGAATGTAGCCCTAACCTGGAGCTATATGAGGTTGGGGAGGGTTAGAGAGGAAGGTCTGCCACTTCTACAACGACATAAGTCGCCTGGGTGAGCATTTCCTCGCGCTAGATGGCCGTGGTGGCAGCAGCACGGCTGCTTAGTGTGGTCGTGTGACAGGTCTGTCCGGCCTGCTACCCACCACCATGGCGGTGGTTCTGGACGCCAGAGAGTGCGGCAGAGGGTAGTGGATCGAAAGGGGCCGCCGCCGGTCGCTGAAGGAGTCCGAGACGAGAGCTGGAGCCGTGCCTTGGGCGGCTAGGGCAGCCGTGTCGTGGATGATCCAAGGAGGAAGACGATCGACTTTCTCTAGATGGTTTTGCCCCTCTGTGGGCTGAACAAGTAGCAACTTAAGCGGGGGTATAACGGTAATTCCGTTATATTTCCAAATCGGGCGCCTGCATGGGATAAGTGACGTGGTGCGTCCTCATTGGCCGGAAGTAAGTGGTTTTGTTAAAATCGTAACGTTTTAATGGTAACTCCGATTAGGACAAGTTATATATGTATTTTGATCAGAAAAATGCAAGGAACCCATTAAAAATAGTTTTATAGCCTGAATCTGATCATAGTTCGAAAAGTAGAGTAAATCATCATCTTTAATGAATTAAAGATTAAGAAACCCAATGTTGATATGATTAGTGAGTTTAATAGGGTTTAATGGATCATTAGAGTTGATGTTAACCTGTTAAATGTAAAAAGGTATATTATGTTCAAAAAGGAAGAACTTTGCACATGATTAGTCTAATTTAGAGTTTATATGCTTGAAATTGGAAAAGTACATAAAGTTATCATCTTTAGTGTTCTAATTAAGGGAAAACCCTTAGATTTGATGGTAAATGGTCTTAATGACATAATTCAAGTTGATATTAACATGTTGTTAATAAAAGTGAAAATAAGATCTAAAAGATGATCTTTTTATATATATGGCTTAATTTAGGGTTTTGTGCATGATTATGCATTAATGAGCTTGAAAACCCTAAATTAGGTGAATATGTATTTTAATTGATTTAATTGTGCAAATCCATGAATAGGATAGAGTTATGATGTTCTAAATCCAATTTGAATATAAAAGTTCCTAATTATGGATAAAAACCCAAAATGTAGTAATTAGGGTTTTCTCATGAATAAAAGGTAGACTTATGGCAAATGAGTTCATATGTTAATTAGACCCTAATGAACTTGGAAATTGATGATTGATGCGGATAATGATCTCGTTATGGATTAAAAGGATAAAATAGTAGCTTTAATAAAAAAGAAGCTTGATTGATGATTAATGTGCCTGTAATATGAAAATGGGATTATATTTTGTTAAGATAACCTTAATATTGAAGAATAGATGAGATAGTTAGGGTTTGTGAGTAATGGCATAAAATTAGGGTTTAATATGGTAAAAGATGAAGGAAAATCCTAAATGCAAAACGAAACCCTAAAATGGATACAGAAACCTTAGGAAGCGATTTCAAGTTGAATAGAAAGAATCTTGATAAAGTATGTAGTAAATGGAATACATGTGTTTTTCAGGATTCTTGATTATGTGGTTGAATCACTTCCTTGGATTGCTTTCTTGGTTGGAATTGATATAAGCTTGAGAAATCTACTGAACAGGTATGTGGTTACTTATGAATAACCGCTTAGGTTTTCCAATTTATTCCCGAATGATTTAACCGCATTGAATGCAACTAAACTGTTTGGATGTTCATATTGCAATTATAAAGTGACTATGACTATCACATAATGTATATGCCTACAAACTCAGATCCTGGTTCTCTCTGTGGCATTATAGCTAACCTAGTACATGGCTGCCTATGGGTAGGTCCATCAGGTTAGAGAAAGGCCTAGTACATGGCTACCTATTGGGTAGGTCCATCAGGTTAGAGAAAGGCCTAGTACATGGCTACCTATTGGGTAGGTCCATCAGGTCTATGGATGACCTAGTACATGGCTACCTATTGGGTAGGTCCATCAGGTCTATGGTTGACTTAGTACATGGCTACCATTGAGGTAGGACCATCAAGTCACAATGAGTTAGACATTGGGCTATCTTCGGATAGTGCCATGCGACTCTATTACCTAAAAGAGAGGTGATATCCATGTCCACTGCAGGGAAAACCCAGAGTTCGAGAATATGTATGGATTGAGTTGTATGGCTTAAAATGTAATCTTGATTGTTAAATGATTAATTGAATGATTATATTGTTAACATAGTTGAACATTATCTGTTTCCTCCGCATACCAGCTTCGGCTGACCGACGTTTTGTTTGTCGGCGTTTTAGGTACAATGAAAAGAACAAATAGTAAAGTGGCACATGTGGTACTAAATGAGAATTAAAGTGCAAAGGAGGATTAGATAGAGTAGTATCTATGTGGATAGAAGTTTAGAGATCCAAGTTTTCAAAAAGGTATGCAAAAATTTATTTTCTTACAGCTTTCAGTATAGTATGTTAAAATTTGATATTTATTCTTGGTTAATTGCCGAACCTTTGATTCGGAAGTCATGGGTGCGGCTTCGACCTCTCAGTTTCTCTTAATTGGGGGTTATCGGGAGGTGGGGTCGTAACATTTGGTATCATAGCTTAGGTTTCTCAGTTAACCATTAATAATTATTAACTTTTACAAACTCCATAGAAACCAAGGGAGTTATTAGAGGAGTATCTGAAAGACGGAGGTGTCTAGAAAGGGATCACGACTGGGGGCTGGCAAGATTTTCCTCCGCACCACTAGTCAGAATACGAGGACTCCCGGACCCATGTGACCGCCTGGCCAAAGTCTTAGGGTATGAATCGAAATAAGATACCTTTAGGACTTCTCATCTTATTCATCTCTTCTCATCATAAAATTCTGATAAGGACCTAAAGGATTAGGGTTTTCTTTCTTCTCCTCACCCTCTTGAGGTATGGGTAAGGTTAATAAGGTTTAAGAAATCCTCCACCAAATTAATGAAAGGCATGTAAATAAGATGTCATGGACATAAGCTTAATAGATTAAGCGTAAACTAAAGAATAGATACATGCTTAGGTCGTATGACATAAGTTGTCATGTCCTCAGAAGAAGCCTGAGGCTAGACCTTCTTGTCAGGAGGATAAGTTAGTCTTGGAGATAGAGATCTCCATTTTAAGTAGAGACCTGGCACATCCTCAGAGGATGATGCTAACCCTAACCCTAAGTGAAGGTAGAGAGAGATGAGTTGGACCAGGTGTTTCAAAGGACATGCCTTTGGGATGCCATATGATCCATGGGTGACCTAGCACCCTTGGCAACCCAACCCTGGGAAGGGTCGTGCATGTTAGGGTAAAGGATAGCTCCTTAGATGATGACGTTAGTGAAGGACCTTAGAAATCCTATGGGCTTGTGCAAGTAGGGTATAGCTGGCACCTAGGGCACGTCATGGTGCTGACAGTAGGATGAAACCCTGGATTAGGAAGCATGAGGGAGCACAAAGGGTTATGGATGATCTTGAGCAAACATAGGCTTCACCCATGTAGGGCATGCTTTGGAGGTTGATCCTTCATGAAGAGAGGGACTCTAATGGTGAGGGTAGGATGTAGGTAGCTCTAGAGAGAGCAGGAAACCCAGCATGAAGGTTGGAAGCCTAAAACCCTGAACATTGGATGACAGTGGTTGCCTCATGATCGATCCCTGAAAGTTGATGATATCTTGGTTGCCTTTAGAGGGACCAAACCCTAGGGAGTGAAGATGAAGCATCTGGTGCCTATGTGCCTACAGTATAGGTGTTTACCTTCTGAGGTAGGGAAAAGAGTTCCTTAGACCTAGAAAGGTTTAGTAGCAGGTTATGAGGCCTTGTACCATATTGGATGTCCTTGAGGAGACAAGGAGTGCATGTCATGCCTTTTTCATGCTTGGTTTGTAGTTAAGAGACAGAGCATGCAGTGAACCTAGGGTTCCTAGGCCTAAAAGGGGAAGTGGTGTACCTAAGGCTCATGATGAGAAGTTGAGTTCCTATAGAAGAGAGCATGGTAATCCTCATGAATAGAGGAAAAGAGAAGCCCCTTAAGTTTAAGGTGTGTTTGATGAACCCCTCACAGCTAGGTTGATGATAAAGAAAGGTATGATCTTGATCCAACATTGAGGAAAGAGGACAAGTATGACCTAGCATGGTTCAGTAGGTGATCGGCTTGTGCCTTAATAGCTTGCTAGAGTTAAGTAAGCTCATGTGGATGTAAACCCTAGACCTAAGAGCTTTTGTGATCTTGTGGTCAAGAGATAGTTTTCCTCCCATCCTGGGAGAGGGACCCCTTTTGTAGGGTGTATATCAGTTTTGTTGGTTTAAGGTAACCTGAAGAGGTCTCACAGGATCTTGAGAAGTTAAGTGAAAGGTACATGGTATGAGCATGAATCTACAGACCCATAGATATCCATCTCTATTGCATGTGAATGTGTTACCATGGAGGTAATCGGTATGGGGCTTGACCAAGGTAGGCAGGTTGCCATGATGCCTATGAACGGATGAGGGCCAGCCCATGAATGCAGAAAGACAGATGATGAAACCTTGGGTAAGGTTCTAAGTGAACATGTACTGTTATGGATAATCCTAAGTCTATCCTAGGGTCAGGTAGGGATAAGACCGATGAAAGTAGGAGTTGCCTAATTCCCCAGTTGCACATGACCATAGGGTCGGGAGGTAACAACTATCATTGTCTGAGGACCATGGGTTAGGAGATTGATCACCTTCATGAACTCATGGGACCCAAAGGGCAGATGAGTAGGGCACTCTCTTGATGCATGAGGGAAGAGGGATGACCCCAAAAGTGTCGGCACCCTATAGACCTAGAGGAGATGACCACAGGATGTGTGTAAACCTCAGCAGATTCAAGACTAGTTTGATATCATGATGTCTGTGATGTAGAGACATATGTGGCACGTTGTAACTTAGATGTAAAGGTGTATTGGTAAGGTGGGATGTACCATCTCTACTCTTGGAACAGGAAGAACTCTGTATTTGGACTGCAGCCAACTGCTTATTTCCTCTTGTTATGGGAGTGAGAGATAGGACATTACGCATGCCATACACCAAGGATAAGAGATGACGTAGGTTGGAACGTTGCCACGAGAAATAGAGATAGAGAAGATAACCTACCCTGGTAAAGTGAATGATACATGGATGGTTTGTAAACACTAAGAGGAATGAGGTAGTCCCCTTATGAGGAAGTTTCTATCATGAGCTATGTAGAACTTACAGGTTATGCCAGGTAGAGTTTGATCCCCATGATAATGAAATCAGAGAAGTGTTCTTAATGAAGATAGACATAGAGTTTGAGGTGAGATGATAAGTGAAATACATGGAAGTGTATGTCATCAATGTTACCTAATATGTAAGGATGTGAAGTGGTAATGGATGCTCTAGTTAAGATACACCTGACTTGTGAGTAAAAGCTAGGAGAGGTTGTTTGGCTAACCCTAAGTTCAAAAAGAAGAGGTGTTTGGATAACACTCAGATGTAACAAGATTCGTTGAAAAGTTAAAGGGTTGTTTGGTTAGCCAGTCTAGTCCTTGATGCAATGAAAGGATGGTGGTAGAACCTCAGATGCACTTCTTTGGAAAAGAAGGTGATGAAACCCCGACTAGAGTGGTTTAGGGTTTCAGAGGAATCGATCTTGAAGAATCATGACATACAGGAAATCATGATTGAAGATCACCATACACCATGGAAAATGGCAATAGCACTTTAAGATGCCTAAGATGCGGTTGCATGTGGTTTATGACCATAAAAGCCAGGAGGTAAAGGACGAACCCCAGTAACCCAGTGTATCGATATAGAGGACAAAAGAGTCCCTGAGAGGGAATGGGAGCTCAACACTATGGATGTTGTGATAGGTCTTCCTTGGGCCAAGGAAGGTCGAGATGCAACATGGGTTATGGTAGGTCACCTTACCTAGATAATAGGAGAAAGAAAGAGTTCTGTCAAGGGACAGATCGGGTTGAGCTACATATGAGAAAGATGGTTCAACTACACCATGATGCGAGTTCAAAAGTTCATGAGCATGACTTAAAGATTCACTTCCATAAGGTGGAAGTAGGTACATGAAGAACTCGATGGTACAGTTTATCACCCTTAAATAATGGTTAGTATGATCCAGACTAAAGGGTCTGATGAGAGCATATGTGCTTGTTCAGGGTGATATCTAGAGACAATTCTTGTCCTATGAAAGATGTGACAATGACCACCATAGCCAGTATCGGGTTTTATAAGAAGCTCTGTAAGGGAGGTTGTGTCGGTCACCACTTCAGTAAGGTGATGTTGGTGAAAGGGGCCACATGATGGTTAGAAAAGGACCACATGATGGTTATAAAAGGACCACATGATGGTTAGAAAAGGACCACAGTGCGTGTAGATGAAGTCACTTTGATTGTGCAAGGGCTGAAAGGAGCCTAGAGATGATGAGAGTCATGAGCAGATGCAAAGTAGACTGACATACAAGTTACTGTGGGAGAAAATGTGACATAAAAATCCGACCCCTCTAAGTTATAACTAAGAGAGTTGAGTCCCCGATGCATGGGTTCTTTTGACATGGTTTGGTGGAGAAGACCATACCCCTCAGGATAAAGTAATGTGTGATGAGTTCCATGTGTCAAAATTAGAGCACTATGTGAGGTACCCGACCATGTGTTGAGCAATGAACCTAGTGAGCCCCAAGGGAGGCTGACATGGCCTGAGTCACCTGTGCAGTTTATAGACGCCGGGATGAAAGGACTCAGAGAAAAGAATATGTGATGATAAAGGTTCTGTGGAAGCGCCATGAGTACGGTAGAGCCACATAGGGGCCAATGATGGACATGGAAAGTCTTATCTTGAATTGTTTGTTTGCTTGCTTGAATTTTGAGGACAAAATTCCTATAAGAGGGGAAGGATGTTACAACCCCAATTTTTGGGTTCAATTGGTGAGAAATGCAGTTTCTCATATTAAAGATAATTGAACAAATAATGATATAATTTGTTTTGAAGACATGGATTTCGTTTACAATAGCCTTGATGATTGTTTTGTGGGATTTATTGGCTATTGGGCCCAAATAACAAGAAAATTCGATTAGTAATTGAATAATTGAATAATTGATAAAAGAAATATGTGGAAACCTCTAGAAGGAAAATCCAAAGAGGATTTCGTGCCTGTTGGGTTCCTTGGGTTCCAAGGAGTTCAAAGTTGCAAAGAAAAGTCAATAAGAAAAGAAATATTTAATTAAGTATTTCTTTAATAAGAAAGAGATTGGAAATAATCTTAAAATGTGGAAAATAAGTGAAAAGAGGTATAGTTGAGTTATCTTTGGTGGAATTTCGTATCTCAAGGATTACTAATGATAAAAGGAATACCAATGAGGAAAATAAAAGAGAAATAAAAAGAAATCCTCAAAAAGAGATATTTTAATAAGAAATAAACAAGATGATGAGAAATATTGCATAAAGATGCATCTAGAAGGATGATAAATATCCTTGGAAAAGGATTTCTAAATAATAGAGTTTCTTGGGGTCCAAGGATCCCCAATAAAGAGGAAAGAAAGAGAAAATGCCAAATTTGCAAAATAAAAGATAATATGATACCTTATTAATGGATTTTGTGATAAAGATAGAAAGGAAGCATTTTCTAATAAAAGGGAATATAAATTCGTGGCCAATGAATTAAACGGAAAGTCTAATGAGTTTAAGAGAGAGGTTTTTCGTATTCCTAATTATCCATGGAATAATGATTATCAAAGGAGATAATTAGGAGAGAGAGAGAGAGAAAGAGACTTGCTTCACATTGAAGGAAAAGAGTTTCCTTAATGAAGGGCTTGGTAACTCACCTAAGGCTTCGTACCCTACTCTATAAAAGATTAGAACCCCTGGGTCGAGCCCGAGAGATCCATGCATCCCTTTCTCTCTTCTCCCTATCTTCTTCTTCCTTGCTTTCACCCGTAAACCCTAAACCCAGAACGTAGCCCTAACCTGGAGCTATATGAGGTTGGGGAGGGTTAGAGAGGAAGGTCTGCCACTTCTACAACGACATAAGTCGCCTGGGTGAGTGTTTCCTCGCGCTAGATGACCGTGGTGGCAGCAGCACGGCTGCTTAGTGCGGCCGTGTGACAGGTCTGTCTGGGCTGCTACCCACCAACATGGCGGTGGTTTTGGATGCCAGAGAGTGCGGCAGAGGGTAGTGGATCGAAAGGGGCTGTCGCCGATCGCTGAAGGAGTCCGAGATGAGAGCTGGAGTCGTGCCTTGAGCGGCTAGGGCAGATGTGTCGCGGCTGATCCAAGGAGGAAGACGATCAACTTTCTCTGGATGGTCTTGCCCCTCCGCGGGCTGAACAAGTAGCAACTTAAGAGGGGGTATAACGGTAATTCCGTTATATTTCCAAATCGGGCGCCTGCATGGGATAAGTGACGTGGCGCGTCCTCATTGGCCGAAAGTAAGTGATTTTGTTAAAATCGTAACTTTTTAATGGTAACTCCGATTAGGACAAGTTATATATGTATTTTGATCAGAAAAATGCAAGGAACCCATTAAAAATAGTTTTATAGCCTGAATCTGATCATAGTTCGAAAAGTAGTGTAAATCATCATCTTTAATGAATTAAAGATTAAGTAACCCAATGTTGATATGATTAATGAGTTTAACAGGGTTTAATGGATCATTAGAGTTGATGTTAACCTGTTAAATGTAAAAAGGTATATTATGTTAAAAAAGGAAGAACTTTGCACATGATTAGTCTAATTTAGAGTTTATATGCTTGAAATTGGAAAAGTACATAAAGTTATCATCTTTAGTGTTTTAATTAAGGGAAAACCCTTAGATTTGATGGTAAATGGTCTTAATGTCATAATTCAAGTTGATATTAACATGTTGTTAATAAAAGTGAAAATAGGATATAAAAGATGATCTTTTTATATATATGGCTTAATTTAGGGTTTTGTGCATGATTATGCATTAATGAGCTTGAAAACCCTAATTTAGGTGAATATGTATTTTAATTGGTTTAATTGTGCAAATCCATGAATATGATAGAGTTATGATGTTCTAAATCCAATTTGAATGTAAAAGTTCCTAATTATGGATAAAAACCCAAAATGTAGTAATTAGGGTTTTGTCATGAATAAAAGGTAGAGTTATGGCAAATGAGTTCATATGTTAATTAGACCCTACACTACTACAGAAATAGCATTCAGTGTCACTTTTCTGGGCGTCGGTTATTAAGGAAAATCGACGCCTAACATTTAAGGCGTCGGTTGTTCAAGCAACCTGACGTCTATATTCGAAGACCAGCCACACACGGGTACCGCTTTGTATTAAGCGTCGGTTGTTTATAACAAACCGACGCGTAAAGTCGCCCGCGAAATCCATATTTCGATCAAAAAAAATAGTGTCATTTTCAGCGTCGGTTATATACGTAGAAACCGACGCCTATGTGCGATGAAAATTTGCGCGAAAAGTGTCACTGTCAGCGTCGGTTATCCTTGTATAACCGACGCTGAAAGTGGTTCCCGCCAAATAATTTCATGAAAATATCATCCAATTGGACGTCGGTTTTTTCAAACAACCGACGCTAAAGATGTTTAGGCGTCGGTTGTTGTAAACAACCGACGCTATTTGAGAACTTATAAACCGCGATCGCCCGACTCTTCCCCTTTCTTCTGTTTCATTGCTACCCTATTTCCCTGTTGCGGCGATTTCTCCGGCGATTTTGTGCTGCTGCTGCTAGTTTTCTCCGGCTCTTCTCTCCGGCGCTCCATCTCCGGCGTCCCTTCTCCGGCGCCCTTCTTCTCCGGCGCGTTTCTTCTCCGCCGCCGCCGCCTGCTGCTCTAACCGCCTGCGCCGCCGCCCTGCTGCTCCAGCCACCTGCTGCCCGCCCTGCTGCTCCATCCGCTGTGCCGCCGCCACGCCTGAGAACCGGCGCCGCCGCCACACCTGGTGCCCTCCTGCTTGCCCACCTGCCTGCCCTAGCTCCTTCCTTTCTTCCTGCTGACGCCCGGCGTCCGGTTTCTACAGCACTGGTTAGTTTTACTGATTTCCTTGCTGCTTTCAGTGATTAATGATTGATACTACTGGTTAGTATTTCTTTAGTGATTAATTTAATTCAACAATTCATAGTTTGTTATTTACAATAAATGATCTGTTTGCCGATTTTAAAGATTAGAGATACTGATTAATAGTAAGTATTGATGAATACTTAGTTAATTACTGATTTGTTGATTAGATATGTATAGAAGTTCCTTATAAATATATTTTTTATATACACATACATGTAATTTTGTATAAAATTCATGATGTAGTGTGATCTTAAATCCTAGAGTGTACCCCTTTTGTTCTATGATGGTACCTATGACCCTAAATACATCCATAAGGGTCTATTGTATCCTAAAGAAGATTTATTTCTTCCTTTTGCCCTAATTAGAATGAACAATCACTAAATTATGTATTATTTGTATGGAGTCCGGCTTCATTGTAGATATCTATTATTGTGTTTGTTGGCCTAGAAACCCATCCAAGATTGACTCATTAGGAGTAAATCTTGGATAGTCCCCGGTTTGGGACTGTTCTTGAACACCTAATCTCACTTAGGATGTAAGTGTATAATGTGTATTGAGTTTTCGAGAAAATTTTGGTAGCATTTCCCCGTTTGTTCTCTAAGTACATATGTACTTAGAGAACAGCGGGGAAATGCTGCCGAAATTTTCTTGAAAACCCAATACACATTATACACTTACTAGTGAGATTAGGTGTTCAAGGATGGCATAGGTGGTACACATTTATTATATATAAGAATGACATCAAATGTGTTTGTAGGCCTAGAATGTGAACAATCATTGTTTTTTATATTACTTGTACATCGGTATAAATTAGAATGAACAATCACTAAATTATATATTGTTTGTATGGAGTCCGGCTTCATTGTAGATATCTATTATTGTGTTTGTTGGCCTAGAAACCCGTCCAAGATTGACTCATTAGGAGTAAATCTTGGATAGTCCCCGGTTTGGGACTGTTCTTGAACACCTAATCTCACTTAGGATGTAAGTGTATAATGTGTATTGAGTTTTCGAGAAAATTTTGGTAGCATTTCCCCGTTTGTTCTCTAAGTACATATGTACTTAGAGAACAGCGGGGAAATGCTGCCGAAATTTTCTTGAAAACCCAATACACATTATACACTTACTAGTGAGATTACGTGTTCAAGGATGGGATAGGTGGTACACATTTATTATATATAAGAATGACATCAAATGTGTTTGTAGGCCTAGAATGTGAACAATCATTGTTTTTTATATTACTTGTACATTGGTATAAATTAGAATGAACAATCACTAAATTATATACTGTTTGTATGGAGTCCGGCTTCATTGTAGATATCTATTATTGTGTTTGTTGGCCTAGAAACCCGTCCAAGATTGACTCATTAGGAGTAAATCTTGGATAGTCCCCGGTTTGGGACTGTTCTTGAACAGCTAATCTCACTTAGGATGTAAGTGTATAATGTGTATTGAGTTTTCGAGAAAATTTTGGTAGCATTTCCCCGTTTGTTCTCTAAGTACATATGTACTTAGAGAACAGCAGGGAAATGCTGCCGAAATTTTCTTGAAAACCCAATACACATTATACACTTACTAGTGAGATTAGGTGTTCAAGGATGGGATAGGTGGTACACATTTATTATATATAAGAATGTCATCAAATGTGTTTGTTGGCCTAGAATGTGAACAATCATTGTTTTTTATATTACTTGTACATTGGTATAAATTAGAATGAACAATCACTTGTTTTCCTAATATATACTTGTTTTCTCTGATCATAGAATGGATAGATCATGGATGTCCATTCGTAATCGTTGCACCCCAGAGTTTATATCTGGTCTTGATCAGTTTATTAGATTTGCCGAGGAACATAGGAAAAAACCTACAGATAGGTTCTACTGTCCATGTAGGCATTGCGGTAACAACTTGAAAGTCAACACTGGTGAGGAAATCAAAAGTCATGTCATGTGCAACGGGATTGTACAAGGCTATACAGAATGGCACTGGCATGGAGAGATTTCAAAATCGAAACCAGTAGATGTCGATAGCAGTGCTTGGGTGGAAGAAGAAATTGCCTCCGATGACGTAAATGTGAACGAACTAGTTCCAGCAGACATCGTTGATGCGATGCTGGATAGTTGTAGGGTAGAGCACATCGATCCACCTCCTATCTTTACAAACATTGTGCATGATGCTAAGATACCGTTATACACATGTTGTGCTAAGTTTACGAAGCTTAGCGCTGTGTTGAGATTGTATAAGTTGAAAGCTAACAATAGATGGAGCGACAAAAGCTTCACTTCATTGTTGACTTTGTTGAAAGAAATTCTTCCTGAAGGAAACGAGCTTCCAATCTCAACATACCAGGTAAAGAAAATGTTGTGCCCAATGGGAATGGAGGCCAAGAAGATACACGCATGCCCGAATGATTGTGTATTATTTCAAAAGGACTATGTAGATTTGAAAGATTGTCCAAAATGTGGTGCGTCACGGTATAAATTGACGACTTCGGGGGAGTCCAAAACTGGTTCTCCTGCCAAGGTGTTGTGGTATCTACCTATAATATCACGGTTTCAACGCTTGTTTGCAAATCCGAAAGATGCGAAGAATTTGAGGTGGCATGCAGATGTTAAGAAAAATAATGATGGGATCCTACGACATGCGTCTGATTCCCCACAGTGGAAGAAGATTGATCTATTGTACCCTAAATTTGGTGAAGAAGATAGGAATCTAAGACTTAGGCTTTGTACAGATGGGATGAATCCGTACGGGACATTGAGCAGCCAACATAGCACTTGGCCAGTCATGCTTGTTATATACAATCTTCCTCCCTGGATGTGTATGAAAAATAAGTACGTTATGTTGTCATTGTTGATATCGGGCCCTAAACAACCCGGAAATGATATCGATGTTTATCTTGAACCTTTGATTGATGAATTAAAGAAACTTTGGGCTGAAGGTGTGATGACCTATGATGCTTCAGCAAGAGAGACATTTCGTTTGCATGCTATGTTGTTTTGCACTATTAATGACTTTCCAGCATATGGGAATTTGTCTGGATATAGTGTCAAAGGAGTTAAAGCGTGTCCTATATGTGAAGAAAACACTGATTCAATAAGACTAAAACATGGCGGCAAGACTGTATATCTTGGTCATCGAAGGATTCTTTTAAAATTCCATCTGTATCGTAGGAAGCGCAAAGCATTCAATGGATGGAATGATGAACAGAGTGCACCTAAACCTATACCAGGGGATGTTGTTTATGAAAGAGTAAAAGACATTGTCAATGAATTTGGTAAGAAATCACAATGTAGTATGGCCACACGGAGTGACAATTCTTCATTCAAGAAGAAGTCAATATTTTGGGATCTTCCTTATTGGAGTTCTTTGACAATCAGGCATTGTATCGATGTAATGCACGTTGAGAAAAATGTATGTGATAGCATCATTGGTACTCTATTAAATATACCAGGTAAGACTAAAGATGGGATAAAATCCAGACTGGACCTACGTGAAATGGGAATAAGGTCAGAATTAACAGAATTACGTGAAATGGGTAATAAAAGAACATACTTACCTCCCGCTTGTTACACGTTGTCTAGAAAGGAGAAGAAAACTTTTTGTGAATGCTTAGTAAATGTTAAGGTGCCACATGGTTACTCATCCAACATCCGTAGATTGGTATCAATGAAAGATCTGAAGTTGATAGGTCTTAAATCTCATGATTGTTACACTCTAATGCAACAAATATTGCTCGTGGCAATTTGATCTATATTGCCGAAGCATGTAAGGTTTGCAATTACCAGACTTTGTTTCTTTTTCAACAGTCTATGCAGCAAAGTACATGCGTCGACTATGTACTTTGCAAGTGCAAAGGATAAGAGTCCACGTGAAGCTAAAACGTCATATTACGGTGTCATTGAGGACATTTGGGAGTTTGACTACATAGATTTCAAAATTCCGCTCTTTAAATGTAATTGGGTTGATAACACCAAAGGAGTTATAGTGGATGAATTGGGTTTCACTTTGGTGAACTTTGAAAAGATTGGCGAGAAGGGTGAACCATTCATATTGGCATCACAGGCGAAACAAATATTCTATATCGATGATCCTGCGAATGATAAATGGTCGGTTGTTCTTCATGGTAAAAGACAGTTCATTGAAGATCCTATAGATGAAGAAGAGTACTATGATAAGTATGATGACTCCAGTCCATTCTCAGTTGGGTTGCCCACTCCACAAAATATTGAAGCTAATGATGACTTATATGTGCGCGGAGACCACAATGAAGGATTGTTAATTGATAAAAGATCACAATTTTAGAGACATGTATGTTAATACAAATGCTAAATGTTTGCCTTTTTCTAGTTAATACAAATGCTAAATGTTTGCCTTTTTCTAGTTAATACAAATGCTAAATGTTTGCCTTTTTCTAGTTAATACAAATGCTAAATGTTTGCATTTTAAATGACATTTTCAGATGGATGACCATGATGAGCATGATGTCCATGATGAGCATGAAGTCCATGATGAGCATGTTGTCCATGACGAGCATGGCGAGGATACTAATGTAAGTTCTAAAAACATATCATGTATTTCTATAAAATTCATTATCTTCTAGTTATGTCATATATCCTATATTTCTATATTGGGCTAATTTAGTGTGTTTTATTTTTGTCAAATTTTAGGTTGATGCACCTGTACCCACTGAAGCACTGGAGCAACTTGATGCGCAACACCAAACACTTAACAAGAAAAGGGGCATCACTCTGTTGAAGAAGTTATTAGCGCTAAGTGGTAGTGGATCCAAATTGGTGGTGGAGTTTGATAATGGAGGAAATCCAATTGGAGTGAACCGCAATAATTTTGTAAATTATCTTGGGTGTACCACTCGGAGCCATTGTGGTGTTAAGTATGACAATTGGCATAAAGTTCCTCAAGGGAAAAAAGACTTGATATGGAAGGATTTATGCGTGAGTTATTATTATTTGCAATTCTATTTTGTAGATTACAAATTCTATTATTTGCAATTCTATTTTGGATACTAGTTAATAACATTTCTATTTTACAGAATCTGTTTGCATTGGATGAGAAGTTGCATCGTAAAAATGTGATGCAACGCGCTGGAAAGATGCTTAGGAATTATAGGACAAATCTGAACAGAGAATACATAAAAGAGGGTGATAAGAAGAAGAAGTCAGCCCTTGAACAATGGAACTTCTTGGACAAAGAAGATTGGGACAATTTTGTTGCTTCAAGAAAATCTGAAGAATTCAAGGTATTAGGCGTCACTCCCAATTTAATTAATATACATTGTATTCACCTATTCAAGATTAGCATTTAGTGCTACTAACCAAATCATTAATGTGCATACTAACTAGGCCCTCAGTGACGCACAAAAAGCAAGGCGTGCACTGAATGTGCATGACCACACTATGGGTCCAAAAGGCTATGCAAGCGTTCGCCAAAGACTACAGGCGGAGTCTGCGGCTACTTAGGAGTCTGCTCCTACTCAGGAGTCTGCCACACCCATGCCTCGCCATGATATCTGGATAGCTGGCAGGCAAAACAAGAAGGGTGAAATAAAGAAGCTTGTAACTGCTGAGGCGGCTGCAAAAATGGTAAAATAACACTCTTAGAGAAATCGTTTGAATATTGATTATTTGTGGTGTTAACTTACCAATTTATGTTTATGGTGATTAGTGGGAGCTGCACGAGCAGAGGAAACAAGGCACGTTCATCCCTCAGGGCACAAGGGATGAATTGACAGTTGCTCTGGGTAACCCAGAGCATCCTGGACGTGTTAGAGGTGTCGGCGCTGGTGTTGGCATCAAAGCATTCTTTGGGCCATCCCAGCGCAAACCTAGAGCGGGACTTTCTCAAGAAGAGGTAACCTATTCTTTTTTTAGAATGTTACTGCAAAAGGAAATTCATTAATAAGAAGCTAATGTTTCTTTTATCCATGTATAGGAGAATAAGAGAGTTGAGGATTTAGTTGCTAAGAAGGTCAACGATGTAGTTGCTGAGAAGGTCAAGGAAGAATTGCTGCGGTGGCAGGCATCTCAGGCTTCCAATCAGCCTATGGCGACCCACTCTTCTCCTGATGCACAGACTGCGAGTAATCCTGGAGACCCATCGCCTAGCACGTCTGTTATAAGTATTGTTTATGACATTGTAGCTAGTCTTTTCAAGATGATATGTTTTCAAGATTATATGTATATATGTATAACATTCTTTACGTAAATTTGTAGGCATTGAAGCCATGCCGGTTAAGGATTACAGACTATGTTGTTGCAGAGGCGCAAGCTTACCCGTCCCTTCCTGGGGAAAGGTTTCACGGGACTCCAATGCCACAGGGCTATGTTCGTGTGGGCCCATTACGTGTGTTACCCGATTGGAGGGAAGTTGCGTTGCCATATGCCCACCCAGATATTGATACACTTGGTGAGGCAGAAGGCGGGGTCATATTGTGGACCAAAGCAGATGTCGTCTACACGACTGAAATTGTAAGATAAATTTACATTGATTTAGACTGTTAATGTGTAAATATGATGTCAACTGATCTGAAATTATATATACAGGTTAAAAAGAAGACACCAGGAGCACCTAGGCCTCCACCTCCACTTCCCGCATTACCAACTTGGGTTCCAACTGACCTAACATACCCGTTAGGTCCTGCTTGTAGGGGAATGGCATGTTGGCTACGGGCACATAATATACATTGCCCTATAATAGTTTCTTTAGATGTAGATTATGCAGGTCGATCATACGATAGCTCTTTATTTATACAAGATATTATTGAGCTGTTTATGTATGATTGACTGAATACATCAATGATAGAGACATGGATAAGGTGAGATCTTGTTTATACATCCATATACCTTGTGTAAGATTCGGTGATCTGGTTTCTTATATATTAATGCATACGCCTATATGTTTTGCAGCTACTTAGTCGAAGATCATTGCAAACAATTTGCATTTGATCATGTGGGATTTTTGATTCCATCATTGATTAGTTTGGTAGCTAAAGACCCTGATAATGTTCAACAATACTGTATAGATGCTTTTACAATTTTTGGTCAGCAAAAGAAGACGATAATAATAGCTCCATTCAATGTCAAGTAAGTTTACTTTATTTATAATTTGGACTTAAGAAAATTCCATTTTTATTTTGCATTTTGAGTTATTAATTGTTAACTTCTTACTTCTAGCGGTAGACATTGGGAGTTACTAGTTATTGTCCCCGGGACATTCACTGTTTATTATCTAGATCCTGCGGGGAGTACATTGAACACTAAAATTGGACACGTAATGAGAATGCCATTATTCTGGTGAGAAATATTTCATTTTTATATCCGTTAACATCTTTTATTACATTACTATTTACTTATGCAATGTATTGTGTTATATTAACATGTAGGGGTTTAGATGCATTCAAAAAGGTTGGAGGAACGGTCCCAAGGAAAAAGAACCAGCCAATAAATTGGCAGAACGTACAAGTAAGTTCCCGACTCGAATATATATAGTATTGATGTGAATTGTGCTTAGTTGTATTATTTTGTATGTTTCAATTTATAGTGTGCTACACAAGACAATGGTTGGGCATGCGCATACTATGTGATGCGATTTATGCAGATGATTATCAAATATGCCGCATTGGACATCGATACCATACATGAGGTATTATATATAGTCTCATTAGTTAGTATGAAATATATCAATCTTATCTTATTTTTATATTATTACTTATATATATACATCATTCTCTTTGCAGGTGTTTAAAACTGACAACACTATAGGTAAACGCTTAAAAAATATACATGCTCCATATACGATGGAAGCATTAAATGAAGTAAGAGAAGAATGGGCAAAAGCCATACAAGCAGTGGCAACTGTAAGATATAATTGGGATGTTGATAGCGATAATGAATGATACTTTGTAAATGAATATTTCTGAATGTTAATACATGTATTTGAATGTTTCTATATGTGTGAATGTGAGAATTGAATTGATGTCTGAATGTATGTACTTGTGTAGAATTTTCCTTGTGACTTTTGCAGGTTTGCGGCCTGTTTGTAGGCTGATATCAATGGATGTCGTAAACCTGCAGTTCAGAAAACTGAACTGCAGGTTCTCATCCTGCTGACCAGCCACAGCAGGCCTGCAAACTGATATGAAAAAAAATATATATAAATAGGCGTCGGTTATTTATAGAAAATCGTCAGCAAAGACATACAGCGTCGGTTATTTGATAAAACCGACGCCTAATAGTACAAACAACCCGACCGTGCAGGATAGCACGGCCGTGGTGTAAAAGGTGTCGGTTATTCATATAAAATCGACGCCTATAGTACTAAACACGGCCATGCAGGGAAGCACGGCCGTGTCGTCTTGAAGTACAGGCATCGGTGGTTTAGTATATAACCGACGCCAAAAGTGTTCGCGCCACAGAAAATGGCGTCATCTAGGGCACTTTATGTGTCGGTTATCTACTAAAACACTGACGCTATATTCTATATAGGCGTCGGTTGTTTAGTAAATAACCGATGCACAAAGTGCCCTAGATGACGCCATTTTCTGTGGCGTGAACACTTTTGGCGGCGGTTATTTACTAAACAACCGACGCCTATAGAACAAATAGGCGTCGGTTAAAAAACTGACGCCAAAGTATTCGACCTTTAGCGGCGCCCACATAGACGTCGGTCGGAAACCGACGCCAAATGGGGTTAAACGACCGACGCCAAAGGCCGTTTCTGTAGTAGTGCTAATGAACTTGGAAATTGATGATTGATGCGGATAATGATCTCGTTATGGATTAAAAGGATAAAATAGTAGCTTTAATGAAAAAGAAGCTTGATTGATGATTAATGTGCCTGTAATATGAAAATGGGATTATATTTTGTTAAGATAACCTTAATATTGAAGAATAGATGAGATAATTAGGGTTTGTGAGTAATGGCATAAAATTAGGGTTTAATATGGTAAAAGATGAAGGAAAACCCTAAATGCAAAACAAAACCCTAAAATGGATACAGAAACCTTAGGAAGCGATTTCAAGTTGAATAGAAAGAATCTTGATAAAGTATGTAGTAAATGGGATACATGTGTTTTTCAAGATTCTTGATTTTGTGGTTGAATCACTTCCTTGGATTGCTTTCTTGGTTGGAATTGATATTAGCTTGAGAAATCTACTGAACATGTATGTGGTTACTTATGAATAACCGCTTAGGTTTTCCGATTGATTCCCGAATGATTTAACTGCATTGAATGCAACTAAACTGTTTGGATGTTCATATTGCAATTATAAAGTGACTATGACTATCACATAATGTATATGCCTACAAACTCAGATCATGGTTCTCTCTGTGGCATTATAGCTAACCTAGTACGTGGCTGCCTATGGGTAGGTCCATCAGGTTAGAGAAAGGCCTAGTACATGGCTACCTATTGGGTAGGTCCATCAGGTTAGAGAAAGGCCTAGTACATGGCTACCTATTGGGTAGGTCCATCAGGTCTATGGATGACCTAGTACATGGCTACCTATTGGGTAGGTCCATCAGGTCTATGGTTGACTTAGTACATGGCTACCATTGAGGTAGGACCATCAAGTCACAATGAGTTAGATATTGGGCTATCTTCGGATAGTGCCATGCGACTCTATTTTCTAAAAGAGAGGTGATATCCATGTCCACTGCAGGGACAGCCCAGAGTTCGAGAATATGTATGGATTGAGTTGTATGGCTTAAAATGTAATCTTGATTGTTAAATGATTAATTGAATGATTATATTGTTAACATAGTTGAACATTATTTGTTTCCTCCACATACCAGCTTCGGCTGACCGACGTTTTGTTTGTCGGCGTTTTAGGTACAATGAAAAGAACAAACAGTAAAGTGGCACATGTGGTACTAAATGAGAATTAAAGTGCAAAGGAGGATTAGATAGATTAGTATCTGTGTGGATAGAAGTTTAGAGATCCAAGTTTTCAAAAAGGTATGCAAAAATTTATTTTCTTACAACTTTCAGTATAGTATGTTAAAATTTGATAATTATTCTTGGTTAATTGATGAACCTTTGATCCGGAAGTCATGGGTCCGGCTTCGACCTCTCGGTCTCCCTTAATTGGGGGTTATCAGGAGGTGGGGTCATAATAGTTCCAGTTCTATATGAACTTGTAAACATGTGTATGACCTTTCTATGGTGTAACATGTTATGGGACAGGTTGATAGCATTAACCTATGGTGCTAAGCACAAAATAGTTGATGGTTCAAATTAGGATTTTCAAGCTATTTCCTTCCCTATCACACCACCGATGATCATACCATTCAATAGCCAATGGTGTTTCTATCTTGGAAACTGATGTTCATGATCAAGGGTGTAAAATTTATGGTGACAACCTATGGTCACCCCCTTAGGTCAGGTTTTGTCTCAATTAGATGTTTAATTATCATCTACTAAGTATTCTAATGATGTTATCAATTGATGATGACATTAGCTTAATATTTGATGGTGTTAACTGAATGTACTACTGATATAACAACCAATGGTAACCTAATGATCATATTTAATGGTGAATCAGGTCATCATCATATATCATGAGTTAATAATGTAATTGTAGATTTGACGAAACATTAAACTAATGGTTCCTTGGTTCAATTGATCTAATGGTTAGACCTATACTTCAATTGATAACCTTGAACAATGAACCTGATCCAATGATTAATATTGGATGCTTCCACATTCAATATATTAGAATAAATCACATGGTATTATATGTGGGTCCTAGTGATGATAATTCGATGGTCCAATTCCATTAATTTTTAGTCTAACCTTTGCCATCATATAGTTATATTTGATAAATCACTATAATAAGTGGATGTGTAACTCCCATGTGATCTAGCTTGTTATACCTAACCATAATGTAATTATATGATGCTGATTGGTTACAATCATACCTCTTGAATGATTAATGTGATTATGAATTAAACTCTTCTTATGTTGAAACCACAATGTACTACTATTTGAATATCATATTGTCTTACCATGTTAATATCTATGGACACATTTGTGCTAATGATCTTTTGAGCCTTGTTTAAGGCATGGAATGATGATGATAACCTTACTATGAATAATGTGATGGTCTTAACTATTGGTATGTATGCCCTGAGAGCCAATCATGGGATGATTGGTGGGATACATAAAGATTGATTTGATAAACATCAAAGCCAAGCTTCCAATTCTTTCTGGTTCAGTCATATGAGATAGTGACAGAACATATTGAATGTCTAGAGAATGACAGTACTCAATGACGTATGCCTTCAGGTTGAGGACCTAAACGATGAGATCATACAGATGCTAAGAGTTTGTACATTCTTGTTATGTCCCTAGTCGGATGTCATTGTGGAAGGTAGATAGACAACAATTACACACAAGACTAGATTGTGGTGTTGGTTGATGACAGAATCTCATTAGTCATGATATAGAGATATCAAACCAAACACATAGGTACTTGTTAGTGAACAAGTGTACCGAACAGACCCACCGTGAGTTTGACACATGGAACCATGACATGGTAGTCACAGTCAGTACTCACATTGATGGTGGTGAGTGTGATTCTTTGACATGAAATCACTACACTCAACACATGTCGTTGGGCACACTTTGACATCATCAAACGCAGTCCTGAAACATGGGTTGTTATAAAGGTGACGATTGGGTGGCTTTAACACATGGGGCTTTTGAGGGGTGAGTGATAGATATGGGATTTGTCCCTCCTGAGAAAGTTTGATATCCAAGGCCACTTGATGAGTAGGATTGAAATAGGCGTGCGCACGCATGTGTGGATCAGTATGTGATATTGATGGCATACATATCTCTTCCAATCTACTCTGAGATCAAGAAAGTGAATGAACGTTGATAGGATGACTGTTCCATGCCTCGAGTTCATTCGGGATATCAGTGACAAAGGAATTATACATTCGCTGTAACACCATTCACGAATTGTAGGATTGAAAGTTGTTCTCCAACTTTCTATTTCACTTGGGTAGCACTGATGTGTGACTAGGCACCGCTCTTTGCTTGTGAAGTCATAAGTGTTATGGACTTTCACTGCCAATGTGAAAAGGACATGTAGGGTCACACACATAGGATTTAACCTGGAAGAGGAGTTTTGTCCACCAACAATGTTTAGATTGATTACTAAAGGAGTTTAGTATTTCAATTAAACACTCAATCAATTGATAACTCAATGTCATAATGTTCAAGGTGTTGGACATATTGATTAGAGTATCAGATTGATTGAAACCGCAATTGACTGATTCTACACTATCTGCACTCCCAACCGATTGGCTCATGAGATGAACCGATCGGCTCAGCTTGGTGAACCGATCGGCTCAAGTGGTGAGTCGATTGGCTCATGGACCGGGTGAACGATTGCTTCAAGCGTTGAAATGATCGATTCAACTATTACAACCGAGCAAGTTGGGAAATTCAGATTGGTGAGAATTTTCCTTTCGTTTCACTTGCCCAATTTGATTGGAACAAGGATTGGTATTCGATACCAATTAGAAACAAAAGAGAAAAAGTCAATCGGGAACTGACGAGGGCCACGAACTGACCGGTTCAGTAGTGAACCGACCGGTTGAGGTGTCCCAACCGATTGGTTGAGGTGTCCCAACCGATCGGTTGAGGTGTCAATCGACCGGCTCAGGTCCCCAACCGACCGTTTCAGAAATGAAACGATCGGTTCAGGTTGCGAGTTGGTTGTTTTGTGGAAAATCTTGAACCCTTCTACTCCTGCTTTTAGTCTCGCATTTCCTGGGATGGAGAACCCTATCCCATGACCCTCCTATATATAGGGGTATTGGGGGCTTCTCAAAGTAAAACTCAGTGCAACCAGTTGCTCTACAAAGTTGTCGTTCTCTGGTTTTGGTAACCGAGAGAGCCCGAGCAAGTGCTACCCGCAAAGGGAGGCGCAGCAAGGGAAAGACAACTGCAGTTGCAACTGGAGGCAGGAGAGTGTGTTGGTGACTAGTACGTCAACAGGAGGGTGAAACTCCTTCCATCTCCTTGTGGGATAAGGAGTGTGGAGTTCCAGGTGGTCCATGTGGACTACTTCAGAAGCAGGAGGTTTCTACCGCTCAGGAGGACAACTGTCAACCCGACAGTCCGGTGAGACCAGAAGTCGTCAGTCCCGGTGCGACCAGGAGATGCACAAACACCATCGAAGACCAAAGTTGAAGACCGCGCAAAGCACAAGGTATTGTCGCCGAGCTAGCCTCGGGACAAGGTATGATTCCACAAACCATCCCTTTCCTATTATATAGACGTTGACGCGTTTCCTTGTTCTGGGTTTGGGGAGGAAATTTTTTGTTTCCGCTGCCTTCTCTGCCTCCCCTAAAAACCCAACAGTGGTATCAGAGCCACGTAAACTGCTCTATACTTTAGGGATTATCGATATGATCGATTTTGGTTTGTCGCCTTTATTTATTGCATACGATGCGAATAAAATTGGCTTTATGCATGTCCAATCCTAAATCCACAAATTCCATTTACATATATGATATGTATTATTAATACACTTGATACACGTCACCCTTAAACGAGTTTTGTGGTGGATGTATAGCGTGGTTAAGGCCAATAAACCCTATTTGTGTATGGTTGTATGTGGTTGCTTGCATCTCGGTCTGTGCACCGATCTTCCCTCTCCTATTCCTGATGTAACTCGAAATAATTCGAGATTCTTTCCTACCTTTGCTCCCCCCGAATGTAACTCAAGGTTTCCCTTTTAAGCAATGTAAAATTAGGATAGATTTTATTTCCTGTTATGTCAAAGAACGGAGGACATCCCGACGATAGCTGAGACGATCGGTTCAAGGCATGAACCGATCGATTGACATTCCAGACGATCAGTTCAAGGAGTGAGCCGATCGGTTGATGACCGACTCGAGGAGCGAGATGAGTGGGTGGTGGCCATGGAGAGATGCACGATGACCAGGAGAACCGATCAGTTGGAGGAGCCAACCGATCGGCTGGTGGCACCCAACCGACCAGTTTGATGGTGAGCCGATCATTCATGTGATGAGTTGATCAAACCCAGAAAGGCAAAGCACAGAGTTCATCTTGTAAAGGTTGCATGTGATGTTGACCTAGATGACTGTGATTCCTCTTGGCTCGAGGAATCACATTAGGATGTCCATAATCATCGCTTTTATCATTTCACATGTTTTCTGTGGGATATAGCATGTATATGATACGTACTATATATTGTGGGTGATTGGATATGTATATGTATATAAAACCAAATCCCTCATTAAATATTAAGTTTTAGATGCCTTCCAAATGCGACACACGTGAAAAGCTTGATCGACCAAGTGTGGGCACGCCCAAGCATGGTGCACCGTCTATCTCGTGGAAGCGTGAAGGATGGATATGTGGGTCTTCCCAAGCAGGGTGCATATTCATCGTGTTGGCTTTGGGTCAGACTTAACAAGGTGACCTATATAGGATCTAGCACCTTGAGGCATGGAGATGATCATGGCAAGGAGTTGCATATGACATCTTATCAAGAGTTTCATATGATGCAATTGGCAAGAGTTGCCTACCTGAGAGATCTAAGTTGTGGGTGACAGCCCAAGCTGGTCCATGACTTAGAGGATTTCAGGATGTTGCCCACTAGAAGGTTGTACGCTGCAATCTTCTGAATTGATAGTGAGGGCTATCAATTTGAAGTAAAATAGTGGGAGCGATAATTAATTAAATGCCTAATTATATCATCAACTTTTCAAATCAATCTAATAAGTCAAAAATGAGTTTTTGGACTAAAATTGCATATTTCCTTTTGTTAAAATAAATGGTTAATCAACAAATCACTTTATTTGCGATCGGTCTTTGAGACCAACAAATTAAATGGGAATTTTTCCACGACTGGTTAGGACATTGAGAAGTGTTCTCATTCGTAGAGTGAAAGCTCTAAGTCCTAGTTATACCAAAACCAGATGAACTCAATCCCACCACATCAATGGCTGAAAGTATGCTTATGGAAGCATACTGAGGATGACATTGATGAGGAGTGGTTGATGATGTGTTCTCTGAACTATGAGTTGCAGAAACAACATGAGACATATGATGTCTCAAGGACACTGTCCTAGTATGTCATGATAGAAGGAGATCCAGTAAGGTATTCACACACTCAATATAATTGGGTGTGTGGAAAACCTGACTAAGAAGGATTCCCTCTGAGCCAAGAGTTGGCTATTGGTATGGTACTGCAAATGTTGCGAGGATCATACAATTCATGATAAGATACAACATGAACAACTTTGACAAGTGTTGACAGAGTTGTTGGACATGTTGAGGATAGTAGAGGCAAAGATGAAGAAAGACTAACCATAATCTTTGATGTGATCAAAGAGAAAGGTAATTCTTAAGGGCAAGGATAAGGGCAAAGCAAAGAAGTTTTCTAATGCTAGCCAGCAATCCAAGCCGTCTTTAGCCTCAAGGCACATGGGGAAAGGGTGTATGAGGGAATTTACCTCTATATCTGGAAGAACAAAAGAAGAAGGAGGCGACAGACGTCTCTACTTAAAGGTGTCATGAAAGTAAACTTGAAACACTTTTGAGGTATATGATACCAAGATGTAAAGTGTAAAGCACTCAATAAATGGGGCAAATGTTGCCGCCATAGATAGGAGTACTTTAGTTTATTTTCAGCCTAAAAGGCATGTAATACAGTTATGAACTGCTATTTCATATTTGCCAATAGATAGAAACACTTTATTTTTTGCATATTGTATGAAAATGATGGCAAACAATAAAGTTGATGTTTCAATCTTTTAAAGATATGATCTTTGTAGAAATGCCTTGTTTATCTTGTGGTATTTGATATGCATAAGATAAAATGATACCTAAAAGTTATAGATAACTCAAACAATCAAATTAGCATCAATCATGAGAAATTCATTTCTAGTTTCCATGTGATGCATAAATCTAGACTCTTTTGGTTAGAGAACCAGTAAGAGACATGAATATCTTGGACATGATTAATGAATCTTCACTAATGGTAGTGGGAGAATGATTATCCTATTAGGTATGATACATGTGATGTATTTACATACCTATTGGAAGAAATGCTAATTCTTCAAATGGTGTTTAGAGAAATACCAATATGAATATCTTGAAGTGTTCAAGATTATCATAGATGAAGTGCAAATTTGGTAAAGTGTTAATTCTTGATGAGATCAATGAATGAAATACTTGGACCAAATGTTTGAGATCCTTATGAGTGATTATGATAGTGTATCATAGTGAACTCATGATTAAGGCATGGTGATGTCTAAATCAAGAAGGAATCATACTCTAAGCAGTTAGAGAATGATTATCAAATAACCGAATTCTTCTTAATAAAAGAATACCCCACACTAATAAAGGACATTAAGAATCACATGGAGTTGTGAGTTCTTATATCCTTAACATATATACCTCAATTATCTATGTGATGAGTTGTTCATGTGATGAGTCAACTATCCAGATGAATATGAGGAACCGAATCTTGAGTTATGGTTTATGACCATTACATCCTAAATGAAATCCATGTGAACCATAAGGTATGACCTTGATGGTAGCACTCATTGGATGAAATCCATAAGTGCAAATGAATCTTAAGTGTTAAGACACATGGATAACATTTTGAGAAGGATGATGCTTGTTGATTGCAACTTAATGACTAAGACATTTGGCATATGGATACTAAAACTGCATTCCTATGAGGAATAAAAACAAGGATGTGTACGTGACACAACCTATAAGGTTTATGAATCCACTGATGCAAATGAAGTCTATAAGTTACAATGAACTAATCAATGTGATTGATTGAGTACAAGCAACTCAAAATTGGATATTTACTTTGATGATATAGTCAAAGGGTTTGACTGATATGTCAAAGATAAAGAAGGGATCTGTGATTTAGTGGGAGCGTGTTCACATTCCACATGTTGATGTGAAATGGAAATGTTCTAGAATGGAAATCCAAAAGTGGAAATTATCTTTAGGGAAGATAGAGATGTTTCCTATGTGATAGGAATAGATATTATAGAGATAGTTCTCGAAAACCTCTTGACCTGAAAAGAGAAAGCATACATTGGCAGTCTGAACTGAAGGGTTCAGTATGCACAGATTCAGTGGGAGGAAACTTATCCATGTTACATGGAGTTAGTATCCCAAGGCCAAGCGTCCAATTCTTATGAAGAATGGGAACACTAAGAATAGATATGGATCTATCATGTATATAATCATCCCATTATCTTGCATGTATGGACATGGCAAGAACAAAAATGCATTCATCATCTTGTATGTATGACATGGCAATATGATGTGCTCATCTTGATAACTCGTATTTGAGACATGACGAGTGGATGTCTGTCTACTTCCAGTAAGGGTTACTGGAATACCATGAGAACTTGATAAGTACTTGAGAAGTACTAGTTCTATGGAGATAAGGAAGAGTTCAATGTAAAGAGTTACATTGATGCGAACTTCCGAAAAGGATAGAAAATTAATCGCAAAATATATATATAGGCTATATAAAAGTGAAAGTTTGTTGATTGGAAGTGTTCCAATAAAACCATTTAAAAAGGAAATGCTGAGTATCTATGTGTTAGAGAACAACAGTGGATACTATATGGATCTGGAGGTTCATGAGATGAACTTATAGATATTCCACTCATTGATGACAAGTATGGAATCCTTGATCATGCAATGTGGCTAAAGGTTAGCAAAGGAATACTAGATCGCATATTACGACAACATCTCATACATGTGACGTACAGCGAAGAGATGTGAAACATGTAATTAATACTGACTTTGGCAAGGTGTTGCCATAACTCACTATGTTGGCACAAGAGCATAGTAACATGTGGGGCATGTTTGAAGATCACTATGAATATGATTCAAGGGTGATTGGCTCGCAGTGCAAGTGGGAGTATATTGGTATGTATGCCCTGAGAGCCAATCATGGGATGATTGGTGGGATACATTAAGATTGATTTGATAAACATCAAAGGCAAGCTTCCAATTCTTTCTGGTTCAGTCATATGAGATAGTGACAGAACAGATTGAATGTCTAGAGAATGATAATACTCAATGACGTATGCCTTCAGGTTGAGGACCTGAACGATGATATCATACGGATGCTAAGAGTTTGTACATTCTTGTTATGTCCCTAGTCGGATGTCATTATGGAAGGTAGATAGACAACAATGACACACATGACTAGATTGTGGTGTTGGTTGATGACAGAATCTCATTAGTCATGATATAGAGATATCAAACCAAACACATAGGTACTTGTTAGAGAACAAGTGTACCAGACATACCCACTGTGAGTTTGACACATGGAACCATGACATGGTAGTCACAGTCAGTACTCACAGTGATGGTGGTGAGTGTGATTCTTTGACCTGAAATCACTACACTCAACATGTAACATCCCTGACCTGGGTTATGCTTTAACCCTAGGTGTTTTGATTAAGAAATATGATTATATGCTTAATATTATCTTTTGAAAAGTGATTAGGTCTCAAGAGGAACCTATGTTTCAATTTTGGTCCTGTTTGAATAATGTTGAAGCAATGTTTGCTTATTTTGGACTAAAGTGCAAATTACCCAAGTTGAGGGGTTAACTTGCAAATTGCACATGATAAGATGTTCCTCTTATGTTGAGACATCATAAGAATGAATATGATGTAGTGGTATGGTTTCTACAAGCTTGGACACCAAGATTAAGCTTGTAAAGCAATCCTTGTGCATTAAAACCTAGTTTTGGAGTAAAGTGCAATTTACCCAAAATCCAAGGTTCAATATGCAAATTACCACTTCAATAAGGTCCTTAATGTTTCTTGGCATCATGTAGAGAAAATAAAATGAGAGGTGCATCTCATTTGAATTAAGATGGAGGAGAGAGAATCTTGATATTAAAATAATCAAGATTTAATCCTAATTGAAACCCTAATTCAATTTAGGGCAAAAATGAATAAAAATAATTGAAGGGATTTCAACCAAAATGTTTTGGGTTGATTTTGAATAAGGATGGACGTTCCTTTGCCAAGATAAGGAACGAAAATATCTTAAGTAGGTGAAATTCCACTCACCTTATTATAAAGAAAAGTAATTTCCACTCACATATGGGATATTAATATAATAAGCATTAAGGTGCTTAATTTGCTTTTCTTTAAATTGAGGATAATGAAGGAGAATTAAAGGCAAAGGGATATGCCTCGTATCCATGGAGTTGAGGGGGAAGAGGCGGCCATAATTTTTGGATTAATTGGATTTTTATAAGGCATATTCTCTCTCATCAATTTCTTTATAAAAGTGCCATTTCCAAGCCCAAACCAAGGCCTTTTTCAGATTTTCTTCTTCCCCTTGCTTGCAAAACCGACCAAGGAGCTAGGGAGGAGCAGGGATCACGTCCCCAACCTGTGGGTAATCCCTTGACCTTCGTTCTCCTTGATTGCATGGTGGAAATCGAAAATAAATTATGGATTCCTTCTTATTTCGATCTCCTCTTCAACCCTAGCCAACTTTTACAATCAAAAGCTTGAGGACGAGCCTAGGGGGAGTTGCAAGAGCTTTATCCACCATTAATGGCGTGAGCGTGGAGCTTTGGAGCTCAATTGGAGGCGGGTTTTATAACTCAAACCCTTAAACATTGCTATTGCATCAATTCTCTATGCTTTGTTGATTGATTTCTTCAATTTGATACACTCTTGTTTCTTTGCTGCTATTTCCATCAAGAATGGTTGCTGTTCTTGGTTGTTCGAAGGAAGGGGATGATGAAATCATCCTAGATGCTTATCCAAAGAAAATTACCAAGCCAAATGGTTTTGATAGCTATTCCAAATCATTTTAATTTGATTGGCTATGCGGTTTCAGCAAACCGTTTAAGGGCAAACGGTTTGAAACCGTTTGGGAGCAAACGGTTTCAAGACCGTTTGAGATGATTGACCAAGCGTTGACCATTTGAGAATCTTGTTCCTAATTATTTAGACTAATGACCCTCCAAATTTGAGGGGAATCGTGAGTTGAAGGCCAATCAATTAGGCAAATCAAATTGAATTAAATGCTGATTTTCAACCTGATTAACTGGACCTGTTTGGGCAAACGGTTTCAAAACCGTTTGAGATGGTTGACCAAGCGTTGACCATTTGAGATTCCTGTTCCTAATGATGTTGGTTAATAACCCTCAAATTTTAGGGATTAACTCCAAAGGAATCGTGAGTTGAAGCCTAATCAATTAGGGAAACCTAATTGGATTAAGTGCTGATTTTCAATCTGATTTAATTAACCTTTTTGGGAAAACGGTCTCAAGATCGTTTGAGTGCGTTGACCAAGGGTTGACCGTTTGGGATTACTGTTACTAATTATGTGGTATAATGACTCACCAAAATTGAGGGATTAACTCCCAAGGAATCGTGAGTTGAAGGCTATTCAATTGGGAAAACCCTAATTGAAAACAGTGCTGAAATTCCAATGAGTTAAGTTGAAATTTTGGGTTGATTAGCCCAAACGGTTTCAAGACCGTTTGGGGATCACCCCAAGACCGTTTGGAGGTCTGGGGTCAAGTATAGTTGACCAATTGAAGGTCCAAAGGTACTAATCATATTGCAATGTAGTGCTGATTTGTTGATCAACTCGATAGACCAATCCATGATGAATTTTCACTAGAGTCCAAAGGTTAGATGGGAAAACGGTCTCAAGACCATTTGGAGCTCATCCAAACGGTCTCAAGACCGTTTGGTGGTCACCCAAGACCGTTTGGAGGTCTAGGGTTGAGTATGGTTAGGTGTTTGAAGGTCTAAAGGTACCAAGTTGTTAAACAATGTAATGTTGATTTGGTGATCAATCCAATGAACCAAACCCTAATTGGATTGCTTAGATTTGAGTGATATGATGGGAAAACGGTCTCAAGACCGTTTGGAGGTCATACAAAAGACCTCAAGACCGTTTGGGGCCAGGTCATACCCAATTTGGATGATGGTTCAATGGTTTCAAAGCAACTAGTCTTACATTGATTAGTGTTGTTGAATCATCGATTCCAAACCCTAATTCAATTGAATCAAACCCTAATTGATGATCAATTGAGGGTCAATTGAGAGTCAAATCAGTTGAAGGTTGACCTATTAAACTCAATTGAAGTATGAGGGTAGGTCCAATTGATGACTGGTTCCATGAATTCAATGATTGAAGGAATCAACATTGAAAACCCTAATTCAATTGGATACCCTATGTAATGGAGGTCCAATGTGATTGAATCTCTTGAGAATCAAGATGATGAATGATAGATTGATCCAATGTTGATTAGTAATGATAATCAAAGAAGGTACAAAGGTTGAAACCCGATTAGTACCTAAGGGATTAGTGCCAATTAAGGGATGAATTCCTAATTGCTTATAGGGTCAATGACTTGATACACTATGTTAATCATAGTTGTATGTACTCAACTAAAGGGTGATATGACCTATTCAAGTTGAGAAGTTGATAGCATGAATTTATACATGAATATGATTCATGTGGTGGTTAAGAGTTATGATCCTTAAGTAAAGAGATCATGAAACCCTAAACATGAACATAAACCCTAATTGACAGGGTTATTGAATTCAAACCCTAGTTGAGGGTGTATCCTTATGAAACCCTAGTTGAGGGTGTATCCATGTGAAACCCTAGTTGAGGGTGTATCCATGTGAAACCCTAACTGAGGGTGTATCCATGTGAAACCCTAGTTGAGGGTGTATCCATGTGAAACCCTAATTGAGGGTGATTTAATGAGAAACCCTAATTGGGAATGATTAGCAAACCTTGAATATGGGAAACGTGATATGAAACCCTAATGAAGGGTGATGCTATATGTAATCCCTATTCTAAAGAAGGGAGATGGTATGTGAAATCCTAATCCGTAATGAAAGAATAGAATTCATACTTGAATATGATTCATGAGGGGAACTTCTGTAGCACGACCGTGGTAGCTTCACTTTGCACAACCGTGCAAGGTAGCACGGTCGTTCTTGGTTGCACGGCCGTGGTGCTCTATGCTTGATTTAGAGGTGATTTGAAAGTGACCTCATATGATCGTATACCTTGATATGATTATAAGTCCAATATAATTGGATGAAGGATACATAAGATATGTGATGAGAAACCCTAGTTGAGGGTGTATCATTGTGATTATTTATAAGCAACTTTATAATAAAGTCATGCCTTAAACTAAGATAAGTCCATATCATGTGAGATAGCTGTACAATTCTAATGTGTGGCCTTTGCATTATATGCTAAAGGTAAGAGATTAGTGATGGGATGTATTAAGAGGGAAATACCTTAATACAAGATAAGATGGATAACTCAACATAGTTTGAAATGATGAGAAAGTGATACATCAAAATATGATAGTTATCACATTCAGCATTTCAGGGTTTATATGCCTTGATGTACTTCAAATCCAATATAATTGGGTAAGAAACATATGAAGTGTGTTATGAAACTATTACAATGAAATGTAATGAGTTGTTACACCTTGATGAGTGTTAATTAATGTACCTTGAGAATGGGGTTAAGCCCAAATGATGTGTATGATATAATCATACCATGATAAGGATGAGAAATGAACTCATACCTTGAATTGATGATCATTAATGCTATATGATGAAAGTAATGTTCTAGAATAATCAAATATGATATCCTTGAATGCCCCAGAGGTATGGAATAATGTATTAAGGGTTGGATAGATAATGAGATCATGAACTCTTTATTAATGAGAAATGGGGAACCCTAACCCTAACTTGGGTAAAGGGAATGAAAAGCCCTATTTGATAGTAAACCCTAATTCCTGGTAGAGGAATAATGGTGTTGCTATCACGTCATATGATGTGATAAATATCTTGTATGATTGTTATCATGCCTAATAACCATACAGATATTATGAGATGATGTATATAGCTAGTGTGAGCTGTGACATTTATATAATAAATGTTGATTGGCATTATGTGCCTTAATGTTGTTGTTGCTTAGTAAAAGAAGCAATATGCATGGACTTTTATGAGTCACATGAGTAAGTTGTTACCCAGTGAGAGGTGACAAGATATTTCATGGCCTTGTGAGTCAGGTGTGATGCTTGTGTAACAAGTATCATGAATGCCTTGGTCAGATGACCTGAAGGTGATAGTTACCTGAAAAAGGTATAATAATGCTCAATGATGAGTTAAGGGTTTGAATACCCAGAACCATATGATTATGGTGATGAGAAAGTGAAGGGATGATAATTCCCAGTATTGAAATGAGGGACTGAGTTCCCAGGGTCTTTGAAAGACTGATAAAAGTAGTACATGTCTCTTTATAGCATTGCTGTAATAAGTTATGGTTGAGAACTTGGATGATGCTAAAAGAATATGAGAATGTACTTAATAAATCAAGTGAAATCTATTCATGTAGGGCTCTGACCATAGATCCATCATCGTCAGGAATAGGTGATGGTGAAACGGGTGCCCGCGGCAAAACCCGGAGCACATATTTTGAATATGTGGGGGTAAATGGGCGAAAATATCCTTACATCCTCTTGAAGAGATTGTTGGAAGGTAAACAAGAAACCTCTCAATCCTTCATGAATATGTCGGGATGGATGTATCATGAATCTCCCAATGATACTTAATGTCGGATCGAGGAGATAAACAAGAAATCTCTCGATTGGCGATGAGAGTGCAGTTGACATTGTAACTCTGTAGTGAAGGTGCCAGAATACCCTGGCTAGCTAGTTAGCAGAGACACAAGATGTCCTGCATGTGGTCTCGTACTGACCGAGACAGATGAGGTCATAAGAATCCGGCTCTTTTGATGACCTATGTATGGTACCGAGGCAATTTCGTAATGGTCGGTTGGAGTATGAGTGGTATATCTCATCTCCTCAGAGCATAAGTGTGATTGTAAAATGTAATCAGCCGTATAGCATGTTTGCTTAAGGATTGAATACAGAGATTCATTGGCTGATGTTGCATTTCTTTGTGCATTCCTTAGTAGATAAATGTTAATTATGTTTCTTTATATTCTCAACAAAGTAGACAGATGAATTACTTATCTACCATGGGTAGATGCAATGACCTCCTTGAGAATGGAGATTATCTTATTCTGTTCTATGATGAATAATTATGCCTGATAATGTAAAAGTAGCCCCTACTCAGTTTTAATTTGATAAACTGCAATAACAATGTTTTTGGCAGAGAGTTATATCTCTCGCTGGGGCAATTTTCAATTGTCTCACCCCCGTGGGAAACATTTTTAGGTATGCATGGAAGGCAGAGTAGAAACCCTAGAACAGGGAAAGAGCAGCAGCAACAACAGGGACAACAATAAGATCTCAGGTGGAAATATTGTCTGTCTAGTCATATAGATAGTAGTCTTATGTGTCGTCTCTGTACTCTCAGGTCCTCGGAGTTTTAAATGTATCAATCTGAGTTTTGGCTTAGTGCCTCGAAGTTTTTATACTACCTGTGTATATTTGTTAACAGGGTAGTCAATGTTGTAATCCTTGAAAAGGAATGGTACATGTTGTGTACTTGTGAACCAGGATGAATTTGGAATACTTTGGTTCATGGTTAAAGAGTTTTCCTGTGAATGGATCTCTTTGCAAAAAGTTTTAAATTTTCAGTAATCCGCTGCAACTAATGATCGCTTCTGCATGTTTTATTATTGTTAATGACACTTTTTATCTTAATGATGGCGGGTGTCGTTACACAACACATGTCGTTGGGCACACTTTGACATCATCAAACGCAGTCCTAAAACATGGGTTGTTATAAAGGTGATGATTGGGTGGCTTTGACACATGGGGCTTTTGAGGGGTGAGTGATAGATATGGGATTTATCCCTCCTGAGGGAGTTTGATATCCAAGGCCACTTGATGAGTAGGATTGAAATAGGCGTGTGCACGCATGTGTGAATCGGTATGTGATATTGATGTCATACATATCTCTTCGAATCTACTCTGAGATCAAGAAAGTGAATGAACGTTGACAGGATGACTCTTCCATGCCTCGAGTTCATTCGGGATATCAGTGACAAAGGAATTATACATTCGCTGTAACACCATTCACAGATTGTAGGATTGAAAGTTGTTCTCCAACTTTCTATTTCACTTGGGTAGCACTGATGTGTGACTAGGCACCGCTCTTTGCTTGTGAAGTCATAAGTGTTATGGACTTTCACTGCCAACGTGAAAAGGACCTGTAGGGTCACACACATAGGATTTAACCTGGAAGAGGAGTTTTGTCCACAAACAATGTTTAGATTGATTACTAAAGGAGTTTAGTAGTTCAAATAAACACTCAATCAATTGATAACTCAATGTCATAATGTTCAAGGTGTTGGACATATTGATTAGAGTATCGGATTGATTGAAACTGCAATTGACTGATTCTACACAATCTGCACTCCCAACCGATCGGCTCATGAGATGAACCGATCGGCTCAGCTTGGTGAACCGATCGGCTCAAGTGGTGAGTCGATTGGCTCATGGACATGGTGAACGATTGCTTCAAGTGTTGAAATGATCGATTCAACTGTTGCAACCGAGCAAGTTGGGAAAGTTGGATTGGTGAGAATTTTCCTTTCGTTTCACTTGCCCAATTTGATTGGAACAAGGATTGGTATTTGATACCAATTAGAAACAAAAGAGAAAAAGTCAATTGGGAACTGACCAGGGCCACGAACCGACCGGTTCAGCAGTGAACCGACCGGTTGAGGTGTCCCAACCGATCGGTTGAGGTGTCAACCGACCGGCTTAGGTCCCCAACCGACCGTTTCAGAAATGAAACGATCGGTGCAGGTTGCGATTTGGTTGTTTTGTGGAAAATCTTGAACCCTTCTACTCTTGCTTTTAGTCCCGCATTGCCCGGGATGGAGAACCCTATCCCATGACCCTCCTATATATATAGGGGTATTGGGGGCTTCTCAAAGTACAACTCAGTGCAACCAGTTGCTTTGTAAAGTTGTCATTCTCTGGTTTTGGTAACCGAGAGAGCCCGAGAAAGTGCTACCCGCAAAGGGAGGCATAGTAAGAGAAAGACAAATGCAGTTGCAACTGGAGGTAGGAGAGTGTGTTGGCGACTAGTATGTCAACAGGAGGGTGAAACTCCTTCCATCTCCTTGTGGGACAAGGAGTGTGGAGTTCCAGGTGGTCCGTGTGGACTACTTCAGAAGCGGGAGGTTTCTGCCACTCAGGAGGACAACTGTCAACCCGACAGTCCGGTGAGACCAGGAGTCGTCAGTCTCGGTGCGACCAGGAGCTGCACAGACACCGTCGAAGACCGGAGTTGAAGACCACGCAAAGCGTGAGGTATTGTCGCCGAGCTAGCCTCGGGACAAGGTATGATTCCACAAACCATCCCTTTCCTATTATATAGACGTTGACGCATTTCCTTGTTCTAGGTTTTGGGAAGAAATTTTTTGTTTCCGCTGCCTTCTCCGCCTCCCCTAAAAACCCAACATTAACGACATTTGGGCATGTTTGAAGCCATGATTGAGGTGAAATCCTCTTCATGTTCCAATAAGGGTTAAAATTCTGGAACTTGTGATAAGATATTGGTATCTTGTAAAAGTATGATGATAAGTGTGGTCTATTAATTTGCAATGAATGATAGCATGTGGTAATGTGATTAAGATTTATATCTCAAATGTTTTATATCTTTTAAAGTTGTTATACATATACTCTTGTTAGAAAATAATTAGGGTTTGAATGTCCATTTGTATGATTTATCCTTAATTCACCCAATTGGCATAACTAATTAAGTGAAACTCTAATCATGTAGTGCCCTGTGCCATATATCTATCTGAGTGTCAGAAATTGCCAAATAGTTAAATGAGTATTCCTAAGGGATACTCATAGCGCATATTGATGAGTATGCAGGGTGCTTGTCATCCTGAATTCAAGTGTTAGGGAGGATGACAATGGTCATACCTAGCACTCAGTTTGAGAACGGTTGCGGTCATGTCTCAGTGATTATATATATATATATATATATATATGATGAGATTGGAGGACAATTGTGGTTGTACCTTTGATGGTAGGGTATGCGTACCCATCTCCTTTCACTAGTGTTGTAACCTATACAAAGAATGGACTAGGCTATTAGTAGCTTGACCTTATGTGTCAATGTGCGGACCCATACTGACCGGGGACAAAGAATATCTTAGGAGTTTGGCTCTTCCTAGATCTTGTATGACACTCATTTTGACTGAGTAGTGGTCAGTTGGGATTTGAGTGGTATTTCTCAAATCCCTCAGGGCAATGTAATAAAAGAAGTGATTCCAGCCGTGTAGTATAATTTCTAGGGTTTAATACATATCACATTGGTTGATTAACCCTTGTCTTGTCTTTACACTACATAGTTCTTACATGATGCAGACTTATGAAAATTGTGCAATTCTACTTGATGTTACAACTTATTTTCTTAACTGCTTAGTATGATTAAACTGTTCAATCTATTTGTATTGCTTAGTCAATACCCTAACTGTGCAATATATTTACTGTTAATTAATATGTTATAATCAACATATGTTGGATAGATTTATATCTCTCGCTGGGACTAGGTCTCACCCATGGGTCACCACATTTTATTTAGGTGGTTGCGGGCAATGAGGTCGAGGTCGTACTGTGGAAGAGAACCAACCTGGTGATCAATAGATTCATAAGGTTGGTGAGTTTTAGATGTTAGTAGTATATTCCTAGTGTCATCCATGTACTCTAAGGTCTAGATATGGGATGTGTTTTCTAGATGATATACTCATATCGACATGAGATTTTGGTAGTGTGCCAATGTTTGTAAATATATGGCATGTACATGTGAAATGTCTTTTGTATACAGGATGTGACTGAGGTCTTTGGACCCATATGTAAATACTTGTTACAGTATATGAGAATGGAATGATGGACCTTTTGTAATTGTTCTAGAGTTTATTTACATTGTTGGAATTAGTTCTAATTATCCTACATTTTTTACTATGTGATTAATTAGTAGTTGATCATGTTTTTTGTTTTGAGTAATCTCAATTAGCGTGATGAGGTGTCACACTTTCCATGCCAGGTTTTAATACTTACAGTATGAGGATATTATTCCCCATCATTATGTGGAATATAAATATGCTCCCACTAAATATTTGGTAATCACATATTTCATCTTCATTTTGACTAAAGTGAACTCTTTGAATATCTTGTCAAAACTAAGATTTCATCCATGAGATTCTTGATTCAATCATATTGATTGACTTTTGTAGCTTATGTACTTTATTTGAATTTTAAAGATTTATAAAGCCTTTAGGTTGTGTCACATGCACATCCTCTACAATATCCTTATTTATGCAGTTTCAACATCCATATGCCATATCTCATAGTTGTAATGAGTTGCAGTGAAAAATCATGATCTTGATGGACGTAACAATGGCAACTAGTGAAGATAATTCATCATGTTCAACATCTTGAACATGTTTGTAACCCCTCACAACCAATCTTCTCTTATAGGCTATCCATGTCAGTCTTCTTCTTGAAAACCCAATTGCACCCTATTGGTTTTACCCCTTTAAGTGCTACCACTAAGGCCATACCTTATTGGTGTGCATAGAATCTATCGTTGATCCCCCTCAGTAGTTTCTAGATAGGTTGTTGGCTCATGAGAAGAGATAAATTATAGGTTCTGATTATAGTGGAAGAAACTCTTGCTCCATTTTGCGATGCAAAGTTTGACCTTGCCCTTTCGTAGAGGCTTACTTGTTTTCAAATCTTACATATTCGAACATATGTGAGATCTACATCTGGTAACCAGCACCCAAGATGAATAAGTAGTCAAATTTATCTCAATAATGTATATACCTGAAGTGGAGATCACTATCCCCTCCTTCTTATTCTTTAATTCCTCCATGTGGAGAGGGAAATTCCTCTTCCAGTGTCTAAGATGGTGATAATGGTGACAATTTCCTCCCTTGTTCACCCCTTCCTTTGCTTTTAGTGTCGAAGACTTGGGCTTCTGGATAGTTTTAGAACTCTTCTTAGTTTTGTCTATGCACTTGGACTTTCCTTTTTATTTATTGATTATCATCATATACTTGGGCTTGTCTTTCTTCATTTGTACCTCATATGTTCTCAACATGCCAAGAAACTCTGTCAATAGTTTGTCAAAGTCATTCATGTTGTAGTTCATGAAAAACTAGTTGTATGACTCTGGAAGTGATTGCAAAATCACATTAGAGGCAAACTTTTGACCCAAAGGAAATCAAAGTCTAGTAAGGTTCTCCACATACCCAATAAGATTGAGCACATGAGGACCTACTAGATTTTGTTCTGCCATGTTACATTTTATCATCGCCTTGGAGACATCATATCTCTCTTTGTTTTATTGATCTTGGTATATGTTCTCAAGATGTGTTCCCATCTCAATAACATCCATGTTTTCATATTGTCTCTTCAAGTCATAGTTCATGGAGAACAACATTAGGCATTTGACATCAATGACATCTTCAATATCATTCTTGTAAACATCCCTGTCAGCCTTAGGTGCAGTGGTTGTAGGTTCATTTGGCTCTATGTCTGAAGGACATAGATATTCTTCTCTAGTGTGAGAACAATTCTCATCGTCCTGAACCACTCGTGGAAATTATTCCCATTTAACACATCCTTCTCAAGGACTGATCGTGATAAAAATGTTTTATTGGTTGTCATTTGATTCTACAAGAGAAATTTGCAGCTTCTCAAAATAGTTTTGATTTGATTTGAATAAAATTTTATGATGTTTAATTAGGCCTTTAATTAATTATCACTCCCACTATTTCGTTCAAATTGATAGACATCACATATCAATTCAGAATATTGTAGCATTCAACCTTCTAGTGCGCCAAGATCCAAAACAATTAAGTTATTACCCGTCCAAGCCAACGTCCATATATAATCAATCGTTAACGTTGGCAACTTTTGCCAATTGCATCTTATGCAATTTGTAGATATATATGATATGCGCAACTCTTTGCCATAGTCATATGTATGCTTCTAAGTTCTTATTCTCATTAAAACCACTTAGTTAAGTATGAACTAAAAGCAACACGATAGCAATGCACCCTGCTTGGTAGGCCCACATAACTACCATCACACTTCCATGATACATACAACAAACCACGCTTGGCGTGCCCACACTTAGTCAATCAAACTTTTCATGTGTGTTAAATCTTCTGCTCAACCTTAACTCAAAGCCATGATCTTGCATAAAAAACAAACTGTAGTTTTCTTCTCCACTGCGTCCTAAGAACATCACTATATGCTATAAAATCAAATAGGTCCAAGCAGATCCTGAACATAGAAATTAGAAATGATTTGTCATCGTATCAACAATGTAACTCTTCATATACATAAGAGAATTTTTAATAAATATTTAGATAGACACAAGTAGAGTATCTACTCCTGCAATATCCTTGTTTGATTATTAAAGTGTCATCCATCATGTGTCATTGTTCTGCAGACTACTTCAAGCCATAAAGAGATTTCTTCAATTAGCAGACGACATTTCTCATAAACGCCCTTTTATCTACATGTATATCTCCTCGTAATCACCATGTAGAAGGACGTCTTCATATCTAGTTGTTCATGCTCCAATTCTAACGACAACAAACACCAAAATAATCTAGATGGAATATGTTTGGCAACATTAGACAATACATCATTATAGTCTATATCTTCCACTCAACAATAGTTATTTTCAACTAATAATGCTTTAAATCATGTCTTTTATCTTTTGAGCCAGATTCCTTTTTCTTGATGATACATTTGCAACTTAGATTCTTCTTATCAATGAGAGGCTTGATAAGCCTTCAAAACTCATCCCCATATTCATAGTGGCAAGCCGTATAACAAAAATATTAAGAATCATGAGCGCATGTTTGGTTCAGGACTAGGATTATGCAGTCAGGACTGGGTTAGTCTATAGATCTGGATTGGGGTAGTCTAGATCTAGTCTGATTTTATTTGGCAATCCAGTCAGATTCTGGTCATCTGGTCAGGATTCAGTCTCATTGTGTTTGGCAACTAGTCAGGATTCAGTCTGATCCTGTTTGGCAACCAAGTCAAGATTAGGCGAGTCATGATTAAACTATTGTCTAATTTTCTTTCCCAACCAAGTGGTCAGGATTCAGTCAGATTCTGGTCATCTGGTCAGGATTCAGTCTCATTGTGTTTGGCAACTAGTCAGGATTCAGTCTGATCCTGTTTGGCAACCAAGTCAAGATTAGGCGAGTCATGATTAAACTATTGTCTAATTTTCTTTCCCAACCAAGTTAGGATATATTTTAGTTCTGAATTACTTCTAACATATAACAGTTTGAAAGAATTAAGTTAACATCAAACAAAGATGTTGATGTATGCAATCTTTCACTGTTACACATGGTTGAGAAGTTCCCACTTTACATCAAAACTGGTTTTATGAGGTGTGTTTCATTTCAACACATAGTGTTTGTTGTATCAAAAAACAAATTAATAATATTTGTGTTGGTTGTTAGAACAGAGTATCAAACATATACCTACTTTCTTGCCACAGAATTATAGCCATCGGAATGGAGTAACCTTGATACATATTTGAATTAAATATATTGTTGGACACAAATGATCAAAAGATAGTACCACACGATGAGATTTAATGCATTATGAAACAAGTAGCGTCACAAAGAAAAGCATTAGTAGAAAATCATTTCAAATTTGTAGGTCTCAATAAAAATAAGACAGACACAAAGACTAAATTTACTTATTTTATCTAAAGAAGTATTCGGAATGAAGATTCCAACTTCCTTAAATAACACGTGTAATATGACCAACGCTATTTAAAATAATCAGTGTCACTACCACAATTTACATACTCGAAAAACAAAGATAGACACCACAACCCAATACATTACAAAATCCATATTGCGACTTCATAAAGCCAATTATATATCATCAGGAGTATCCTAGTATTCACTTATAATGTTATATATTCCAGAACTTGATGTTATATAAATTTACTTGTATGCCTTATATTTTGTATTCCGCAACACAACATTCAGAACACAATATCTTGAACAAATGTGTATTATAAACTGGCATGGACGGCTGTTTTATTTCTCATATCGCTAATGTGTCGTATAGCACCATTGAATTATAAATCCCAAATGTGACGTACCTAAATTTGATGAAACTGGAAAGGATTTCTGGTCCAACTATGGAATTGACAGCCATAGGCAAAAGAAGTATAGGCTGAAACTCTGAGCATTTATCTTATAAAGAAGTAGACGACTATGTATGAGAAAATGGGGGGCGTTGAGTTTGTGGCTGCTGCATATGGCTTTGAGAACCTGCCAGTGGCGTCAATGCAAATGCAGTAGGTGTGCGGCCTGCAACCCACGGTATACACACACAAAACAAGCAGTAGTACCAAATTAGCATCATTCAAACTTTCAATTTTTGTGTATAAATGCAAAGTAAGTAGAATAATCGGGACCAGGAATCCTGAAGAAGCACCTGAATAGAGAAGGTTTGCTCCCACAAGACAGAGTATGAGCCGCCGCACATCCTCACACATGAAAAAGAACAAGGAAGGAGGCTATAGATGAAGGAATCGATATTGTTCCGCAAACACCCGCACAGGGTCGGGGGAAAGCATGATTATGTTTTGATCGAGGCGACAACAAAGGCAGAGTTAGGGCGTAACAAGTGAATAAAGAGGGAACGGCGGGCGAGGGCGCCGGTTACAACTTGATGCCTTTAACCATATGTGATCTTCACTCCTCCTCTCCTGGACACAATCCCGCACACAATGCTCTCCACCGCCACCTCCGCCTGCATCTGTGGCCGCCTATAGGGTGACTCCCTTAACAGCTGCAGCAGCTTGCGAGCATCTCCCTGGGCCTTGGGTGTTCCTTTCACAGTGAGTTCCAGCAGGTCAGGATGGTCCCTTCTTTGAGGATAGCCTCCCTATACCTCCTCCTGTTACTCTCGCACATGGTCAGCAGTGCCCCGACAGCATGCTCTCTGCTCTGCGGCGTCCCTTCCTCAAGCACCTCGACAACGACCAACACCCCACCTTTCTCCGCCGTGAGCGCCCCTCTGCCCTCATAGAACTGCAAAAGCGTCTCAAGCAGCGCGTTGCACTTCCTGGCTGGTTTTGACGACTTGGAACACTGCTTGTGGAGCCAGAGGATGAGCGCTACGGGCCGCAGATGCAGGATGGCGGCGAGGTTCCCCGGGAGTGTCGAGATATTGGGCATGTTTGGTTACATGGATTTCGCTGTATTTGATTGTATTTTGGGCTCCAGATCAGCAAATTTTACGTTTGGTTTGCAGGATTGGAGAACTGAGGTTAATCCCGGGATTTTCAGACATAATAAGAATCCCGTATTTTGGTCTCCATCAAAATTCTCCCGGACGCCAAAATTCAACATGGCGAAGGCCGTGGACACACAAAAAAAAATTCCGCACTTACAAAATCCAGCAAACCAAACATAAAATTTAATTTTGCGGAATTTTGACAATGCAGTATTTTAGTAATGCGGGATGGACAGAATCCATGATTTCTCAAAATCCGGCAAACCAAACATGCCCATTGTAGAATGTCATCACTTTCGCTTGGTGTGTATCGTCTGTGAGTATGGCTACGAAGATGTGGATGATCCCGGCGTATATGCTTGTGAGCTCCATCGTCTTCTTCACTAGAGGAGAGAGGTGAAAAGAGGAGTCGAACAGGAGACTCCGGTTTCTCGAGACACGGGAGGAGAGAAGGAGAAGACAACTGTAAATCACACTGAGATTGTAAATCCCGGTTAGAGCGGGACTGACTTGGACCAGGTTTTGGGATTATGGAACTCAGAATAGAGATTGCTGTTCCATTGTTAACCAAACACCAAACCAGACTCTGACTGGATTAAGCTGACGGGTTCAAATTGTCTGTTGCACGCATCCTGTGACGAGTGTATCACCAACGCACACTACTCAAAGAAGAGGAAAGTAATACATCAGTAAATAGAGAGTGTATGGTCGAGATGGTTGCGAAACAGGGAGCGGCAGAGGAAGCCGTCACCGTAAATCTGGTCCCTAAGCTGACATTATAAAAAGACAACGCCTAATCCTGCACCGAGTCCCGAACCAAACAGGAGGTTAGCCGTCGTACTGCTAATCTACAAATAAGCATGGTAGTAAAAGTGATGATATTTCATCCTTGCTTGTTACTTGGAGAATATTTTGTACTCATCGTGGAATTTTTTCGGTGTTTGTTCTTTCACCGGTACGAACCTGTCAACCCACCGCGTCGGACGTGTTCTGCTACCTTATGGTTGCCCAAACTGTCAACAACCGTTTCAACATTTTTGTACAAGTAAGTTGGGAGGAAAAGCCTCATCATTTGACCGGGCCACCACGTGAATTCCGATCCCAACTTCCTACCCCGGCCGCTCTCCACCTATATATGGGGAAGCTCCAACCAGTCGGATCTATCTCGTAGCCAGAAAAGTATTCCTTCTCTGCCTTACTCCTCCGTCAAGAGTTAAATTCCTGCACCAAGACAACGTTTGCTTTCTGTATGCATAGCACAGTAAATTTTAGCAGTTCGCCTGCAAAACGCGATCCTTCCCCTATCGACCGCTCTGTCACACATTCCTATCCCAGCTTACCACGAACAACAATCATGGCACCGCCGGCAGCAGACGGACTAGCTGCAGCTGCACCGTCGGGACACTTCACAGATTTCCTAGTGGTGCGGCCGGACAAGGCCTACTTCTGGGACATCTTCCACATCTTAAGGACGGGTGACATTGCTAACAACCCTTCAGTGGATTGCCCCAAGAACGCGCCCTTACTGGAAGGTTTCTGGCGCCGGTGGCTTGTCGTGGCGTCTCTTCTGGCGCAGAAGCTGTTAATGGCGATCAGGAGACCCGTGGAGTGGCTTGGGGCAGTCGTGGAATTCTGGGAGAACTTGCTTATGGAGAACCCCGGACTGGTTTCTTTGGTGTCCAGGTTCATTAGAGGTGAGTACCTAATTGTACCAAACAGAAATGTTAGCTAGTAGCATGCATGTAATTTACCCGCCACCTGATAAACTACTTAATTTAGCCATGTTAATTAATGTCCTACTTTGGAGATTGAGATGATTCTTTGCTCATGCATTTTGGTAAATCGACTTTTCAAACTTTGACTCGTTCATGTAGGTAAGCTGTCGTTCCCGGATCCGGACTGCCCATCTTACCGCTCGGTCATTGGGTGGCTGGACCAGAGGGTTAAGCTCGACAGGAGAATCCGGCCAGAAGATGGCGAGGGGAGGTACCACGCCGCGCTCTGCATCATGGCGGCCAAACTAGCTTATGAGAATCCGGCCAACATCATGGACACGGTCACCAACCATTGGCAGATGGAATTCGTGGAATATTTTGATTGCTGGAATGGTAGGTGTCAATCATCTTGTTCAAGACACTGAACTAGATACCTTCTTCGATTAATTACGTCTTTGCTTAACGAAGATATCACGTATGCACGCAGAATACCAAGGTGCGAAGTCAACCAAAGCCTTCATGTTCGCAGACAAGGCAAAAGATCCATCTCTGATCGTTGTCGCCTTCGGTGGAACGGACCCTTTCGATATGGTGCAGTGGTGTGTGGACATCGACTTTTCATGGTATGAGATCCGAGGGGTAGGAAAGATCCATGGAGGGTTCATAAAAGCGCTGGGACTACAGCACGAGACAGGGTTGCCCAAAGAATTAGCAGTGTTAGACCCAAGCAAGAACGACAAGTCGCCGCCGAAGAAGTATGCATACTACGAAATCCGCCAGAAGTTGCGCGCTGTCCTGGAGGCAAACCCCGGCGCGCAGTTTCTTGTCACGGGGCACAGCCTCGGGGGCGCGCTGGCGATCCTGTTCCCGACCATCCTGATGATCCACGGCGAGGAAAGCATCCTCGACAGGTTGGCCGGCGTGTACACTTACGGGCAACCCAGGGTCGGAGACGCCGCACTAGGCGAGTACGTCACCTCTCGGCTTCACAGGGCCGGGCAGGGAAATTCCGCAAAGTACTTCCGCTTCGTTTACAGCAACGACGCTGTGCCACGAGTACCCGACGATGGTGAAACCTTATTCTTCAAGCACTTCGGGACCTGCATCTACTACGACAGCATATACAGAGGGCAGGTGTTGTTGGAGGAGCCCAACAAGAATTACTTCTCGCTGAGCAGCGTCCCGGCCAAGTACATGAACGCTGCTTGGGAGCTCCTCCGGGGTTCTTTCATGGGAGTGATCGGGCGAGAGTTCCAGGAAAACTGGACGCTCACCATGTTCAGGATGCTCGGCCTCGTCGTTCCGGGGTTGTCCGCGCATGGACCGCAGGATTACGTCAATGCAACCAGACTCGGTCGACAACCGAAGCTGATGCTGCAAGATCGCGTCCAACTTAATAGTCAACAAATGTCTCACAAGGAAGATTAAACTAAGGGCCTCAATTCATAGATGCACTTGTATGTACTTGTGAGTTTCTAATGGGACGACACGAGTAGAAATTCAATTTTATGTGGTTGTGTGAAGGATGGCATGCCAAGTATGGACTTGCACCGGTCACCTATATGCAACCAAACTAGCCCACAAATTCAGAATCCCCCGTATACCTATAGGGTTCACATAAAACACGGATTATATGGTTCTATGTTTGAACCGATTCTTTATTTTGAACATTCTTTTGTTGTACAATATTCAATATCCAATGTTATTCTTTTATGTGCACATTTATTGATAGATGTCCAATAAATTTAATAACTATGTGTTTGTTCCCTAGTTGTCTGTAATAGAACTATTTATTGTTCAGATCCCAACTCCAACTCACAAGGAAATCAATGACGAAAGGATCCGAGCATCTATCCCTAGAATGGTTCTAACCACACAACATATACATGAATAAAATCACATAGCAAAACACGGTCTTGGAAAGAGTCATGAAGTACATGTTCTAACTAGAATTACAAAACTTGACACAACCAATACATCCACATCGATGTGTTGTAAAGTGATAAGAAAACTTGCATGTTTAGAGAGACATAGTTGCTTGGCTAAAACTTATATAAGGCAACAAAAGAGCAACAAAATCACCGTCTTTCTTTTTAACATGAAAATATATTTTAATTACATTTCTATTTTAGAAACTATCTCATCATTAGACATTTGATCAACTATCCAAAAGGAAGATTCCGAGAGGGAAGTCAAGGCTAAAAGCCAAGTCTTAACCCTATTCATGAGGGACCTCAAGATTATAAGTCAAGAGCTAAGCCTATTTTCAACATGGTGTGCCCTTGGTTGAGTGATACAAGTTGGTACACTGTGTCTTCTACCCTTATCCTGAGAATTCAGACACGTTCATCAACAATTTTCAATGATAGACATGTGTGATTATGTTTGTAATGTTGTCATAATGTTATAAACAAGATAAAACATAGTAGTCATAGGGAATATATATATTAGACATATATATAGCCAAGCATATGAACTCATACATATACAATATATAAGCATGAATATCATAATCAAACTCAATCAGAGGTAAAGTGTACCTTATAAACAAGAGATATAGATTAAATAAGTTGACTATATCCTTAAAATGAGTCAAACAAATAGATCTTGATATTTAAGCAAATATGATTTAAATAAAAACTAGTTGTAACGACCCCGCCTCCGAGTAACCCCCAATTAAGGGAGACCAAGAGGTTAGAGCCATTATCTCAATTTCCGGATCAAAGGTTCAACATAATAATCAATAATAATTATCAAATTCTACTATACTAAATTGAAAGGCCGTAATAAAAAATTAACTTTGCATACCTTTTTCAAAAACTTGGATATCTACTTTTATCCACATCTGGAGTCTATTCTAACTAATCCTCATTTGTACTTTAATTCTCATTTAATTCCACATATGCCACTTTACTGTTTGTTCTTTTCACTTGAACCTAAAATGCTGACAAACAAAATGTCAGTCAGCATCAATGAATTATGCTAGTATGTGGGGGAAACAATAATCATGCAATTAACTGTAACAATATATTGCAGTCAACTATGATTTAACAAACAACTTTATGTTTTAAATATAACTGCGTGATCCATACATATCCTATCCTCTGCGCTGTCCCTGTAGTGGACCTGGATGCTACCTCCCTTATGGTAGATCCCCATTAAACCCTGCATGATCCTACTTAACAAGTGAATTAGTTTCTAGGGTTGAGTCACATGACACTACCCGTAAGTAGCCCACTCCTTAACTCATGGTGTGCTAGAGAGTCTCGTGGAACTACACGTGGGTATCCCAATTTCTAAATCATGACAGACTAGACCTTGGTCTAGGAACCCTTTTTAACATTTGCAAAGCCACAGAGGAGGACCGGATCTAAGCCAGTTATATATACATATTTATAGTGATAATCATAGTCACTTTATAGTTGAATGAAACAAAAGTCATCCAATCAATTATTTTCAAGCAACCGATAAAACTTCTGGGAATCGTCGTGAAACTAAAGTAATTATCCATAAGTGTAACCACATACTTGTCAGGCTGATTTGAGATAGAATAATCCAATCAATCATGAATTCCAAATAGGCAAGTAAGCATGCAATGAGAACCTGAAATATGCATACAATTTCCTATTATTGATAATGCCATCAAGATTTATTAAACCTAGCTCGCTTCCTAGGATTTCTAGTCCACTTTTAGGGTTTCCATTACAATTAGGGTTCCTCTTCATTTTTACTCTGTTAGTCCCTAATTTTATACAATTACTCGCAAACCCTAATTATCTCATCTATTCTTCACGAAAGATGTTAAGGTTACCTTTTAACAGCATATTACCTTAATTTGGATAAAAGGCACAATTAAAAGTCCATTAAGCCTCTTTTACCATTAAACTACCATTTTTATCCTTTTAATCCATGACAAGATCATTATGCTCATTTATCATCAATTCATAGTTCATTGTGGTCTATTTCACCTATGAACTCTATTTATTACTAATTCCACATTTTATCCATTAGAAAACCTTAATTACCATATTAAGGGTATTTATTCACAATTAGGAACCTTTATACTCAAAATAGCTTAGAATCATCTTATCTTAGCTTTATTCATGATTTTGAATAATTAAAACCATTAAGAGTCACATTTACTAATATTAGGGTTTCAAGGCCCATTAAAGCATATTTATACACATGAAACTCTAAATTAAACTAATTATGTGGAAATTTCATCCTTTTTGTTCTTAATATACCTTTTACAATTAACATGTTAATATCAACTGTACTCGTCCATTAAACCCTACTAAATACATTAACCATCTCAAAATAGGGTTTCTTAATCATTAAAGAATTAAAGTTGATAACTTCCATTACTTTTCGAATTTCAAGTGGAATTAGCCTCTAAATCCATTTTTAATGAATTCCTCTCATGTTTCTGAGCAAAATACATATATTATATGTACCAATCCGAGCTACCATTATTTAGATATGAATTTTGCAAGGATTACCTTTTTGGACCAATCAGAAGATGCCACCTCACCTCGTACATGCAACGTTGCTTGCATTGGAAAACATAACAAAAAGTCAGAATTGCCCTCAGTTAAGTGGATACTCCTTTAGCCCGCAGAGGGGAAAACCCGTCCAATGGCCGATAGGTTGTCTTCAACCTCCCGATCGCTGCTGTTGCGCCGAACGCAGCCCTTGGTGCGGCTCTTGCTCCTGATCCTGGACCCAAACTTCACTGGAACTGCAGCCCCCGCCTCCGCCGCACTCATGCACACACGGGGTCCTTCAGATCATGGCCAAGATGGTTGGTTACATGCGTGCAAAGGCCGTAAAGTGTGGCTGCTCTTGCAGCCGTGTTGCTACTATTGCACATGGCTAGGGAGAAGGGATGGCCACCGAGCGTCCCCCTTGATTTCGTGGGAGTAGCACACCTTCATCGCACCTTCTCCATGACCCTTCGTTGCTCCAGGATATGAACTACCCTCTCTTCTAGGGTTTCGAACAAAAATAAGCAAGAAGAAGATGAGGAAGAGAGAGGAAGACGTGGGATCTCTCTTGAACTCGAACCAAGGTTCTACCCTTTATATAGGGGTGAATATCCATGTCCTAAGATAACCATCTATGAGTTAAAGAG
>OY856411.1:1378438749-1378463749 GCA_963693085.1 Alisma plantago-aquatica | reverse complement strand
ATGAGATCTTTTATGGCAATTCCCCTATGTCTTATGGTATCTACTTGTTAGAACTTGAGACTAGCGTATGCAACGTAAATACTAAAAGGTTAAAACTTGACAACTCAAACAAAACATTCTTATGGCATTGTCGTCTTGGGCACATAATCGAGAAGCGCATATCTAGACTCCATAAGGATGGTTATCTAGATTCTTTTGATTTTGAATAATTAGAGACATGTGAGGCATGTTTATTAGGGAAGATGACCAAGACTCCTTTCATTGGACACAGTGAGAGAGCCAGTGATCTGCTAGGGCTCATACATACTGATGTATGTGGATCTTTTAGATCAAATGCTAGAGGAGTCTATCAATAATTCATTACCTTCACTGATGACCTCATTAGGTATGGCTATGTATATCTTATGAAACATAAGTCAGAAACTCTTGAAATGTTCAAGACTTTCATGAATGAAGTAGAGAAGCAACTTGGTAAGAGTATTAAAGCACTCCATTCAGATCGAGGTGGCAAATACTTAAGCCAAGAGTTTGAGGACCTTCTGAGAGACCGTGGTATTGTATCACAATGGACTCCACCTGGTACACCACAACATAATGGTGTGTCAGAAAGAAGGAATTGTACATTATTAGACATGGTACGATCAATGATGAGTTCAGTCGAACTTCCAATATCGTTCTGGGGATATGTTCTTGAAACTGCAGCGTTTACACTTAACCGTGTACCTTCCAAATCAGTTCAAAAGACACCATATGAGATATGGAATGGGAATCGTCCCAATTTGTCTATGTTAAAGATTTGGGGATGTGAAGCTTATGTTAGGAAACAATTTCCTAAAAAGCTTGGACCCAAATCGGAAACATGCTATTTTGTTGGATACCCCAAGGAAACTCGGGGATACTACTTCTACACACCAACTGACAACAAAGTGTTTGTTGCTAGGACTGCTGTATTTCTTGAAAAGGAATTTATTTCCAAAGGAATTAGTGGGAGGAATGTAGAGCTCGAAGAAGTTCGAGACCAACAAGAAAGTAGAGAACCTGAGGAGGTACATAAAGAACATGAAGACTCACAAATTGTTGTGGAATTTCAAGTTCCAAATGTAACACATGAACCTCGTAGGTCTAGTAGGATATGACTTGAGCCTGAGAGATTTAGATTTCTCGTGACTCAAGACAGTGACAAATTGGGCATAGCAGATGAGCCAACTTCCTATCTAGAAGCTACTAAGGGACCAAAATCTGAGAAATGGCTCGAAGCCATGAGATCTGAGATGGAATCCATGTACACCAACAAGGTATAGACCTTGGTGGATCCACCTGAAGGGGTAAAACCCATAGGGTGCAAGTGGGTCTTCAAGAAGAAGACTGACATGGATGGAAATGTTCAAACCTATAAAGGTAGATTGGCTGCGAAAGGATTCCGTAAAATTCAAGGTGTTGATTATGATGAGACCTTCTCACCAGTTGCCATGGTTAAATCCATCAGGATCATGCTTGCCATTGCAGCTTATCATGACTATGAGATTTGGCAGATGGATGTTAAAACAACATTCCTTCATGGGAATTTACTTGCGGATGTGTACATGACACAACCTGAGGGTTTTATCGATCCAAAAGAAGCCAATAAAGTCTGTAAGCTACAAAGGTCAATCTATGGATTGAAGCAAGCATCTCGGAGCTGGAATCTATGTTTTGATGAAGTAGTCAAAAAGTTTGGCTTTAGTCAAAATGAAGATGAACCTTGTCTTTACAAAAGGGTTAGTGGGAGCACAATCGTATTTCTCATATTGTATGTGGATGACATACTATTGATGGGAAATGACATCCCTACTCTTCAGACAGTAAAAGGTTGGCTAGGGAAGACTTTCTCTATGAAGGATTTAGGTGAAGCATCCTATATACTTGGGATTAAGATCTATAGAGATAGATCTAGAAGGCTTCTAGGCCTAAGCCAGAGCACATACATTGACAAAGTGCTAAAGAGGTTTAGCATGGAGGGTTCTAAGAGAGGTAACTTGCCCATGTCCCATGGGGTTACGATCTCTAAATCCCAATGTCCTAGTTCATGTGATGAATGGGCACGCATGAGTAAGATTCCATATGCATCAGCAATTGGATCTATCATGTACACGATGTTATGTACTCGTCCTGATGTGTCGTATGCTTTGAGCATGATGAGCCAGTATCAGTCAGATCTAGGTGAATGTCACTGGACAGCCATAAAGAACATCCTAAAGTACTTGAGAAGGACTAAGGATCAATTCTTGGTATACGGTGGTGAGGAAGAGCTTGTGGTAAAGGGTTACATCGATGCTAGCTTCCAAACTGACAAAGATGACTACAGATCACAATCTGGATTTGTGTTTTTTCCTAAACAACAGAGCTGTGAGCTGGAAGAGTTCCAAGCAAGAGACGGTTGCGGATTCTACAATAGAGGCCGAATATATTGCCGCATCTAATGCTGCAAAGGAAGCTGTGTGGATCAAGAAGTTCATTTCTGAACTTGGAGTGGTTCCAAGCGCTGGTGATGCAATTGAGTTGTTTTGTGACAACAACGGAGCAATTGCACAGGCTAAAGAACCAAGATCGCACCAACGTTCCAAACATTTTCTACGGCGGTTCCATCTCATACGAGAGATCGTACAATGACGAGATGTGAAGATTTACAGAGTACCTACATAAAGCAATGTGGCTGACCCGCTCACAAAAGCACTTTCATAGCAGAAACATGACAGACATGTTTGATCACTTGGATTGAGATTCATGAGTGATTGGGTATAAGTGCAAGTGGGAATCTATTAGTATGTATGCCCATAGAGACTATCATTCGATGATTGTAATGGGATACTATGTAAATGATTTGTAATACTACATTGATCATATCAATAAAGGCAAGTTTCCAATCTATATGTTTGTGTTTTATATTGTGAGATGACCATAAAACTTATAGATGTATATAGAATAATATACTCAATGACATATGTCTTTGGGTTGATGACCTCAACAGTGAGATAATATGTATGCTAAGAGTATGTATTCTTGTTTTGTCCCTAATTGGTTGTTATTATGGAAATATCCATAGACATTAATAACACATAAGATTAGAATGTATGTTGGTTGATGGAAGAATCTCATTATCCATGATATGGAGATATCAAACCAAATACATAGATACTTGTTAGAGAACAGTGTATCGGATAGACCCACCTTGAGAGTGACACATGGATACCATGATTGGTAGTTAGAGTCACATCTCATAATGATGGTGGTGATTGTGGTGTACTTTGACATCATCCACTGTGGTCCTGAATACGGATTGCCATAAAGATGGTGCTTGGGTGCATTGTGACATATGGGGATGACTGTGAGTGATGTAGATGGAATTTATCCTTCCTACGGGAGTTTGATATTCCGGCCACTTGATAAGCGAGACTAAGAAATGCATGGCCATGCTGATGTGAGTCAATATGTGATATTGAGCTTACATATATCTCAGACAGTCTGCTCTAGTTCAAGGAACATGGATTGAACATTGAAGAGGATAACAGTTCTATGACTCGAGTTCAATCAGGATATCAACGACAAGGGAACTATACAATCACTGTAACACCAGTCATGAATGATAGGATAAGTTGTTCTCCAACTTCTCTAATTACTTGGGAGGCAATGAAGTCTTTATAGATACCAATCATTGCTTGTGAAATCATAATATGATTATGGATATCACTGCCAACGTAATTTGGAGCCTATCGGGTCACACACATAGGATGTGTTGGAATAGGAGTATAATTGTGGATTTGATTGGAATTGCTTTGAATCACATTGATTACTGAAGTGTTTATGTAATGGATTAGAATAATATTGGAATGACTGGATCTAAGTGTAAGTGGGAGTCTGTTGGTATATATGCCCATAGAGCCATCCCAAGTGATTGCATGGAGTCAGATATTTATTAATCAATTAATGTGATTATTTGGTTAATTAATGAATTCCAAAATATTCTAATTAATCCACGAGCGTTTTAATTAACGTAATGTTTCTGTTTACCGATGGGTTTAGGAAACCCTTCTTTCCTTCGTATCCTATTTAAAGGAGGTTTACGGCAGATATCTATATAAGATATTGAGAGAGGCTTTTCCGTTTACGCTCACGTACATAAACCTAGCCGTCACCGTCCTTAGGAGCGAAAGGAGAGCAATACGCCGCTAGCACGCCGCCACAGAGACATGACTCCTTCCCGCCGGCTTGGGAAGCATGACGTGGATTTTCATCCATCCACGTGGATGAAGTAGAGATGTAGACGACTTGACGCCTGCATTCGGAGGACGTCGATGACCACCTGTACGCACTACGAGCAGCGCCGTACATCACTGCCACAAAGGAGCTCCGCCGGATCAACCTGTGACAACGAATGGGAGAGAAGTTCTGTTTGTGTAGGCCAGCGTCGTTGCACACCTTTGTGTAGTTGGACATTGCTGGACTTGCTCCGCGATAAGGTATATCCCGCAAACACTCCTTCCAAATATGTTGTTGTCGACGAGATCCTGTTTCGGGTTGTGTGGATTTTTGTTGCTTCCGCCGCACATGTTTTCTCCACATATATATACATATATACAAATATACATATATACATACATATATGCATATATACATACATATATATATATATACATATATATACATATATACATACATATACATATATATATATACATATTTATACATATATATACATATATATACATACACACACACACACACATATATATATATATACATATACATACATATATATGTACACATATATATACATATATATATGTATATATATATATATATATATATATTTATATGTATATATGTATGTATGTACATATATGTATATATCAATCTATATATATGTATGTATGTATATATATGTATATGTATGTATGTATGTATGTATATGTATGTATATGTTTGTATATGTATATGTATGTATATGTATGTATATATGTATGTATATATATATATATGTGTGTGTGTGTGTGTGTGTGTGTGTGTGTGTGTATGTATATGTATATATATGTATATATGTAATATATATATAATATATATAATATATTATATATATATATATAGAGTGAGGATAGAATACACTTGAGTGTATTTTGGGCCAAATACACTCAAGTTTTAAGCCGTTGGATTGGATTTTCATATCAGATCAGGCAACAACAGCTTAATGCCCACTCAGGTTGACATTCTCCATAACTCGCCATCAAATGGGGTCCCCCACCAGTCTGTAACCTCTCGCCCTCCCCCTCTCATGACCTCTCTCATGTATTACCTCTCTTAGGATTCTCTCTCTTCCCCTCCCGCTCTCTCTCTCAATCGCAGGCAACCACCGGACAGACATCGAAAATGACGATCCACTACCCAACGTCTTGCCCGCAGCCGCCGCCTGTCCAACAGCTAAGTGCAGCACTGACGCCAGTCCAACAACCCGCAGTCATCGCCGCCCCTCCTCTACCGCTTCATCAAGGTGCTCCTTTGTCGGAGTAACCATCCTCTAGCAGAGTAACCATCTTCCTTGGCCCACTAGTTGGCTTCTCGGCTACAATTAACTGCCTCGACCCAAATTTTGACATCCCGACCATCAAACACCTCACCCCCAGCCGCCTATTGAACATACAACAGTGCACCGCCGCCAGTGGCCTGTCGGCTGCCACAATTTTCCGGTAATCCTCAACTGCCCCCTCTCTAAATCGCAATACAAAGTAACATTTTTCAGGTAAGTGATATCTGTATTTGTTGTCAAACAAATAATATACCTATTTTTACTCAATATTCAAATTGACTTATAATATACCATATGACATTGGCATTATTTACACATTACAGTTCCCTAAGTTCCAGTACGGGTTTAGTTCATTTGTGTAATTAATTTTTTGTTTAGGCTTGGTCTTGGTTTATGTATGCTTGATCCAATCAAACAGGCTTTGATTCTAGGTACATTGATGGTTAATGTGCCTTTTCTGCATATATAATTCTGAAATTTAGGAAATCAACATGCATCGTCTTGTATGGGTATACTTTTTAAATATTGGTATGAAACTAATACTTTTCTCAAGGAAATCATTAAATTAATAGAATGAAGTAAACATATAAAAAGCTTGAGTTTATACAGAATTATTTGTCAAATATTCGTTTGTTCATGTTTTATCATCTATTGACTTTCAATGTCAAGCAGACTTATTGCAAATAATTTGGTAATTCTTGACTATCTTTGTGACTCGATAATGATAATTCTTTATATTTTGCATTTGAAAGATATGGAAGATAACATCTCTCAAACTTGGCTTGGTATGGAAGGCACTACCCCCTCGCAAATCCTAGCTGGTTAGATCTCCTCTTTTTATGAGATTTCCTTTTTTGTTATTAATTGGATTTTTAAACACATGTGGATGGAAATTTTATTCTTATTTAGGTTTGGATTTTTCTCATGATGTTGATGGCATGACTGGAATAGATTGGTTGGCTTATGACCAAGCACTGGATGAAATTGAAAACCTATCAGGCGATGAAAGGGTTGAAGTTCAATCTGAACCTGAACCTTATATGGGATTGGTGTTTGATAGTCTTGATGAAGCAGAGAAATTTTACAATAAATATGCATATCACATTGGATTTAGTATAAGGAAGGGAAATCAATATGTTTCAGCTAAAACATAAAAAGTCACAAGTAGGGTATTCATGTGCTCCAGGGAAGGACTACACAAAGTAAAGAAAAAGGAAGACAATGGTGACAATGGAACCCCTCAAAAAGATATCATTTCCAATAGAACAGGATGCAAGGCACAAATGCGAGTCAAGCTAGAAGAGGACACAAAGTGTGTGGTTACCAACTTTGAGAAAGAGCATAACCATGATCTCACAAATAGACTGTAACATACTGAATCTCAGGGTCTTCCCTGCAATTTACCCATTCTTGAGCTTTTCTTTGCCTTTTAGTCCATTTGGACCTTTTCCACAAATTTCACATCCGTTTGGATCATTCTTGTACACCTTGTGCAATTGGAGCACAATCTGAGGTTGAAATCACTATTTACCCTCTTTTATGATAATTGAGGGGTGTTTGCACAAATAACCCACATTAGGGATAAGTTAGGGTTAATTATGTAATTTGGTCTTTAATGGGATAATATAGCAGATTATATTTATTTGGAGCTTTTTGGATAAATATATTATTAATAATGTGTATTTGAGTTCATATATGAGTGTATTAACCTTTATTGTTTCTCTCTCCTCAAAATATGATTTTAGTTCACAATAATATGTTATTTTGTTAAGTAATGAGTATTTATACCCTAATATGTTTTATATGTCGAATTTGTTCACATGTTTCTTATTAAGTAGTCTTTTCATATAATTCCTTCATATTAATGTATTTTTATACTCCTTTATGGGCCATATATTTATTTATGGCCATGTTATGCATTAAACGAGATTTTAATTATATAGCATCGTTATATATGTTATTTTGAGCAGGTGGTCCAAATTTGGTGTCATTTGGACTTCATTTGACCCTTCAAATCCTTTTTATTAGCTTTCAATATGGTATGACTATAATGCTTTAATCGCATGTCATTTATTCACAATGTAACGCTATGTTCCGTTATTTTTAACCTGTCACGCGCCTCGGGTCCATAGTGGACTCACATCTGACGGCCCGGACTTGTTGGACCTTCGATCCAACGGAGGAGGGATCATCCCCTTCCTCCAACCGTTTCACGCGTCTGCGAGCAGAGCCGGCCGTCGTATCCCTCGACCTGATCTCCCTCTCTGCTTGACTGTTTTGCGTGATTCCTTTTCCGTTGAATCCGTCTCGCGCCGACGTTTCAAATGAGCCCTAGCTCATTATCCTCCGTGACCTGTTGGCGAAACGCCCAATCGGGGCTACCTCCTCCTCTCCACCGTGGAACCGCAGAGCCAGCTTCACCCACCCTCACGCCTATATAAGGTGGTAGAAACAACCACCGGGCTTCGAGATTTCTCCCTCTACCCTCAATTTCTTCCCTTCCTCCCCGGAGCTCTCCGACCTGTTCGGTTTACATCTCCGGCGGCGATGACCAAGGGTCCGTTCTCCTGACCTTCCCCGTTCAATTACTTCCCGGGTGAGCATCCTAGACCACCCCTCTTCCTGTTTCTACCCTCGTGGTTGCTCGTAGTGCCTCCATGTGCTGGGTCCTGTAACCTCGCCGTCGAGCTCCGCCGTCACATGCTCTGTTGGGTTTTCGAGCTACTCCGCCCTCTCTGGCATCACGGTTGAACTCGCCTCATGTCAGCGAGTGTGGCGGTGGCCCAAACGGTAGCTTTGCCTTTGGTCTTCGATGCTTTTTGATTATTGGTCCTCCTCCTCTGTTCTGGCCATTCCGCGGCCTGTTTCCAGTTGCTTTTGGGCACGCGAGTTGCCGTTGTTTAGCTCCGTGGGATCGTGCGGACTTCGGGATTTCTCTCCTCGTTTCGTCAGTCGTTGTGCGCCCTGAGGGCGAGATGTGGCAAAGGAGCTCGAGCTGTTGCTCCCCTGCTCGTGCCCTGACCTTGGCTGGATGAAGCCAGGTCGTGGAATGACCAAGAGGGTCATCCACAGGCAAGGAACATTTTGCAAACACAGGGGGCAATCTCGTCATTTCTCCCCTGTGTTCTTCCTCCCTGTGCAAACAATCGACAAGTGCAAATGACCTTATTGCCCTCATCGGTTTAATTTATTTGATTTAACGAACAAGGGCAGTTTGGTCCTTTCACCTATAATTTACATCGAATTTGTATTTCGATTTTAATACCTGTCACACTATGGTTTTCCTGTTTTCTGATTGGTCAGATTTACTTAATTCATAGTAAATCGATCCTTTATCAGAAAAATATGAATAAATAGTCGATGGAAAGGATTTTTAACATAGAATCTGATATGGTTTTTGAGACATGATTTGGATTTCTTTTCCGAAGTTGCTTTGAATGGCATTTTTAATATGTAATTGTTTTAAAATACATAATTAATTCATTTTAACTCTGTTTTCTATAATAAGATATGTTTTCTTAATCAGGAGATTTTGAGTAATCGTTTGGACTTGGTTTTGAACTCTAAATCGTAGTTTTGTAAAATTAGGGTTTTTCTATGCTTTATGTGTTTATATATATTAATACATGTGATATGTTTATAACTAGGATATTATGTGGATGGATTGCAATCAGTTTGATGGATGTAATGGTAATGTTATATCTAAGGTATGTGATTCCTATGTATGTGCATCCTATTCTAGTATGTGAATCTTATTTTATGTATGTGACATCTATGATGAATGTGTGGAATATATAATGTGCAAACAATCCTAATCATTCAGTTGGGCTTTTATCCAACCCCTCAATTTATACTTGTGCTAGCCTTGTATTCCTTCTATTTACATTTATTGGCTCTTTACTTAGCTTATGCCTTTGTGGCTTAATCATTGGTATCCTGTGAATCATTCTTCTTCATATTTTGCCTCCTTTACTTGGAAATGTTTTAATCTTTCTATTGCCTATGTTGGCTTATCCTTTTGAAATTATTTGGAACATTATATATTGTTGATGCTCATTGACTATTCTTGGAACTCTTGGATATGGTTGTGACCTATGATGGTCTTATTACTTATTTATTTGGGTTTTATTCCCAATGCTTGTTGAATCTTGTTATATACTTTTCACTATGCTGCCAAGTGAATGTTTATGCATGATATAGTTATTGGCCAATTGACAATGTAGCGTACATGAGTACAAACCACCCACAGGGCACTGAGGTTTTAGTCCTCCTGCCGGGCACTGGGGTTTTAGTCCCCCTGCCATTTTATATATTAGGCACTGGGGTTGTAGTCCCCCAGCCACTTTTTAGGCACTGGGGTTTTAGTCCCCCTGCCATTGGTGAGGTCCGGTAGGTGCCTCACCCTACATTGAGAGGATGTTGAGTCATAATTTATATTCATGCAAATATGATAATTGTTGATATTTAAATGTGGCAGTTTCTCTCTCTTATATTCATATATTTGTCTCATTTCTTTGAAATCTCTTCTTATGGAGAATCTTTTATACTACAAAGCTTTTTATTATTACTTGTCCTATCCCTTTTTATTAACACATACCTTGTTATCTCTCTCTTGCTGGATGACCCCAACCATCCAGGATAGGATCAGAGTGCGCATGGAAGCTTGGTGAACCCAAAGATAAGGATAGGATAAGAAAGAAGAAAGGAATATATAGTTTGAGTGATCATGTTTGCTTTTATGTTATATAGTTGTTTGTTTGGAGACAATGTTGCATTAGTCTAAGTCTTCCTCTACCTAGATCCTTGTAGTTGCTTGTATAAAGTTGTACTCCCATTTGGGGAAATTTTATAATGTACTCTTTATACATTTTTGAATAATGTCAAGATTTAATTCTTCCGCTGCCATACTTTTGGTGTTTTTGTTTATCATGATTTTAGTAGAGACTTTTTGTTTGGGTCTTTACAGCATGGTATCAGAGCATCAAGGTAGTCGGATTCTTGACTAGTTCAAAATTGTCTCCTAGATAGAACCCTTATCTTATATAGTTTCCCTTTACCAAGTTTTTCACCTTAGAGTTGACCTATAAAGAATGTTTGATTTAGGATCATAATAATTTCTTATTAGAAATAAAATTTGTCAACTTTTTGGTGAAATGCCTATTGAGTAACTATTAGAGCAAGAAGTTGAAAGTGATGGTGTCTAGAAAGGGTCAGAGCTTGGGGGCTGGCAATATTTTCCTCCGCCCCACTAGTTTGGTCACGAGGACTCCTGAGCTCATATGACCTGGCCTGGCCTGATCTGAAACGGACAGCTCGAAATAGTCTACCTTTAGACATATTGCCTTATTGTTGAATAACCTTAGAATCCTTTATATGATGATTTGATTTCTTTTCTCAAACAAAAATCATCTAGTATCTTATATGAGCCTTAGATTTCCATGTTAGGGTTTAGTGTGCCCTATGTTACACCTTGAGTTGGAAGATAGAGTTTAGTAAGGCTTTTAATGTTGGATCTTATACCCTTAAAATAGTTTGACTTAGTCAACCTTTTGAGTGGAAAGGTAGTGTTAGTACCTTGTTAGATTTTGGAGTTGCTGATTTCGAGGACGAAATCCTCTTTAGGGGGTTGGAATCCCTCAATGCCTTGAAATCAAGTAACCTTAACTCCTTAGACATGGGAATAGAGAGCTTATGTGTTTAGAGTTTAATAAACCTAATATGTTTGTAATTCATCTTGTTTGATTGTAAATAATGAATAAGTCATGTAATCCTTATGCTTGAACCCTAATATACTCTTGTTGCACCTAATCATTAATTGTTCATATGTGGATATACATAGTTTGGGTTAAGTCACCCTAATGGTAAAATGTGTATGGTAGAATACACCCTAAGGATGCCTTGATATGTAAGGGTCATGTTGACCTAAACCCTAAGATGTAATCATCTAGCCTTGACAACATATGTACATATATACCCTTCATGCCTTCCATGATACTCTAGTGACATTAGGTGTCATCACATGATATACCATAATGCATGTAATTGGATTATAATCACCTAATCATATTTGTGACCTAATTATCAACACATGTTAGGCATAGCACCTTGTTGACTAAAATACATCTCATTGATCATCTTATTGGTTTATGGACAAAATCAGTAATAAGATGATGAGTAATTAGATTCATATAATGTGAGGTTAATTCATAGTAATTAGTATTGTGAGAGAATATGATTAGTGATGTCATGGATATGAGTATGTTAGATGTTGTGACCATATGTAGCTTGGAGATAAGCCATACACCCTTAGACCTGTTATTAGGGTAATAATGGGTTGGATGATATTAGATGGCATAATTCCACATGATGTAGTTGTTGGGTAATAATGTTGAGTTATTTAGGTTTTGACCTAATGCATTAATTGTTGTTAGGAATGGTTTAGTATAAATGGCTTAGTAAACCCTAATTATACTTAAAACCCTTAATGAGGGGGATACCCATGATATATAGTTGAGATATAATTGTTTTGTAATAAAATGTGGCACAAGTGTTAGTATAATAGATATGTTGCCTTTTCATGATAGAGTTTATGCATCAAGATGTTGGTTATGTTGAGTTTGATATAAGGCTATAGGTTGTGTGGAAACCTTAGTAACACCTGACATATGTAGGTTTTATGTAGTACCCTAGATTAAGGGTTATAACCTAGTTGTTTATGGTTGGGATGTTACACACTCACCCTCTCTTTCCTCTTGTTGTGATTTCGGGGACGAAATCCTCTTTTAGGGGTGGTGTGCTGTAACATACTGAATCTCAGGGTCTTCCCTGCAATTTACCCATTCTTGAGCTTTTCTTTGCCTTTTAGTCCATTTGGACCTTTTCCACAAATTTCACATCCGTTTGGATCATTCTTGTACACCTTGTGCAATTGGAGCACAATCTGAGGTTGAAATCACTATTTACCCTCTTTTATGATAATTGAGGGGTGTTTGCACAAATAACCCACATTAGGGATAAGTTAGGGTTAATTATGTAATTTGGTCTTTAATGGGATAATATAGCAGATTATATTTATTTGGAGCTTTTTGGATAAATATATTATTAATAATGTGTATTTGAGTTCATATATGAGTGTATTAACCTTTATTGTTTCTCTCTCCTCAAAATATGATTTTAGTTCACAATAATATGTTATTTTGTTAAGTAATGAGTATTTATACCCTAATATGTTTTATATGTCGAATTTGTTCACATGTTTCTTATTAAGTAGTCTTTTCATATAATTCCTTCATATTAATGTATTTTTATACTCCTTTATGGGCCATATATTTATTTATGGCCATGTTATGCATTAAACGAGATTTTAATTATATAGCATCGTTATATATGTTATTTTGAGCAGGTGGTCCAAATTTGGTGTCATTTGGACTTCATTTGACCCTTCAAATCCTTTTTATTAGCTTTCAATATGGTATGACTATAATGCTTTAATCGCATGTCATTTATTCACAATGTAACGCTATGTTCCGTTATTTTTAACCTGTCACGCGCCTCGGGTCCATAGTGGACTCACATCTGACGGCCCGGACTTGTTGGACCTTCGATCCAACGGAGGAGGGATCATCCCCTTCCTCCAACCGTTTCACGCGTCTGCGAGCAGAGCCGGCCGTCGTATCCCTCGACCTGATCTCCCTCTCTGCTTGACTGTTTTGCGTGATTCCTTTTCCGTTGAATCCGTCTCGCGCCGACGTTTCAAATGAGCCCTAGCTCATTATCCTCCGTGACCTGTTGGCGAAACGCCCAATCGGGGCTACCTCCTCCTCTCCACCGTGGAACCGCAGAGCCAGCTTCACCCACCCTCACGCCTATATAAGGTGGTAGAAACAACCACCGGGCTTCGAGATTTCTCCCTCTACCCTCAATTTCTTCCCTTCCTCCCCGGAGCTCTCCGACCTGTTCGGTTTACATCTCCGGCGGCGATGACCAAGGGTCCGTTCTCCTGACCTTCCCCATTCAATTACTTCCCGGGTGAGCATCCTAGACCACCCCTCTTCCTGTTTCTACCCTCGTGGTTGCTCGTAGTGCCTCCATGTGCTGGGTCCTGTAACCTCGCCGTCGAGCTCCGCCGTCACATGCTCTGTTGGGTTTTCGAGCTACTCCGCCCTCTCTGGCATCACGGTTGAACTCGCCTCATGTCAGCGAGTGTGGCGGTGGCCCAAACGGTAGCTTTGCCTTTGGTCTTCGATGCTTTTTGATTATTGGTCCTCCTCCTCTGTTCTGGCCATTCCGCGGCCTGTTTCCAGTTGCTTTTGGGCACGCGAGTTGCCGTTGTTTAGCTCCGTGGGATCGTGCGGACTTCGGGATTTCTCTCCTCGTTTCGTCAGTCGTTGTGCGCCCTGAGGGCGAGATGTGGCAAAGGAGCTCAAGCTGTTGCTCCCCTGCTCGTGCCCTGACCTTGGCTGGATGAAGCCAGGTCGTGGAATGACCAAGAGGGTCATCCACAGGCAAGGAACATTTTGCAAACACAGGGGGCAATCTCGTCATTTCTCCCCTGTGTTCTTCCTCCCTGTGCAAACAATCGACAAGTGCAAATGACCTTATTGCCCTCATCGGTTTAATTTATTTGATTTAACGAACAAGGGCAGTTTGGTCCTTTCACCTATAATTTACATCGAATTTGTATTTCGATTTTAATACCTGTCACACTATGGTTTTCCTGTTTTCTGATTGGTCAGATTTACTTAATTCATAGTAAATCGATCCTTTATCAGAAAAATATGAATAAATAGTCGATGGAAAGGATTTTTAACATAGAATCTGATTTTATGGTTTTTGAGACATGATTTGGATTTCTTTTCCGAAGTTGCTTTGAATGGCATTTTTAATATGTAATTGTTTTAAAATACATAATTAATTCATTTTAACTCTGTTTTCTATAATAAGATATGTTTTCTTAATCAGGAGATTTTGAGTAATCGTTTGGACTTGGTTTTGAACTCTAAATCGTAGTTTTGTAAAATTAGGGTTTTTCTATGCTTTATGTGTTTATATATATTAATACATGTGATATGTTTATAACTAGGATATTATGTGGATGGATTGCAATCAGTTTGATGGATGTAATGGTAATGTTATATCTAAGGTATGTGATTCCTATGTATGTGCATCCTATTCTAGTATGTGAATCTTATTTTATGTATGTGACATCTATGATGAATGTGTGGAATATATAATGTGCAAACAATCCTAATCATTCAGTTGGGCTTTTATCCAACCCCTCAATTTATACTTGTGCTAGCCTTGTATTCCTTCTATTTACATTTATTGGCTCTTTACTTAGCTTATGCCTTTGTGGCTTAATCATTGGTATCCTGTGAATCATTCTTCTTCATATTTTGCCTCCTTTACTTGGAAATGTTTTAATCTTGCTATTGCCTATGTTGGCTTATCCTTTTGAAATTATTTGGAACATTATATATTGTTGATGCTCATTGACTATTCTTGGAACTCTTGGATATGGTTGTGACCTATGATGGTCTTATTACTTATTTATTTGGGTTTTATTCCCAATGCTTGTTGAATCTTGTTATATACTTTTCACTATGCTGCCAAGTGAATGTTTATGCATGATATAGTTATTGGCCAATTGACAATGTAGCGTACATGAGTACAAACCACCCACAGGGCACTGAGGTTTTAGTCCTCCTGCCGGGCACTGGGGTTTTAGTCCCCCTGCCATTTTATATATTAGGCACTGGGGTTGTAGTCCCCCAGCCACTTTTTAGGCACTGGGGTTTTAGTCCCCCTGCCATTGGTGAGGTCCGGTAGGTGCCTCACCCTACATTGAGAGGATGTTGAGTCATAATTTATATTCATGCAAATATGATAATTGTTGATATTTAAATGTGGCAGTTTCTCTCTCTTATATTCATATATTTGTCTCATTTCTTTGAAATCTCTTCTTATGGAGAATCTTTTATACTACAAAGCTTTTTATTATTACTTGTCCTATCCCTTTTTATTAACACATACCTTGTTATCTCTCTCTTGCTGGATGACCCCAACCATCCAGGATAGGATCAGAGTGCGCATGGAAGCTTGGTGAACCCAAAGATAAGGATAGGATAAGAAAGAAGAAAGGAATATATAGTTTGAGTGATCATGTTTGCTTTTATGTTATATAGTTGTTTGTTTGGAGACAATGTTGCATTAGTCTAAGTCTTCCTCTACCTAGATCCTTGTAGTTGCTTGTATAAAGTTGTACTCCCATTTGGGGAAATTTTATAATGTACTCTTTATACATTTTTGAATAATGTCAAGATTTAATTCTTCCGCTGCCATACTTTTGGTGTTTTTGTTTATCATGATTTTAGTAGAGACTTTTTGTTTGGGTCTTTACAGCATGGTATCAGAGCATCAAGGTAGTCGGATTCTTGACTAGTTCAAAATTGTCTCCTAGATAGAACCCTTATCTTATATAGTTTCCCTTTACCAAGTTTTTCACCTTAGAGTTGACCTATAAAGAATGTTTGATTTAGGATCATAATAATTTCTTATTAGAAATAAAATTTGTCAACTTTTTGGTGAAATGCCTATTGAGTAACTATTAGAGCAAGAAGTTGAAAGTGATGGTGTCTAGAAAGGGTCAGAGCTTGGGGGCTGGCAATATTTTCCTCCGCCCCACTAGTTTGGTCACGAGGACTCCTGAGCTCATATGACCTGGCCTGGCCTGATCTGAAACGGACAGCTCGAAATAGTCTACCTTTAGACATATTGCCTTATTGTTGAATAACCTTAGAATCCTTTATATGATGATTTGATTTCTTTTCTCAAACAAAAATCATCTAGTATCTTATATGAGCCTTAGATTTCCATGTTAGGGTTTAGTGTGCCCTATGTTACACCTTGAGTTGGAAGATAGAGTTTAGTAAGGCTTTTAATGTTGGATCTTATACCCTTAAAATAGTTTGACTTAGTCAACCTTTTGAGTGGAAAGGTAGTGTTAGTACCTTGTTAGATTTTGGAGTTGCTGATTTCGAGGACGAAATCCTCTTTAGGGGGTTGGAATCCCTCAATGCCTTGAAATCAAGTAACCTTAACTCCTTAGACATGGGAATAGAGAGCTTATGTGTTTAGAGTTTAATAAACCTAATATGTTTGTAATTCATCTTGTTTGATTGTAAATAATGAATAAGTCATGTAATCCTTATGCTTGAACCCTAATATACTCTTGTTGCACCTAATCATTAATTGTTCATATGTGGATATACATAGTTTGGGTTAAGTCACCCTAATGGTAAAATGTGTATGGTAGAATACACCCTAAGGATGCCTTGATATGTAAGGGTCATGTTGACCTAAACCCTAAGATGTAATCATCTAGCCTTGACAACATATGTACATATATACCCTTCATGCCTTCCATGATACTCTAGTGACATTAGGTGTCATCACATGATATACCATAATGCATGTAATTGGATTATAATCACCTAATCATATTTGTGACCTAATTATCAACACATGTTAGGCATAGCACCTTGTTGACTAAAATACATCTCATTGATCATCTTATTGGTTTATGGACAAAATCAGTAATAAGATGATGAGTAATTAGATTCATATAATGTGAGGTTAATTCATAGTAATTAGTATTGTGAGAGAATATGATTAGTGATGTCATGGATATGAGTATGTTAGATGTTGTGACCATATGTAGCTTGGAGATAAGCCATACACCCTTAGACCTATTATTAGGGTAATAATGGGTTGGATGATATTAGATGGCATAATTCCACATGATGTAGTTGTTGGGTAATAATGTTGAGTTATTTAGGTTTTGACCTAATGCATTAATTGTTGTTAGGAATGGTTTAGTATAAATGGCTTAGTAAACCCTAATTATACTTAAAACCCTTAATGAGGGGGATACCCATGATATATAGTTGAGATATAATTGTTTTGTAATAAAATGTGGCACAAGTGTTAGTATAATAGATATGTTGCCTTTTCATGATAGAGTTTATGCATCAAGATGTTGGTTATGTTGAGTTTGATATAAGGCTATAGGTTGTGTGGAAACCTTAGTAACACCTGACATATGTAGGTTTTATGTAGTACCCTAGATTAAGGGTTATAACCTAGTTGTTTATGGTTGGGATGTTACACACTCACCCTCTCTTTCCTCTTGTTGTGATTTCGGGGACGAAATCCTCTTTTAGGGGTGGTGTGCTGTAACATACTGAATCTCAGGGTCTTCCCTGCAATTTACCCATTCTTGAGCTTTTCTTTGCCTTTTAGTCCATTTGGACCTTTTCCACAAATTTCACATCCGTTTGGATCATTCTTGTACACCTTGTGCAATTGGAGCACAATCTGAGGTTGAAATCACTATTTACCCTCTTTTATGATAATTGAGGGGTGTTTGCACAAATAACCCACATTAGGGATAAGTTAGGGTTAATTATGTAATTTGGTCTTTAATGGGATAATATAGCAGATTATATTTATTTGGAGCTTTTTGGATAAATATATTATTAATAATGTGTATTTGAGTTCATATATGAGTGTATTAACCTTTATTGTTTCTCTCTCCTCAAAATATGATTTTAGTTCACAATAATATGTTATTTTGTTAAGTAATGAGTATTTATACCCTAATATGTTTTATATGTCGAATTTGTTCACATGTTTCTTATTAAGTAGTCTTTTCATATAATTCCTTCATATTAATGTATTTTTATACTCCTTTATGGGCCATATATTTATTTATGGCCATGTTATGCATTAAACGAGATTTTAATTATATAGCATCGTTATATATGTTATTTTGAGCAGGTGGTCCAAATTTGGTGTCATTTGGACTTCATTTGACCCTTCAAATCCTTTTTATTAGCTTTCAATATGGTATGACTATAATGCTTTAATCGCATGTCATTTATTCACAATGTAACGCTATGTTCCGTTATTTTTAACCTGTCACGCGCCTCGGGTCCATAGTGGACTCACATCTGACGGCCCGGACTTGTTGGACCTTCGATCCAACGGAGGAGGGATCATCCCCTTCCTCCAACCGTTTCACGCGTCTGCGAGCAGAGCCGGCCGTCGTATCCCTCGACCTGATCTCCCTCTCTGCTTGACTGTTTTGCGTGATTCCTTTTCCGTTGAATCCGTCTCGCGCCGACGTTTCAAATGAGCCCTAGCTCATTATCCTCCGTGACCTGTTGGCGAAACGCCCAATCGGGGCTACCTCCTCCTCTCCACCGTGGAACCGCAGAGCCAGCTTCACCCACCCTCACGCCTATATAAGGTGGTAGAAACAACCACCGGGCTTCGAGATTTCTCCCTCTACCCTCAATTTCTTCCCTTCCTCCCCGGAGCTCTCCGACCTGTTCGGTTTACATCTCCGGCGGCGATGACCAAGGGTCCGTTCTCCTGACCTTCCCCGTTCAATTACTTCCCGGGTGAGCATCCTAGACCACCCCTCTTCCTGTTTCTACCCTCGTGGTTGCTCGTAGTGCCTCCATGTGCTGGGTCCTGTAACCTCGCCGTCGAGCTCCGCCGTCACATGCTCTGTTGGGTTTTCGAGCTACTCCGCCCTCTCTGGCATCACGGTTGAACTCGCCTCATGTCAGCGAGTGTGGCGGTGGCCCAAACGGTAGCTTTGCCTTTGGTCTTCGATGCTTTTTGATTATTGGTCCTCCTCCTCTGTTCTGGCCATTCCGCGGCCTGTTTCCAGTTGCTTTTGGGCACGCGAGTTGCCGTTGTTTAGCTCCGTGGGATCGTGCGGACTTCGGGATTTCTCTCCTCGTTTCGTCAGTCGTTGTGCGCCCTGAGGGCGAGATGTGGCAAAGGAGCTCGAGCTGTTGCTCCCCTGCTCGTGCCCTGACCTTGGCTGGATGAAGCCAGGTCGTGGAATGACCAAGAGGGTCATCCACAGGCAAGGAACATTTTGCAAACACAGGGGGCAATCTCGTCATTTCTCCCCTGTGTTCTTCCTCCCTGTGCAAACAATCGACAAGTGCAAATGACCTTATTGCCCTCATCGGTTTAATTTATTTGATTTAACGAACAAGGGCAGTTTGGTCCTTTCACCTATAATTTACATCGAATTTGTATTTCGATTTTAATACCTGTCACACTATGGTTTTCCTGTTTTCTGATTGGTCAGATTTACTTAATTCATAGTAAATCGATCCTTTATCAGAAAAATATGAATAAATAGTCGATGGAAAGGATTTTTAACATAGAATCTGATTTTATGGTTTTTGAGACATGATTTGGATTTCTTTTCCGAAGTTGCTTTGAATGGCATTTTTAATATGTAATTGTTTTAAAATACATAATTAATTCATTTTAACTCTGTTTTCTATAATAAGATATGTTTTCTTAATCAGGAGATTTTGAGTAATCGTTTGGACTTGGTTTTGAACTCTAAATCGTAGTTTTGTAAAATTAGGGTTTTTCTATGCTTTATGTGTTTATATATATTAATACATGTGATATGTTTATAACTAGGATATTATGTGGATGGATTGCAATCAGTTTGATGGATGTAATGGTAATGTTATATCTAAGGTATGTGATTCCTATGTATGTGCATCCTATTCTAGTATGTGAATCTTATTTTATGTATGTGACATCTATGATGAATGTGTGGAATATATAATGTGCAAACAATCCTAATCATTCAGTTGGGCTTTTATCCAACCCCTCAATTTATACTTGTGCTAGCCTTGTATTCCTTCTATTTACATTTATTGGCTCTTTACTTAGCTTATGCCTTTGTGGCTTAATCATTGGTATCCTGTGAATCATTCTTCTTCATATTTTGCCTCCTTTACTTGGAAATGTTTTAATCTTGCTATTGCCTATGTTGGCTTATCCTTTTGAAATTATTTGGAACATTATATATTGTTGATGCTCATTGACTATTCTTGGAACTCTTGGATATGGTTGTGACCTATGATGGTCTTATTACTTATTTATTTGGGTTTTATTCCCAATGCTTGTTGAATCTTGTTATATACTTTTCACTATGCTGCCAAGTGAATGTTTATGCATGATATAGTTATTGGCCAATTGACAATGTAGCGTACATGAGTACAAACCACCCACAGGGCACTGAGGTTTTAGTCCTCCTGCCGGGCACTGGGGTTTTAGTCCCCCTGCCATTTTATATATTAGGCACTGGGGTTGTAGTCCCCCAGCCACTTTTTAGGCACTGGGGTTTTAGTCCCCCTGCCATTGGTGAGGTCCGGTAGGTGCCTCACCCTACATTGAGAGGATGTTGAGTCATAATTTATATTCATGCAAATATGATAATTGTTGATATTTAAATGTGGCAGTTTCTCTCTCTTATATTCATATATTTGTCTCATTTCTTTGAAATCTCTTCTTATGGAGAATCTTTTATACTACAAAGCTTTTTATTATTACTTGTCCTATCCCTTTTTATTAACACATACCTTGTTATCTCTCTCTTGCTGGATGACCCCAACCATCCAGGATAGGATCAGAGTGCGCATGGAAGCTTGGTGAACCCAAAGATAAGGATAGGATAAGAAAGAAGAAAGGAATATATAGTTTGAGTGATCATGTTTGCTTTTATGTTATATAGTTGTTTGTTTGGAGACAATGTTGCATTAGTCTAAGTCTTCCTCTACCTAGATCCTTGTAGTTGCTTGTATAAAGTTGTACTCCCATTTGGGGAAATTTTATAATGTACTCTTTATACATTTTTGAATAATGTCAAGATTTAATTCTTCCGCTGCCATACTTTTGGTGTTTTTGTTTATCATGATTTTAGTAGAGACTTTTTGTTTGGGTCTTTACATAGACCATCAAAAAAGAGGTTTCACCGCTCACATCGTCGAATGTCTGTTGAGGTTCAAGATTTGATTCACACAATGCATGATCAGAATATTTCTAGTGCACAAATAATGTCACTTATTACTAGCCAACAAGGAGGCATTCGTAATGTGACATTCACAAGGAAAGATCTCAGCAACACACTTGTTGGTTTACGAAGGAGATATGTTGATGTAGCATCTACCATGGGCCATTTCAGAAAATTACAAGCAGAAAACCCCACATTCTTCTATTTTGTGCAATATGATGAAGAGGGTTGTGCATGCACTATCTTCTGGGTTGATGCTAAATCAAGAATGGCATATCAAGTTTTTGGAGATGTAATCACTTTTGACACAAATTACATGACTAATAGATACAACATGCCCTTTGCACCTTTCATTGGTGTGAATCATCATAAACAATCTACTCTTTTTGGTTGTGCTTTATTACGGGATGAAACTGTCGAGTCTTTTGTGTGGGTCTTTCAAACGTTTCTAGAAGCAATGTATGGCAAACACCCAAATGCAATCTTAACTGATCAAGATCCAGCAATGAAGAAGGCAATATGTATTATTTTTCCTAATGTAGTGCATTGTTGTTGTCAATGGCATATAATGAGAAAAGCACATGAACATCTAGGTGTGATCTATGGTATAGTTGCAGGCTTCATTGAAGAGTTCCAATCTTGCATCAATCACCCCATTACCATTGATGAGTTTGAAGAAAGATGGGAGAAGATGATATCCTCATACAAATTGAGTGATAACAAACATCTAAGTTTTTTGTGGAATATCATAGAGCAATGGATACATGTATATTTCAGAGACACTTTTTTGCCAACATGTCTACAACACAGCGGAGTGAGATTATGAATGCAATATTCAAAGATCATGTGAACAATCACTTGTACTTGTTTAAATTTGTCCAAGCCTTCGAGAAGGTGGTAGAGAACCGATATGACAAAGAGGGTGAAGAAGACTACAGATCCAATAATGGCCAACCGACATTATGGACTTTATATCCCATTGAGAAACATGCAAGGGATGTGTATACTAGATCAATTTTCAAGATTTTCAAAGAGCAAATGAAGCTCACCTCATTCTATGACATAGAAGAGGTTAGTAAAGATAGTGTATATCAAATTTCACGTATAGGTGGTGAGGTACATGTCTTCATATCTAAGAAGATCTACAAAGTACAAATCAACCAAAATATATAAGAAATCTTTTGTGAATGTAAGTTATTTCAATTTGCCGGCATCTTATGTGCTCATGTTCTAAAAGTGTTTCTTTATCTTAAAGTTCGTGAGATACCACATTTGTATGGTTGAATCACTGGACAATGGATGCAAAATCCACAAAGACAATTCATTGTGCTAAAGAAACCCAGGTGGATGTTGATGGAAGTACCCCTTTGATAAGATATAATTCACTATGAAGATCTACAATGCGGCTGGTTGCCATAGCTTCTCACAACAAGAACAATTACATTATCATGAAAGAGTTATTTGAAAAATCTTATGATGACATGCTGGTTTTGCAACAAAACATGCGACCGGGCTGTAGTGAAGAAGGCATACCATTTTCGCAAACTCATATTCCAACTCAGAGAAGCCAATGTGTGCTAAGAATCCAATATGTAGAACATGAAATGCCACCGCGAGATCCACCCACATCTCATTGTAAAGGGAGCAGAAAACCTCAACGGTTTAAACCACAAGCTGAGTTAAAAGCTAAAAAACAAAGAACTTGTAGTACCTATAATGGAAAAGGACATAATAGTCGAACATGCAAAATAGGGGTATGTAACAATTTAATATACATTTTTGGTTTCTAGTCTAAGGGAGCTTGTATTGAAAATTAAGTTTGATGTTATTGATTTCATTGGCAGGATACCAAAGATTGCTCCACTTTGGATGTACTTGGAGATCATTCTGAATCAAGTGAAGAATAACTTGTGAAGCATGTGTTATTGATTTCCTGGAGATCATTCTGAATTCAAGGTAGTGTCTTATGTACTGAACCATGTGTTAGTCAGTTCTTGGTTTGTGGTTTGTAATTCAAGGCAGTGTCTTATGTACTGAACCATGTGTTAGTCAGTTCTTGATTTGTGGTTTGTAATTCAAGGTAGTCTCTTATGTACTAAACCATGTGTTAGTCAGTTCTTGGTTTGTGGTGTGTAATTCAAGGCAGTCTCTTATGTACTAAACCATGTGTTAGTCAGTTCTTGGTTTGTGGTTTGTAATTCAAGGCAGTCTCTTATGTACTGAACCATGTGTTAGTCAGTTCTTAGTTTGTGGTTTGTAATTCAAGGCAGTCTCTTATGTACTGAACCATGTGTTAGTCAGTTCTTGGTTTGTGGTTTGTAATTCAAGGCAGTCTCTTATGTACTGAACCATGTGTTAGTCAGTTCTTGGTTTGTGGTTTGTAATTCAAGGAAGTCTCTTATATACTGAACCATGTGTTAGTGAATCATTTTGAACCGAATTTACTGAATAAATCTTGAGTTGTGCATTTATGCGTGTTTGGTTCTTCTTCTGACATGATCCAGTAGCAGTAATAAGTGACGACAATGACATGAGTTCTATGATCCAGTATTTTGTAACAGTAACAAATCTCTTGTTTATGTGAGCTTTCTATTTCTTGGAACGCATACCTTGTTTCTATGATCCTTGAACCAAACATGGAGCATATATGCACAAGGCTTTTATCAAGTAGTTTAATGAAAGTCAATCTCTTATGTACAAGTATTAATTCCATGTTGATGATGGCAGCTGCTTCTTCCAAGTTCCAATAGGATGTTGATAAGGAGAAAGGGCTATGCTATAGCAGAGACGGTAGGGATGTAGTAAAGGAAGGGGGTAGGGATGGTATCAGGCACAGTGGCAGTGGGTAGGGCTACTGAGATGGGTATCAAGTGCAATAAGAAAAGAAAAAGCTTGAGTTGGCCTTGTACAAGAATTAATTCCAAGAATATGATATAGCAGCCAGTCTCTCATCTGCAACTATATATAGTTGTGGGGTTGTCGTGGTAACACAAAATCTAATATGCAAGTCAGTCTCTTATGTACAAGAATTAATTCCAAGCACAGAGCATATATGCACGACCAACTCTGGCTTCCAGGCTTTGTATTCCTACCCACCAATCAGCCATATATCCAGTTGTTTAATTCATTAACTTTGTTCATGTTTCGGCTGCACATCAAGCCATATATCCAGTTGTTTAATTCATTAATTTTGTTCATGTTTCAGCTACACATCAAGCCATATACCCAGTTGTTTAATTCATTAACTTTGTTCATGTTTCGGCTGCACATCAAGCCATATATCCAGTTGTTTAATTCATTGACTTTGTTCATGTTTCGGCTGCACATCAAGCCATATATCCAGTTGTTTAATTCATTAACTTTGTTCATGTTTCGGCTGCACATTAATCCATCATTGGATTAGATTTCATAACCAGAGCATTTGGGTGTACATTTAATTCATAACCAGCAAATGTCACACAACAACCAAGAGCATTCAGCTGCACATTTAATTAATTAAATTTCATAACCACGAATCAACCATCACTGGATTAGATTATTAGGTT
>OY856411.1:1378431249-1378433749 GCA_963693085.1 Alisma plantago-aquatica | reverse complement strand
TAACGCTCAAAATCAACCATCCAGGAACTAACATTGCACCGTGCCCCAACTGTTGATGGGCAGGTGTTAGTAGCTAACTGAACGGGTATTCATGTGTATTCAGCCTCCTCACTCCATCACATTTGGCTCTATCGTCATGAAGTTCAATCTCATGGTAGGGGTCATCCCACCACACGCTCAATACAAATCTCCTTGAAATTTTCGCCATCATCGGCCACAGATTCAGAAAAAATAAAGATTGTTCGATTCAAATAGTCATGAGAAAATTGCTAAGAAAGTTAAGAACGCTTATTCATTCCACTTCTTTTGGTCGATCTGTAATATAAACTTGAGTAGTATTTCTTCATTGTATACAATTTTAATAGAATTTTGGCAATGTCATTGGCTTGTGGTCGACATACAATCTCATCATTGTTGCAACTATATTGATGAGAAAAGTGGTGTAACTTCATTTCTTTCTATATTGGTGGTTATTCTTAAGTTGTTACGCGACTAAAAGTATACTTAATATATTATGTTGAATTTAAAATAGTTATTGCCTATTTTATAATTGAGTTTTTTTACTTCATAATTTTAACCACTCATCGCCCATATTTTTAGCTTAGTAAATGTTTTTTCCCTTTTTTGTTCACGTGCATGTTGCACATGTGTATTTACTAGTATATATATATATATATGCTTATGTATATATATAAAATTGTATGGTATTATATGTATATATGCAAAACCGAAGGTTGTCCTTTGCGGGAACTCCGGATCAAAAAGAAGTTGATAAGAGCAAATAATGGGCCTAAAAACGATTTGGAGAGAGAGAATCAGAGATAAAATAGAAGCACTCACTTGTTTTCCTGGCTTTGACGGGGAAACACAGTTTCCGCCACCACTAGGGATGAGCATCGGGTTGGGCCGGCCCGATCCGGCCCGCGACCCAGCCCGTATAACCCGATCTAGACCCGAACCCGATTTACAATATGGGTGGGCCGGGCCTAAAATTTAAACCCATATTTTATTTGGGCCAGGTACGGGCGGAGGTTAACCCAGACCCGAAAATCCGAATGCCCAGATTATATTTTATGTACATTATATACATATACATCTATCTTTGTCCTAAAAGAAAAACATACAAATTTCTTGATGCAATATGTAGTATGTACCTTACCAATGGCAACATGGATAATATGTAACCAATCAACATGATTAATGAATTCATACTAATAAGATAACCATCATTGACATGAATAGACATACTTGATTTCTTTATTTTGATCTCATTGTGTCCACATATAGGAGACTAATGATCTTTTGCTCAGTGCATAGTAGATTATGCTCATCTTTTTACTCATATGCCCACATGTAGGAGACAAATGATCTTTTGCCCTTCCAAAACCCATTTCATTGTATATACATATAGGATGAGGAGGCAAAAAGGCACAACATTGTGGACTCCATTGATTTTTTACTTCTCATACATTCACATGTACGAGAAAATGATTTGTCAATATAGTGTATATACATTCTTTTGTAAGGTTTATCACAAAATACATATCTCAGTAATTCAGTTTTCATGTTAGCAAGTTAGATCTAGTAAAATTTGGTGTGCTCATTCGATGTTATATGGGCAAATCTGAATCTGGCCCGAAACCCAACATTTTTATATGGGCCGGGTATGGGCTGACTTTTTTAAATTTTATCTGGGCCCGAACCCGGCCCGTGACCCGCTTTAAAATGTGGGTTTGGATTTACAAAACCCGGTATAACCCGGCCCAATGCTCATCCCTAGCCACCACCCCATCATCCTCGCCCGAATCCTGTTCCTCCACCTCCACTTGCCGGAGCTGATCTTCGCCTGATTCCACCAACGCCTCCACACCCTCCACTTCTTCCTCCGGCCGGCGCCACGCCGTAGAGCTAGTAACTGGATCCCGGCCAAGCCTGCGACGGAGGCCGGCCAGAGAAATGACACGTCAATGGAAGATCACGATTGGGGATGGGAATCTGTTGGGAGTGCCGAGACGCTGGTCTCTTCAGACGGAGGAGAGGGGATGTGAGGAATTAGGGAGGTTTTGAAATAGCGTGGACGAAGAGGACATCAGGACAGGAAGGGCAGCGAGCAGAGAGAAAGGGATGGAAACGAGAGCGAACGAAGTGGGAAGGGGCGTGAGGTCTGCAGTCGTGGTGGTGACAAATGGTCAGCGCAGCGGCCCCACCAACCACGACGGACGCTACTACCACCCCTCTCTCTCCCTCACTTCTGTATTCCTTCTTTTCTGCCCGCGCTCCTTTGCTTTTGTTGTTGCTCCCTCACGACCGCCAATTCAGCCACGTTTTCCTTTTGCCCTCTCTCGTCAGTCGTCACTGACCCCCGACCTGCCTTTTGCCTTGCTGTGTTCCCACCCAATCTCAACACACTAATCTTATTTTTGTTCCTGTCCGACGCATTCTTGCGTATCTTCCACCTGCGCCTGGGCGATTATCATCGGATGCCAATCACATTCTTTGT